>VXAB01010460.1:385426-519402 GCA_013399175.1 Odontophorus gujanensis | reverse complement strand
AAAGAGGAAAGAGGAAAGAGGAAAGAGGAAAGGAAAAAAATCATACAAAAGGGCAATTGCATTTTTTAAAAAATGGAAACATGGAAGAAGATAAAATATTCTTAGCATGTCCAGACTGACTTTCCTAACTAAAGGCAGCTTCATGAGGCTTTTGCTTCAACTAAAGGAGAAGAAAGGCTCATAAAGAGCCTGAAGAGCCTGAATCAGAAAAACAGTTTAAAATCAGTGATCTGAACTTATAGCCAAATCTTTTCCTGCTCCTTCAAAATAATAATAATAAAACAAAGGTGACACCACTACTTACCCATAATTTTTTCTTTGACGTCAGTGGACTATACAAGTGGACTTTGAAGGGTCAGCCCAATACTTAAGTGTATATAAAATTGCGTAACAACCACTGTCATGGCAGCTCATCTAGCACTAATGTACTAGTCTAGAAAGAGTGCCGCTCTGCTTGAAGCTCACAAATGAATAACAGAGCTCAATTTCAGAATGGATGAGGCAAAAGCTAGTGATATTTACTGGGACTCATGAGTTGCATTTATGTTTTGTTCTTGTAATGCCAGCTAATAACATAACATCCTGCCAGACTGCCTACTATAGTGCTTTAATTAAGACCTCCTTCAGAATGCAGAGGTCAAGCAAAATGAATGAAAACAGCAGGCCAAATTCAGAGATGATGTATATTAGAGTAATTTGCACTTCAATTAAACAGTACAATTTGCATAGTAAGAGACTGCAATAAAGAGCTGGTAGCAGGGGTGGTAACCTAGGTTTTACCTTAGGATTGTTTAATTTTCTTCTCTAACTTTATCACAGAATCACAGAATTGTAGGAGTTGAAAGGGATCTCTAGAGATCATTGAGTCCAACCTCCCTGCCAAAGCAGGCTTCCTATAATGAGTACTGAATTACTCAAATGACAACTTCCCATATCACCTCTCTACCAAATCAATAAATAATAATTATTAAAAATCATGTTTTTCTGTAGATACTTAATAGAAAAACAATAAATTTTTGTTGGTAAGTTTTAGTAGCATTGTGCTAGATAGGAACCCAAAGGTCTTTAATTGATATCTACACTCAGAAGTAAAGAAACTGAAGTGTGTGGTCACAGAATTTTGGCAAAGAAAGCTCCAGTGTTAAAAGTACAGAAGTGGTTCCCATGATCTCATGCTTTTCAACAGCACATTTCTAAAGCATCAGCCCCCTCTGAGGAAATTTACCTGCCAGAGAGGTGATCAGCCGTGCATTTCCATATTACAGCTTGTACAAGTTCAAAAATATTGATGACCTACTGAACAATGTCCTCCATAGGTTTCTATGAAGCTATAGTAGTTCAAGATCTAAAACTGAATTATTTACAAGCTGAATGAGGCATATTTATGATCAGTCATGCAAGACATCACAGAGGTCAGAAAAGAATGGCATAGTTGCTTCTGCTTTAACCCACTATTTAGCACATATCTTTGTACCATGTTTCCATTCACACCTGTTGGTGCACAGGTACAACTAATTGCACTAGGGCTTCTCTTTCCTTCTACACAACACAGTATGTTGTATCAATTAGAATTTACAGCATTTGCTGTGTCAGCCAAGTCTTTGTTGACCTATGTTTGAGAGCTACTCAGAATGTATAACACACAACAGTACAGCCAAAAGTTTAAAAGGATTAGTACAGGAAAAGTTTAAAAGGATTAGGACTTTTGTCGTGGTTTTATGACTTTTGGTATTGGTATTCCACATCATAACATCATGTAGTGCATTGAGAATTAAAGAGTTAATGCTCCAGCTCCGTGGGTATACCTGTCTCAGAAGAGAAGAATAACTACGTTCCCCAGAGGACTCTGCATTACTTTGTATCTTAATGTTTTTCCACTTGGAAGGAAAGATAAAAACTGTGTGTCACAAGACGCTCCCTTTTTCCTTTGGGGATAAACCTAGCAGCAGGTGCTTGCTAGCTGTCTCGCCTTCAGCATTTAACATAAGGCCTTCAGTTTATTGAACACTCTCTCTTGTTCATTTTATTTGATTTATTAGCTTTAATTCCAATTATATTGTATTATATTGTGTAATTTTGCTTTCCGATATCTATTTAGTAAATTAGTTTTCCTCCTCAGATTGTTGCTGCTGTTCTGTTTCTAGGCCCATCTCCCTTTTCCCTTTTCCCTTTCCCCCGTCCCTTTTCCTGGGGCGTGGGTACGTGGGTCCCCCACACCAGTTGTCATGGAATCGGGCTGAACTAGCCCATAAGCTGTTGACACTTTGCAACAGACAGTGGACAGTGTCATTGCTCTTTAGGGTTATCTTAGGAGCCCTTGTCCCTAAGATTTGTTTCTAGACATCAAGAGATGGTATCCTGCAGACGAACAACAGTACATTACAGAATCCAACACTAAACACGTGAGACTGACTCACTGTTCACCATAAGGTAGACAATCAACTGGCAGTCCATGGACCACATACACCCGGCCTGGGCACACACCCATTACTCAGCTACAACCAAACCGTCAGTGTGCTGTCAATGCTGCCTGAGCTGAAACCAGGGCATCAACTCAAGTTATGGCAAATTTTGCATTTTGATGCGTTGACTGAATGCTGTCCAATGAGTATCAAAAAAAACAGCAGCAGTGTTTTTGGTTGTAATAAAGGAATTTGAGAATAGGTTTCAATATTGCTGAAAAAGTCATCAATTTTTGTATATATTTGTGACTCCATATTCAGTCAGCATAAATACATGAGCTACAAATTTTCAACTTGAACGTAGAGAGTTACAATCAGATGTCCAAATCAAAAACTTGACTCTTTACCAGACTTTTATAGGCCCTCTCTTGCCAGAGAGAAATACTAGTATGGCAGCAACGGCCAAACACTTCTATCAACATTCCATTACATTTTGTTGCAGCTGAGAGTCAGTCTGACAAACTGGTGTCTGACAAAGAAGTGAATGTGAAGCAAAGGTGTGCCACTGAATTCCTCCATGAAGAAAAAATGACACCCATTGACACTACTCCACGCTTACTGAACATTTATGATCAACAGTGTATGTGAGCACAGTGAGGCAGTGGGTAGTGCAGTTCAGAGGCAGCAGTGGATCATCTCTTCTGGTGCAGATTTTTACTAGTGCAGTATGCAGACTTCCGTACGACACTGATGAAAATGCATAGCTAATGGTGGTAGCTGTGTTGAAAAATAGTTTTTTTGTAACTGAGAATTTATTCCATCAAACAGTGTTGTGATCTTTGTATTTGTTGTACTTCCCATGGAAATAAATAGGGGGCATTACTTTCATAGCGACCAACATATATGTGGCTCGATACAATTCCTCCTCACTCAGCATGGTCCAGATAGGCCAAAACATTGGACACCCATGTAATAAGGAGGCTGTAATAACGCCTTGAGCATTTTTTCTCTATCAATAAGTCCATTACCCTCTGATAATTCTACATAAAGAAGAAAGAGCAAAGTTACTGAATGATCAGGAAACATTCAAAGTGCTTTATAACTTATGAAATAACAAGAGTAATATTTTGGAAATGAGATTTAAGAGAGCAAAAATAACATATTTTTCAGAATAAAAAAGTAATTGTATTTCAGATATTTATAAAGCATAAAGGGAAATTTCATAGATATCGTCTTACTCTCTCCATATGAAAAATAGATTAAAACCATTATAGAAAGCTGATTAAAATGGCAAAAGGCAGAACCAATAAAGAGATTTGTCATTTATCTGTCATTGGATCACTGCCAGGGTATGGCTGCCTTCGCTCGTGATAAGTGATGATTACAAGATCATCATCATAAAAATAAAATAAAATAAAATAAAGAATAAGAAAGCTCTCATCTAGAATTCTCAAAACCTACTTTTATTTTTATTTCTCTTACTCAAAGCCTTTCTGTAATAATTATTTTGACTTCTGATTTTTGCCCTAGGGGGATACCGAAGCGAGTGATGTACATTGTAAAGATAGAAAAGTGTTTTGCCTTGTCCCTTAATCCTGATAATAATAAGCAGTCTCTTTATTCCTTACCATAAGATTTTTTTTTACTACGTCTTCTCCTTTATCTCTGACACTGGCCTTGAATGGTATATTCTTAAATGGTATAGTATCTTATTATTAAAATATATCTATCATGAAAATTCATGGAGCCAGTGATTAAAAACACTCTTAGGAATAAAAGTGTAGAAAGTATCATTCATTTTATCTGAATGAATCCCACTTGAATCTCTCCTCCTCTTCAATGTGATTTTTTAGGAAAAGTAATTTTTGGAAATACCTAGTGACAGCATATTTGTATTCCGAAAACTGTTATCTGATCCTTGACTAATCCTTCTCTATTATATGTGTAACTGGAACTACTGAAAGTAAAAGCAGCCTGATCAGTGTAACTGAGAGTATATATAGTTCCTCTGTCTTTATTACATCAATTGAGAGTATAGGAATTCCCACTTCCAGTTCAGTATGTCAATATAAAGCATATCCCTATCTACTTAAAACAACTAAGAAATAGAAGACCATGCTGAAGTATATTTTTTTCAGCTTCTTTGCACTTTCCACCTGCTAAGCAGCACCCATGAAACAGCATGTTATTCCTGTAAGTGACTGAGGAAAATGAGGAAGACAATGAGGATCTGGAACAAAAGCACCCTGATTTATCTGTTTGCAGGATAGTAATAAGCAGTTTGAGAAACTGTACTGAGAATTCTATGGATATTTCTTACCTACATAGTTATTCTTAATAACTTACTTTAAATTCTGTTAGTTTTTTTTATCTCCTTATATCTTATTTCCCTTACTGAGATTCTATAACTTATAGATAGTGGAACATAGGATTCTCAAAATCTGGATGTCACATATGACAGATAATTTTCTTAGTTTATGTTGCTGATGTCTTCTCAATTCCTGTTTATTGAAGAACATAATTTGTATTGTAAGTGAATAGTAAAAATTTGGGAACTCAGTTAAAAATCTGGAACTTTTTAGGAAGAATTAATATGAAAAAAATGTTGAAGAGCTGAATCATAAAGAAAAGTGAGATTAGATTAGTATTCTCTGCCCTTTTCCAGTCATTATTATAGCTGAAAAATAAGTATAGAGAATAAAATAAGCATTTTCCCATAATGAAGTACAAAGATTGAAGTTTCTGTTCCTCAGACTGATTAACAATTTTTGAAGAGCATAATTTTGCCATGATTTTTGTGTTAAAGTTATAAAGTATTATAAAGAACAACAAAAGATAAGATTTTTATATAACTTCCAAAACCTCAAACCTTTGACATAAAAACATATAAATCCCAAGCTTGTATTAATGAAGAATACAGAGGATTTGTGATCTTCTTTTCATTTTTTTCTTTTATTCATTTTTCTTAATGATTTGCCTTCTGTAAATATTTTTGGAGATTGTAAGAACTGAATCATTGGGAGTTTTATAGTCTTTGAAATTAGAAAAACATTTCAAATGCACAAAGAACTAAAAACCAGCCCATCAAGGCTTTCTTACTTCATAACACAGAAAGGAATTTCATGAAGAATTATCACATTTTGAAATTATAATTAACATTTCACTAAGAAAATGCTATAAAGAAAAATGTAAATAATACCAATCTTGGGAAAAGAGTATCACAACTGAAGTTTCAAAATCCTATACCTTAAAATCTGAGCATATCTCAGCATTTAGTCTTTCCCTCTCCTAGAAGACTTGACAGTAGCTGTGCTTGAATGGATATCTTTAAGTTGTTTCCTTCACTTGTATGAGTTTTGTCCATGACAAAATATAACGGCAAGTAGTAGGATTTGCATAATGGACCACGGAATATAAATGTACAGGCTCAGTGATAAGACTTCATAGGAAATAAACGCATCCTTTCAGATGTACAGAAACTTTTCCTTTTTTTTTTTTTAATATTCAGATTACAGTGGAAGAAAGGAGAATTCAGGAAGGTCAGTCTCCAAAGAAAAGCCCCAAAACCCTTAAGGGCATTCTTTTTTCTAAATTTAAAATATAAACAGAAAAAAATATGAATTATATTTTAAAACTCCATTTTTATTCATATTCAGTTGTCCTTATGATCATCTCTTTTTCTCTGCTATTTGACTCAAAGTGCATGATGCTTTTTTTTTTTAACCAAGAATACTGATTTCAGCCTCTGTTGTAAAAATCATATTACTGTCTCCAAATGTTCTATGTACACAACACAGCAAATGAGGAAATAAACATTCAACTTTCAATCAGAACAGGACAACAGTGATATATATCAACAATATATAAAACAATATAAGAACAAATATATAAAATGATTAATCAAATTCCAGTCTTTTTTTCCTTTTAGTTATAATTAATGCAATAATGAACAACAAAATTTTCATATGTACATGTTACATTTAATTCTTACTCAAAAATTCCTTTGAAAATTTTTAGCAGTGGTTTAATCCAGCAGAAAATTCTAGCACAACAACAACAAAAAGAAAACAACTGCTGATATGTGTATTTTTTAAGAGATAGTTAATGCTGCATTTACTAACTTATGAGTTGTTAATCATATTTTTATATTCCTGTAAATGTGTATTTCTGCACTAACTTAGGTAGACAATGTACAATTTATGGCTATGTTGAACAGTATTTGTGGAAGAAGAAATTGCAAATGAAATAACATTTAGGGTCAAATGCAATAATTCAAGACCAGCTTTAGACCTTTCCCAGCAAATGCTTAAGTGGGTAGAAGTCATAACAACTTCAATTACCACAAGTCTGTGTTGTGTTTACTTTTTTTCTCTTCTATTTATGAGAAACACATTTCACACTCTTACAGACGAAAATTAGCAAGTCCTTTTCCTTCAGAACAATGTCTCCTTTTGCTTACATCTTGAACTTCAGCTGTATGTATGAGATTGTGTATTATTGTTTTCAAAGATTTGGAAAGGCTACAGTGTCACTAAGAAATGTTCATAAATTAAAAGCCAGGGGCTAATTAGAAAACTGAACAACAGTGTTTTCAAAATCAGTCCTGGATTCGTTAGGGAACACTGTTTGCCAGTATGAATCTGCACAGCTCTGTGACAATGGCGCCACCACATTTTACACAGACTGAAAAATGGTTTCATCAAAGACTATAAAGAACAGCTCCACATTTTTAATATATCCTTGTCAAAACTTAACTGCAGTAATCTTCAAAGTTTCCTTGAAAAATCTCCAAACAAATATTCATTCATTCTAGAATCATATAATAGTTTGGGTTGGAAGGGATCTTAAAGATCATCAAGTTCCAACCCTTCTTCCACCTTCAAATTATCTACTCTTTTCTAGTATCTCAAAAGTTAAGCAAGTCTCACTTATGCACATTAGCCCAAGAAAGTTCATATTTTTCAGTACCGGTAATGCTGGACATCTGTAAATATTTTTTACTGGGAGTATACTTTGAGAGTATGAAAACTCTACCAGAAATTTGCTTACCTCTTCCAGAGCAAGGTAAATTAGAATTTCCTTTGCATTTCTTAGCACTTTCTTCAGCTGACAGTGGACAAGAACGTGGATGTTCACACTTCTTCCCTGTCCATCCTTCTTTACAGTCACACTTTCCACAATTGCACTGTCCGTGACCTTTGCAATGGATATAGCTTAAGATTAGCTTCCATGCTGATGACAGGCATTAAATCTTGATGATTAAAAGAACTCTATCAAATTTCTGTTTTCATTAAAGAATCAAGCTGGCAAAAGTACAATCAACTCATTACACCTACAATTTTTTTTCTCACAATAACTTGCATATCATGTCATTTGAGCTACATTTCCTTTATTTCTTAATTTTCCCATTGTCTGGAGAAGTGGGGCCATCAAAAAGTAGTATTTCACTCACCTTTATGTTTTTGTTTTTGATTTTGTTTTTCTACCACAGTTGCAGCATATTCTCCGAGTAATGTACTAATACATCTTTCATATACTTGCAGTCAGTGTGATCCACTTGATACGACCAATTCCACACCAATTCCAAGTCTCAACCTATTGCATTCTACTACATAACAACGTGCAAATAACAAAATTCTGGGCATAATCAATCCTCATATCTGCAAACCGCTGACAATAGGGCAGTCAGATGTGTTTTTGGAATCTCCTTAGCTACCCTGACACTTCCTGGCCATGTCTAAATACAACATAAATGCAAATTTCACTTTGCATACTGATTTCAGGAAAAGCAATCAATTGAAACAAAAGCTTTTATGGACAGTTTCTTTAAATAAGGGTGACATCCAAGTTGTTAGAGATGGAGTCATCCTAAGGATTGAATCTGGAATGCCAACCAGACAATGCATTTCCTGTATCTGAATGCTAGTATACCCAGATGAAGTAAACTCAGGTTGCCCAGCTCCCTTAATCATGAACCTCTTTGCATAAAGCTGAGGGATTCTGACCATACAAAAGGTTCCTTGTGCAAGATGAAGAAAGCTTTGGCACAAGCACAGAAATTCCTTGCCACAAAATGAAATACTTATTTTCATGCGTTGTGACTGCAGGTTAAATTTGTGAGACAGATCTGGCGCAAATGTGGTAACTGGGATTGTTTGGTCTGAAGAACCGGAAGCTGAGGGAAGACTTCATCACTCAACAACTGTCTGAAAGAATTTTGTAGTGAGGAGAGTATCAGCAATTTCTTTCAGGAAACAAGTGGTGGAATGCAAGACAGTGACTTCAAGTTGTGCTAGGGAAGGATTAGATTGAATGTTAGACAACATTTCTCCATGGGGAGAGTGGTTAGATATTGGAATATGCTGCTTAGGGAAGAGTTTGGAGTCTCCATCACTGCACATATTTGAGTCACATGGATGTGGCAATAAATGACGTAGTATAATGATGGCAATTGGTAGGTCAAGTTGATGACTGAACTTGATGATCTTAACTAGATGATTTTGAAGGTCTTTCCCGCAATGACTCTATGATCTTTCACACTGTTCATATAGCCGTCATTCACTGGATACAGGATTTCAAAACATTGATCAGATCTGCACTTGTCAGTGTAGCACTTTCTTGAAAATCATAAATCAAATATTCCTTTCATATCTCCATCTAACAATGTTTGAAACTTAATATTGGCTTACATCACATTTATTAAACATATTCACTTATCAGTTCAAAGGGGGAAAATGGAAACAAACATTCTACAAGCTGTCAGAGTAGTTCCTGGGTTACTTGTATTACTAAGCTCACAAGAACAATTTCTCATTACTTCAGTTATTTGTTTTCCTTGAAGAGTGTTCAAAGCCTCCTTTTCTGTTCCTTGTTTGCACACGTACTCACTGACAGGTTGCAAATTGGTTATATGTTCTCTTATTTGGATATGCAATAACAAGTATGATCAAATTTAAATTGTCTCAATATAGGATATATATTTTAAAGTTTCAGACATTCTCCATTTCATCTGACTACACTGAAAACTATAGTATTAGAAAGGAATTGCTCACATAAAAATTGTTGATAGTTACAGAGGGAAAAAAAAAGCTTTAAGAAAATTTTTTATTTTGAAAGAAAATGTCTATATCTATACCTATCTATCTATATTACAAAATTATGTATTTAAGTTTAAAAGCTCACCCCTCTAAAACAAACAAATAAAAACAACAAAAGCCAAAAACAACTACAGCTTGGTGTAATTAAAGCTAGGGAAAATGAGAACTGAAAAGAAAAGGAAGAGCAAGACCAGGCCAATTGAGCACTTCTATTACAGAGTCACGAGTTCCTTTTTTCATTTTTCTTACCTGAACAAAAGTCATCAGAATATCTATCATACACTGCTTTACAGTTTCTTTCGTCACACTCACAAGTATCTCCATGAATATCTCCCCAGTCGCCGGTTGGGTCCACATCATGGCATGTACATTCTCCACATACACATGTGCCTAGGAATCAGAAAATAGGAGAGAGAGAGACAGAAAATTAACTGAGCAACTTAGAGTATTAATAGTTTGACTGCAAAAATTTTCATGTTAATTTTCTGCTCTTATGGGAGTGTAATGACAACACTGCAAATGTTAATCGTGAGTGTACATTCAACTTCTATGATTTAAAACTTACCATAATTATTTAGTAGTAATACTTCATACACGCAAGTTGGCTTGAAGTTTTTCTTTATGTAGAGCCTCATTAGGATTCAATAAAAATTGTAATACTCGGAACAGTAGAAAATCTTTGATATCAACAATAATGTGCATTGAAACTAATAATATACATCAATACTGCTTAAATGATTAAACTGGATAAATAATGAATGTTAAATCATAAAAATTCATACTAGAAAAAAAATCCAAATTCTAATCCAGACAAAAATAAGTGAGAAGTTAAATTTTTGCTAACAGGAATACCAGCACAGGTCTACTTGAAAATGATACTTTTTCACTTTTCCCAAGTCAATATTCATGACCACATCCCACTGTTCACAATAGGAAGGAAAATATTATACACAACAGATACTTACTTGGCACAACCTTACTGATATACAGAGAATGTACTGACTCTGATTAAGTCACAACATGCGTAAGAGTTTCCTTAGTCAGAATTTTAAATATAATAGACTAAATTATATAAGACTAAAAATATAATAGACTAAATAGGCTAAGAATCTTCAGAATTCTTAGAACCTCTACAGTTTCTTATGCATACATTCACTACTTTTGCTGAGAGGTCACTAGGAGCAAAGTAGCAGCCTAACATTTTAGATGTATGCAGTCCATTTCCTGAAAAGCAACTACAATTTTCTGCTATTTCACCAGTGCTGTTGTCTTATTCAGAATACTTTGAACAGTGTAATATATTTGAGGAGAACAGGACAGACTGATTGAATAGTAGACATGTGCTCTGTCTCTAAAAAGAGGACTACACAATTGTGCATGAGTGTCCATCATATTAAGCCTGAAGTACTGCTGCCTTATCAAGTAATAAAGCCACCAAGACACCCTTCAAGAAATTTTCATCTGATTATTGATTATTTCACAATTCAGTGACCTTACTGAAGGAGAGAGAAAAAGACAGAACAAAACCAGAACGTGAGGAAATACTTCTGGAGAATGATTTATTCCCACAGAAACAACTTCACTTCCAAACAAATTCACAGTGAATTTGGATTGGATGTCTTGGATATTAGAATGCAAAGCACCATCCCATCAAAGTTAAAAAAAAATCTAAAGTTCTCATCTGGTCTCAGATGATAAACTAGATGGTGGAGAGAGAGAAATAATTTACCCATTTTAGCACTGAGGTAAACACTAAACTGTGAGATACGCTTCAATATTTAATTTTAGAATAGGCAGGACAAGATGAACTGTACCAATATCACAATGTTTGTAAACATAGAAATCTAGATAAATAGGACTAAAGAGAGTAGAAACACTGATGAGTGACTTTATGTAGTCAAAAGCCTACATTATTTTTAGTATGGATAAAATCACGTAAAGATGAAAAATACATGAATTTCACATAAAATGCCATATTTCAAATTTCAGATTGAATTTGACAAGAAATCATTTCTCCAGTGCAAATAAAATCTGAAATATTTCTATGTGTATTTTTTCCAGAAGTACAATTTTTTTTTTTGTGCTAAGACTAAATAAGCTTACACGATATCTGTATTTCAGCCAATCTTTAAATTTTCTCATAAAAAGATAAAAACGTTTTCTNAGGAATCAGAAAATAGGAGAGAGAGAGACAGAAAATTAACTGAGCAACTTAGAGTATTAATAGTTTGACTGCAAAAATTTTCATGTTAATTTTCTGCTCTTATGGGAGTGTAATGACAACACTGCAAATGTTAATCGTGAGTGTACATTCAACTTCTATGATTTAAAACTTACCATAATTATTTAGTAGTAATACTTCATACAGGCAAGTTGGCTTGAAGTTTTTCTTTATGTAGAGCCTCATTAGGATTCAATAAAAATTGTAATACTCAGAACAGTGGAAAATCTTTGATATCAACAATAATGTGCATTGAAACTAATAATATACATCAATACTGCTTAAATGATTAAACTGGATAAATAATGAATGTTAAATCATAAAAATTCATACTAGAAAAAAAATCCAAATTCTAATCCAGACAAAAATAAGTGAGAAGTTAAATTTTTGCTAACAGGAATACCAGCACAGGTCTACTTGAAAATGATACTTTTTCACTTTTCCCAAGTCAATATTCATGACCACATCCCACTGTTCACAATAGGAAGGAAAATATTATACACAACAGATACTTACTTGGCACAACCTTACTGATATACAGAGAATGTACTGACTCTGATTAAGTCACAACATGCGTAAGAGTTTCCTTAGTCAGAATTTTAAATATAATAGACTAAATTATATAAGACTAAAAATATAATAGACTAAATAGGCTAAGAATCTTCAGAATTCTTAGAACCTCTACAGTTTCTTATGCATACATTCACTACTTTTGCTGAGAGGTCACTAGGAGCAAAGTAGCAGCCTAACATTTTAGATGTATGCAGTCCATTTCCTGAAAAGCAACTACAATTTTCTGCTATTTCACCAGTGCTGTTGTCTTATTCAGAATACTTTGAACAGTGTAATATATTTGAGGAGAACAGGACAGACTGATTGAATAGTAGACATGTGCTCTGTCTCTAAAAAGAGGACTACACAATTGTGCATGAGTGTCCATCATATTAAGCCTGAAGTACTGCTGCCTTATCAAGTAATAAAGCCACCAAGACACCCTTCAAGAAATTTTCATCTGATTATTGATTATTTCACAATTCAGTGACCTTACTGAAGGAGAGAGAAAAAGACAGAACAAAACCAGAACGTGAGGAAATACTTCTGGAGAATGATTTATTCCCACAGAAACAACTTCACTTCCAAACAAATTCACAGTGAATTTGGATTGGATGTCTTGGATATTAGAATGCAAAGCACCATCCCATCAAAGTTAAAAAAAAATCTAAAGTTCTCATCTGGTCTCAGATGATAAACTAGATGGTGGAGAGAGAGAAATAATTTACCCATTTTAGCACTGAGGTAAACACTAAACTGTGAGATACGCTTCAATATTTAATTTTAGAATAGGCAGGACAAGATGAACTGTACCAATATCACAATGTTTGTAAACATAGAAATCTAGATAAATAGGACTAAAGAGAGTAGAAACACTGATGAGTGACTTTATGTAGTCAAAAGCCTACATTATTTTTAGTATGGATAAAATCACGTAAAGATGAAAAATACATGAATTTCACATAAAATGCCATATTTCAAATTTCAGATTGAATTTGACAAGAAATCATTTCTCCAGTGCAAATAAAATCTGAAATATTTCTATGTGTATTTTTTCCAGAAGTACAATTTTTTTTTTTGTGCTAAGACTAAATAAGCTTACACGATATCTGTATTTCAGCCAATCTTTAAATTTTCTCATAAAAAGATAAAAACGTTTTCTAAATGCTCTAAGGATAATTAGATTGTTCACAATATAGCAGATTTTGTCAGTAGAGATGTTTTTAAGAGAAGTATCTATGAGACTTAGACTTATATTCTACTTCTATTCTGTACTGTGGCCAAAAAGTAATATGCTATTTTATCTCTTTGTTCAATAAAGCCAAAAATAGCAGCTGGTGAATACTAAATCTTATTTTATGGTATGTTTTTGGTTTGTTTTTTTTCTGCCAAAATATTAGATTTAAATAAAAGGATAAGGAAAAATTAAAATCCTGGGACTTGGTGCAAGGAAAATCTAACTAGAAATATATTGTGTCAAATCTACCTTTCCAACTATATGTGTTCCACAGCACTGTTACTGAACACTTCTTTGTTGCCCTTTCAAGTTTCATTGAGAGAAAAAAAAAAAAAGAGGGCTTTCTGTCTTCATTTTCTCAAGTTGTTGGTGCTTATTGTTCATAAAGAGTAGGTTGGCACAGTGTTCTGTTGCTTATAGCACTGATCCATTCGAAGTCAAGTCTGTTAATATCTGGTCTAGTAGAATGGGTCTCTCACCAGAGGAGGTATACTGAGAAGTTTTCTTCTCAGTCTTACTACAGAAATGAAGGATGAAAAAAAATTTTATTGTCTTGGGTTAGCTTCATCTAAAAATGAGTATATGTATATATAAGTTTTTACTGAAACAGAGATATCCATCCACTCACTTGGAAATGTATGCTTTGGTTTAAATAGGTGAGAACAAACTAGAAATCATCAACAAACATGACCTATGTCCTATTGCAGTAAATACAAATTTTAAAAGAAAAGCAGCGTATATAAATATATGTGTAAAAGAAATGCACGAATGACACACCTCTATTACTGCAGATTTTGCCATCTGGAGATGTGCATCTTTTCTTGATCTCCCAAGGGGTGATGTCACACTGGAATTCACATTTATCTCCATGCCAACCAGCCTCACAGTAACAGTTTCCACAGTAACACTGTCCATGGCCTTAACCCAAAACAAATTTTATACAGTGAGAAAGAGGCAAGTTCATATGAAAAATCAGCATTGTAACTGATTTTATATTTTTACTTTTATAAACTTCAACTTATAGACTCAGAGTAGAAAACAGTTTGTAGACTGCATGTATCTACCTCAAGAAAAACAAAAGATATCTGCTCTATACTTTTCAGCATGTCTTAAATGTTACATTGGGATGTGCTTGCCCACAATACTGTGCTTATCTTACAAAGCACTCTGTTTTCAACTCTTCAGGTAAGTCCAAAAGAGACAACTTGATTTACTTCAAACTCTATACCTTATGTGGCATCTCTTTTTACCTAGCAAGAACATTTTTGAAGACAGATAAATCAGATCATGAAAGATAAGAATTAGTAAAATGAATGTTTTAAGTAAAGCACTTTTCTGTTCAAGTGATACATGGGTCATCTGAGACTTCATGAAACAGGCTACCAAGCATTTTCTTCCACTAAGGCACTTTTACCACATGCCTCAATGACGATTAATTAATTAATTAATTAATTAATTAAATTAAATTAAGTCGCTGCAACTCCTACTAATCTTAAAACAATACATTAATTTAATTACTAGAAGGATACAGGATCGAGTCGGGATCTTGTCCTTCTTTCACTCAAGTATATTAAGCATAGTAGACTTCGTTGTCTCCTTCAGAACATAATCAGTTGATAGAGAGTCATTAACTAACAGAGACTAAGTTTAGACCTGTGGAATACATTTTTTTTCCTGTGTATAGAATTACGTATAGAATTCCCACTACATTTGTTAGGTGACATGAAATGATAACAGAAGAGAATACTCACATAACTAAGCAATCAATAGAGTTTATAATATTGCATATTATCAGTAGGTTGATCTCAAACGGCAGACAAGAAAAGGGGAAAAATGATGAAGTAAATTAATTTAAGCTGTTGGCAATTATTGCAGATTAAAACATGTCCCCTTTGTCTTTAATTCACATTCATATAGTCCCAGAATATGAACTAAATAATACAATTTGACACTACCTCTTGCCCTTGACTGAAGATAAAGCTGCTCCATTAGAGCATATAGCCTTAGAGAAAAAAGATCAGGATCAGAATTTAATTTGCTAAACTTCATGAAAAATATGCTGCAATTTTATTCCGAAGTTTGTGTAGCCTAAAATATCTAGCGAAACAGAAACAAACAAGTGGCTGAAGAAATTCAAATGAAAAGCTTGATTTGTTGTTGTAACTGTGCTTTACCTAATAAATGCTTTGCTTAAAAATGCAGTCCACTTCTGCAAAGATTAAAATGCACATTATCCATGTTTAAGATTTGCATTGGAAGATTTTCCAGGATAAAAATCCAGCTCACAGCTGCAGGCCTTAACAGTATGTGTATAAATGTAAAGTTCTGATTATTTTTTTGCTTGACTCCCCATGAGTTCTTTTTGAATAGCAGTCTCCAAGACCTTCCTATTTCCAGAATGCTTCAAGAGAAATAAAAGAATATGTAGCAACTTAGTAGGTGCTACGTGTAGTGTGAAAGCAGAAAAGGCACCAATTAGGTTACTCTCTCTGTGAGAGCAACCAGAGTCACAGAATCACAGAATTGTAGGGGTTGGAAGAAACCTCTAAAGATCATCTAGTCTGACTCCCCTGACAAAGAAGGCTTCCTAGCCCAGGTTGCACAGGTAGGCATCCAGGCAGGTCTTGAAGGTCTCCAGAGAAGGAGACTCCACCACCTCTCTGTGCAGCCTGTGCCAGTGCTCTGCCACTGCACTGTGAGGAAGTTCTTAAGCATTATCTGTGCAGAACTTCCTATGCTTCAGTTTGCGACCATTTTCAGTGTATCAGCCATTCCTCCCAGATTTCTATCATCAGCAAACTTGCTGAGGGTGGACTCTATCCCCTCATCAAGGTCATTGATGAAGATGCTGAACAGGACCAGACCCAGCACCAGCCCCTGAGGAACACCGCTAAGTACAGGCCTCCAACCGGACTCTGTGCCATTGATCACAACCCTAACATCCCACAGTCAGAGACCATTTCTAGATAAGTACAATTTGCCTGGGTTGGAACACCATTTCTTTTTTACTTCATTAATAAATCTGAATGATTACTATGATGGAAAACCCGTGGAAGGAAAGAATGGATAAAAGATATTGAAGTAAACATCAGAGTGGGAGAGAGAAACCATAACTATACATGGGGGAAGGGTCTGCTTTTTCTGCTTTAACATTGTGCATCTTCGACCATTCAGGTCATGCGCTGTCCAATTTTTTCTGATTGAACATATAGTTTATGTTCTGGAAATATTCATTTTAGAAAGCAAAGCAAAATCTAACACTCATACACTAAATGCAATCTGACAATGATCCAGGCAAGTAAAGCATGCCTATAATTTTTCATTTTGATTTTGTAAGGTTCCAAAACTTACATAGGTATGAAAGTTTTTTGTGTTGATGAATTACACCAACCTTTTTGTCTGTATACATCAACATAATTTGATATCATTAGACACATAAAACTAGTTTTCTTAAGAGATTCATCTATATTGTTTTTTAACATGTTGCCAGTGGATGAAACAGAAAATACTAAGAAAAGACTAACAATGTCAATCAGCAGCAACACAGAGAGAAAAATTGACAAAAACTGTACTAGAATTTACTGGAACTAAGTGATGAATTTGTATCACAGTGGGTACCACACCCATTGTTTACAAGCAAATAAACATAAATTGGATCATTAACACTTAAATACTATCGCCTTCTGCTAATTTTATTTTACCAGAAATACTGTCCTCTACTCCTAGACGTGGACTTCAGAGGACCATTCTACACAATTACTTGCATTTAAAATCCTTACCTAATCCCATGGGAGAAAAAATGTCATTTTTGCTGCCATAAAGGACATATAAATAAGTACAATTTTTGTTTTCTCTGTAAGCATTGAGACAGATAAAGATTTTTGATTCAATTAGTTTGCCTTTTTACATACACACTCATGCAAAGCATACACTATTATCAGAGAATGAATATTCTAAGTGTAGTGCTGGGTACTCCCATATGTGCACAGACACTATGCATATGCATAGCTGGTAAAATATTTGTAGCAACTTTCATTTCAAGAACAAACCTCCCTATTAACATATGCAACAGCATTTGTAATGATAGAAATGCTGTGTATTACACATTATTTAATTGCTAGGTTCCTAATCTATAATGAAATTAAAGCACAATTTTGATCTTGTTTGCACTCTTACAGCAGAGTTCATCTTATTCTCCTGTGCTTTCTACCACAGATGAAGATTTTATTCATTTGTTCCTTTCACATTTTATCTTCTAAATTGCTTCTGAGTTCTCATCTCACATTTATTCTCATTCCTTTCTAAATTTTGCTTTCTTACCCAAAATTCATTAAAACCTGTTTCTATTTTCTAATTTTTCTTCTGCTTTCTCCCTGACCTTCCCTCTCACTGTCATCTGTGCCACAAAACATTCATGTTACTTATTTTCTACCACAGACAGCTGCAGTAAGATATGAAGTACACTAGAAAATTAGCTATTTCAAAAATGGAAGGATGTGAAAGGGTTTCTTCATTCTCTAACCTCCTTTCTACCTCATTTTTGCATCTCAAACTCCAACTTTAAATCTGCTAGCAACACTGTTTTTGTTTTAATTCATACATTCGGTAAAAACATGTTTTACGTTTATAATTTTATAACAGACTACCTTCATCTTCTCCAGTCTTAATGTACTAACTGAAACACATACCTGTACAAATCTCTTCGGTCTCATCATCTATGCATTCTCTGTCGTCACATTCACAAAATTTACCATAGACCAGTCCACTTCCTCCTGAGTTTACACATTTACACCTGCCACACTGACATGTGCCTGCAAACATTTAAGACATAACTCAACAACTAGAATTTATGGAAAGTGTTTCATCACTCCATCAGTGACAGTATATATTTTTGATCAGGATAAAACTAAAGATAATGTAACTAATACCATACAAATTGGAAGTAATCCATGTTAATAAGAAGTCTAATCTTAGCTGTAAATAGATACATTAAAGTGGTTCACTCTTAATAAGCAGCATTATATTTTACTATGTAAAACTCATTGCTAGGTTTGTCTGCCTTAATTCACATACTTGGGGCATTAAATCAACTTTAAAAATTATATCTTCTCCCAGCTATAGAGAGATGCTCAGTCATCTTCTCAAGAAGAAAACCTGATTTTTTCCATCTCCACAATCATCTTAGATGAGAATAAGAGTTTTGTTATGAGGACCTGAAAATATAATTGTATAATTTCGGAACTTATTTGCACTCTAGTCTTTAGCCTCCTTTTATGCTTATTACATGAGGAATAGGATTTAAAAATCTTAAGACTCTACCAAGAAAGAGATTAGTGCAGCAGTATATTAGTCAACAGACAAGCTAATTGCAGTGGATTACATTCATAGCATTATTGTGGGTGAATTCTCAGAATAGAATAGACCTTACAAGATACACTAGAGGTATAGTAAAGAGCCTACTGGTCCATTTGTAAAAACAGCATCACAAACAGCCTTCAAATTGAAAAGGCTTAGAGAAAAGTGGGATGGAGTCATTTGACATTTGTCTCCCTTGATTTAAGTATTTCCAGGACCCCTGGATTCTTAGGAACTGCGGAGTTGAGTTCTCTCAAACATGAACCAAAGCAGAAAATTTTCTGACATATTACAAACACAGCTCAGAGGATGGAAAACACGGAAATGTTTTTTAAACAAATCTTTCTTCTGTCACTTTTGACCTGGTCATATTTGCTTCTTGGTCTTTCGTATAGGGTTGCTCCCTCTGCTCAGTGGCTGTCTTTCCATGTCCCACTCTCTCAAACACCAAATTTTTTTTTGTTGCTCCAAGGGAAGTAGAAATTCCCCTTCACTGTCAGTGAGCCAAACCAAAACAAATGACTGCCTTCTCAGTATTTTTTTACTTTGAAAAAATGATGCATGATAACTGTTCTGGTCTCAGCTGGGACAGAGTTGATTTCCTTTGGAGCGTCTGGTATGATGCTATGTTTTGGCTTTAGGAAAAACAGTGTTCATAACTCACCAATGTTTTTGTTGAGTTGTTGCTGAGCAGTGCTGCAAAGAGCCAAGGTTTTAACTTAACATGCTACCCCACCAGTGAGGAGCTGAGGATGCTCAAGAAGGGGGTGAAGAATGATACAACCAAGACAGCTGATCTAAACTGGCCTAACAGGTAATCCATAACATATGGTGTCATGCAAAGACTATAACATTGGGGGCAGCTGGCCAGGGGAGTCATCCGCTGCTTAGGGACTGGCTGAGCATTGGCTGGCAGGTGGTGAGCACTTATACTGTGCGTCACTTGTTCTGTAAATATATATAAAATTATCATAGCTATTACTTTTCCTTTCCTTCTCTGTTTTAGTAAACAGTTTTTATCTCAGCTTATGGTTCCTGCTTTTTTTTTTTTCCTAATTTCCCAACTCCATCCCACTGGGAGGGGTAGGAATGAGCAAATAGCCACATGGTGCTGAGCTGCCTGCCTACTTAAGTTGCAAAATTAAAAAATAACAGAAAAGAGAAATACCATACAAGAAAGGTGAATATGAAAATACTCCATTAAATGGTTCAGTAGATTTTCCTCAACAGTTTTTCAATAATTACTGTCACAGCTTTGGCTGGCTACCAGATACCCACCCAGCTGCTCTTTCACTCCTCCTTCTTCAGCAGAAGTGGGGGGAGAAAATGTGATGAGCAAGCTTCTCAGTCAAGATAAGGACAGAGAGCTCACTCACCAATTACCATCACAGGCAAAATAGGTTTAGCTTGGGGAAGATTAATTTAATTTATTGTCAATCAATAATGGAGTAGTTTAGTAAGAAATAAAAACAAAACTAGAGACCTAAAACCTGCTCCTGCAGAGGCCCTCCGTGGGCTGTGACTTTCTTCATCCACAGCTGCACCACAGGCTCCTCCATGGCTGCATATAGAGATCTGCTCCACATGCTGCCCATGGGCTGCACAGGGACAGCCTGCTCCTCCATAGACCTCTCCTGTGCTGCAGAGAACTTCTCATCTGGAGCAACTCCTGCCCTCCTTCTGCACTGACCTCAGTGACTGAAAGGCTGTTCTCTTCCATTTCCCACTCCTCACTCCCAGCTGCTGTCATGCAGCAGGTTTTTTCTTCCTTAAATTTGATCTCCCAGAGCACGCCCAGCATCACTCATCACTTATGGCTCTTCTCTGACATGGGGCAGTTGCTGGGCTCTGCTTGCACTCTTACATCCCCATGCTTCCAAAAGTTTGCCATGTAAACAAAATATGAGCTCAAAAGTTCTAAAAAAATTGCATAGTTCATAAACATTCTGAAAAAATATTTGAAGTTGTGATCACTGCATTCTAGTAACACATAGACACACACAGAACTCTCTTAATGCCACAAATAGAATTTACTGATGTGCAGAATACCTAACAGAGGCTCTTTCATCAACCTGAAGCTATGGATAAACTACAATTTTAAAGTAAGCATACTAAATAAATGCACACCATATGAACAGGAATGAACCTATAGGAAAATCATTCATTTTAATATATGCACAGTTATTTCTCAGTCTCCTGCAACATATTCTACAAAATTCTTAATTAGACGTGAAACCAGGGATGCTTAAGATAATAGAGAATTTCTTATGCCATCAAAACAAACAAAAGACATCTTACCTGCACCAGAGCAGATGATATCTTGAGAATTCTTACACATTTCATTACTTTTCTTCCGTGTAAGGTTGCAAGTGGTTGGGTACTGACAAGCTTCTCCATACCAGCCTTCATCACATTTGCACTTCCCACAGTCACACTTTCCATGGCCTAGCAGTAGAAGGAAAGAGTGTGTCAAGTCCTTTTTTTCTCATTTAGAGAGCTGTATTCTATAATCCATTTTTTAAAATTAGATTCAATCAATTATAGATGTAAATGAATAAATTAATATATTCAATTAAAATCATTCATATGAATTTATAAATAGATATTAATAAACAAAATCTTAAGTGTGTAGAGACACCTGAAATCACTGTGGCTTTGAAGTCTAATGTATGTCTAATGAAATTTAATTTTGATTCATTTAGAAAAAATATTTCTTTTATGATGTATTATTTTATGACTGCTGTATGAGCAACAGTCTTTCTCATTACTTTTACCTCTTTCTCATTTCCACGCTTCTCTACTCTTAACCAACTAACATAATAAAACTGGAAGTTCAGACTCCATTCACCCCTTAGGCCAGTTGTTGGCAAAGGATGGCCAGAAACTTCAGCCTGAGGACACTGGAATTAACTTTAGTGACACAAATTATGGAGAGGTGCATGGAGAGGGCCAGTAACAGTGGCAAGCAGTAACTTCCTCATTCAGTAGATACAGCAGATCCCACCTATACTAAAGGTGAAACTCCTTTTTGATGAAGGATTTTGGTTAGTGGTTCCTCCAGCTTTCACTCATCTATTTAGAATCCGTTTGGTTGTTGCTGCACGACTGAATTTTGCAATTAAATGGTAATTACTGGGAATGTAGGATGCTTTAATACTCACAGAACTATATTTACTTACAATTATTTTCTAAATGTGAAGTGTCTTAAGGAACAAATGCAGCTGCTTAAAGGTATCTTGTTTTTTTGATTTACTGAATAGTACATTGCTTAAAATGTGTAAGATATATAATAGTATGAAGAACTAGAACAATAAAGATAAAGTTTTTATGTATTGTTTACTTTTCTTTAAATATATCTAAATGCACACACTATGTGACAATTTGCAATATTTATGTTATACTTATCACCTTTCACATTAAATTTTAGGTGTGAATTTCTGTCTTTTAGTTCTTTTAGCATTCCTTTACAATCTTGTGCAGTAAATGCAAACGAGACTTGTAAATCCTTTAAAATAGAGTATTTTGTTTTAAAATAAAAAAAAAATAAATTGTATCTACTTAACTGAAGTAAGTGATCTTTCAATCACTACATCTCAAAAACAGAATCATATCAGAGTCTGTTTTAAATGCACCCGTTACCTGCAGTTTGGGTCAACTGCCTGAAAACAGAAGCCCAGCCTACTGCAAATGAGAAGGAATTTAAATAATTATTGTAAATAGAACATTTTAAAGAGAAAAAGGAGTATAACCTGTTGCTCCATAACATTTTATTTGCCTTCCAAGATGACCCTAAGACAAGATACAAATCAATAGCTGGAAAAAACATAGTGGAAGAACACATGAGAAAATCAAGATCATTCTTGTTTGATCTCCTGTTTTAAAACAGGAACTGTCATCTTCTTAAAAATTTTGAATAATTCTCTGGTGGTAAAAGAGGGGGGAAAAAAAGAGCAGCATATAAAATATATCATAAAAACTTACTCTTGTGATTACCCTGCTTCACTGACAGGCAGCAGTATAAGCCATTCTGCAAAATTGAGATAAGTCCTCAGGTAACTGAAAAAACCTAAAGACATAACTATCTCCCATAGAGTACTTCTTTTCAAGGATTACTTATTACAGTGACTTTGCATTTTCCATGTTAGACAATCCTGTGATTCAACAACTTCATATCTGCTGATGAAAAAGAAAAAAATGGACAATTTAATAAGAGCAGAACAGATTTTCCTGTTCTGATGCCTTAATGACAGAGTAAGGCAGGAGCCATGGCTGGTTAATGCTGCTGGCCCTGCAGCAGTAATCTATTAGAGATTCTCTAATGTAATATGTGATGCATAAAAGTAAATATAGTTTAACTTACATTTATGCAGATGCTTAAAGAAAATAAGTAAGAGATATCCATGAGAGTAGTCACTCAAAGTAGATTTTGGCTTCATTCAACAAGAATTAATGAAATTAACAAAAATTAATTAAATCGAACTGAGAGGAATAATAAATCTCTTGCATGTAACTGAAAACTGCTATAAGGAATGTAACTCATGTGACTTTGTGAAATTGTATTCATAATTTTCATCTTGATCACTCACTAAAAATAACCTAATTTTCCCCATCAGAAAACTTTTTGAGCTGTAAAGCAGTGACAATATTCTACTAAGAAAAACTGGCTGATAGGACTATACTGCAGTGTAGAAGGGAATCAATCTATCTGCAACATTTGAAGTTACTTGCTGCACATAACCTGTCACATAATGATGCAGTAGGTAATGCAAGTCAGTGGCCACAGTAATCCCCTCCTTACCTACTTTCCACTTCAGCATGCACCAGCAATATCATTCTTCCTCATGGCAAAAAATAGGGATGTGATGAACTATTAGTCATATATGCTATGGGCTGTAAGAATATTCAAAAGGGTACAGAAGTTTTCTAATGGTTTCAGATTCCTTCCACAAAAGTTTGTGTAGGATCTCCTTCATTGCATATGGATTTCTGTTTTAAATGAAATTATATGAAATATTAAATAAGGAGTAAATAGCACTATGGAAGCTGTGAAGTAATATTGTAACCTCCTAGAGGGTAAATTCTACTATCAAATGTGAGACCCAGGTATCTGGGGATGTGTCACATAGCATAAGTGAGCTACAAAATCTTATTAAATAGTTGGTCAAGAAAACCATACCTCGGAATAAGTGATGACACATTTGCTTCATTTTGCAAAAATTGCGGCAATATAAAGATATGTGAAACATACATAAATTAGAATTTAACTTTAAAAAGTAGAGAATATGGGAAATAATAAAGTCTAAAGGAAGTTCTAGAATTCCTTGAAGAAAAAGACTGTCTTTGGGCTGCAAAAGTATCAGATTCAAACATGTGGAAAAACCTTTTGTAAGAAAGGGCTTTATTTCTAACTGGATAAGCTATCACTTCAGAGAGTATATCTAGAGCACACAGGGAGCTCATAGGGTGGAAAATGAAACTAAAATGCAAGGAAAACTGTCTGATGTCAGAAAATATATGGAGAAAGTGAGAACAGAAAATGTTCGGCAGGGTCAGATCTTGCAAAATTGCAAGTACTAAAATGTACTTTCATCATTCAAATAAAAAGAAAATTGAAAAAAAAAAAAGACATCACAAAGCAGCAAAGAGCATTAAGATTACAGATAACTTAGACGATCCAAAATGAAATTAATACGGGCATGTTGACTACAGTTGTAAATGCAGTGCAGCTAATGATATGGGCTATGGAAACCAAAACTAATTATCTGTGATGAGAACAAAACAAAGACATGAAACTTTTCAATGAGGTGTCTAGACCATGAGGGTGAGATACCATATCTCCACTCCAGAGTACTTGCAGTACCCGCATATGAAAAGCCAGTTTGATAACAACATTTTTTAATAAATCTAACAGACTGGCAATCGAATGTCTGAAAAATAAAAATAATAAGAAACTCATTTTTCCTTTAAGAAAAAGGAATGTATGTGATCTGGACAACTAAAAAAACTTTATCTGCCCTCAAGGGTCCCTTTTCAAGAATTTGAAACAAACTGTGAAGCACTGCACAACTAGAGGTATTGAAGTAGTGAGAAATGGAATATACACAATAACTTATTTATCCCAAAATAGACCATGTTAATTTGACCTGGCATCTGATATTTCTAGAAAGGGAACACAAAGATAATCTGAACATATTCACCAGATACAATACCACTTAGGAAAAAAATAATTCTGGATAAGGTATGCTAGAAACGCAAAAGGATCACAACTTGATTTAAGGGAAAGAAATAACATTAGGGTGAATGTGATATTACTGGAACAGTGATATTTCAAATAATTTTTTGGAACTAAACATATTTTTAATGATGTTCATACAGAAATCCACTGTATGCTAACAACATTTGCCAATGTCTAAATGATCTAAGACCTCAGCGAAAAAGTGAATATGAAAAATCATACAGAATTAAATGAGCTGACAGTCTTAAGGTTTTAAATAATAAAAGTGGATTTAAATTAGAATTACAAAGCACAAGGTCACACACAAAGACAAGGAAAGGATGCTATAGGCTAAGGCCTTCCCTGTTGGAAACAAGAAGAACCTGAGAATATACTCATGTCAGCTGTGGAAAGACAATGTGACTAAGTCATTGGCCAAAATAATCTGAGATACACACATTGATGGCATAACAGTAGGGGCAGAAAATGGTCTCAAACCATGAAAATTCTACACATTTGTATATTAAACAAACATGGATCCAAGTTGTACTGGAAAATTATGTTGAGGTCTCTAAACTTCAGAAGAATGAGTGAAGTTTTTCAGGCAAATACTTGTGGAATTTTAGCCACTTACAAGATTGCAATAGAAACATAGATTCATCAAATAGCCCTAGTCAGGTGGTAGGGACACACGAGGTTCAACAAGTCCAACTCAGGCTCTGCATAGGGCTACCCAAAATTCAAAACTTAAATGACTACTTCCTTAGGAAACCTGCTCCATATCTGACCACCCTTTGGTGAAGAACTTTTCCCTAAACCCCAATCTGACCATCCCCACACTAATGCAGCTCCATGCCATTCTCTTGATTCCTGTCCCTGTCAACAGAGAGCAGAGCTCGTCGCTGCCCCTCTGCTCCCCTTGTGAAGAGCTAGTAAACACAATGTCACTGTAAAGAGTAATGGTTAGGAGTTAAACAATCTCACTCAAAAGACGATAATTAAAACCACAGTTCAATTGGCTGATCTCATTCTTTTGCCTATGGACTCTTAAATCATTCGAAAAGCATTCTAGAAATGTATTTCCACTACATATATGCATTCCTATACATCAAAGAGCGAAGATATAAAGGTGAAATCTCTGACAAAAGGTTCTGAAACCAGAGCCAACCTCTGTGTTTTTGAGGTGCTAATCCATAAGGATAATTTCACTAATATCACTAATTACAGCTGTAATCCATCATGAGAGACAGGTACTTCTGTAGAATGACTCAGACCCTGTGTGGGCTGGACAGTCCTCAGAGGATGGATGTCTTTCTTCAGTAAAATACTGGTAAGCATACAATCACAGGAAACACAGACAGGTGCTTGGACTTTGGAGTCTTGTGCAATACTAGACATGTACATGTCCAAATAAACATTGGTTCATTTTTTTCTCTTCTGATTCATTTATGCATACAACAATCCATGCCAGGTTTAAAATGTTTTGACATAATTTGGCTAAGAGAAAAGGAGATAATCATCTGTTTATTTAGAGGACAATCTCAATAAACTTATGAAAACAATTATCTTACATGATTACTGGGTAAACCAGAAACTGAACTGGAACATTGCTTCTATTTCTATCCAGCAGAAGTTATAACATTCTGCAGTAGAACTGCTATTTTTGTGCCTCCCTCTGGAAAAGATTCTCTCTACTTTTGTGCCATTTTTGGTTTAAATTATTTTGATTTCCTGCTAATGTTCATTGCTACTAAAAGCTCTGCTACGTTCTGCTGGCTACAGTTTCTCACTGGGAGTAAATAATCAAAACGAATGACTTCTTTCATCACCTACCATGCTCTTCCACCTACATGCGCCCTTTTACCTGTAAGGTGGAAAGAGTACTCTCTGTCTAGAGGTAACTAAAGTATAATCATTTACTTGTTAAACTACAAGGACCAAGCTTTTAAATAAATTCTTGGTTCAATAAGCAGCACTATTGGAGATACTAAAAATGATGGATTACTTATTTGTATGGTTGTGCAGCTTTAGTTGTAACCCAGTAACTCTCTTAGTCTCTTAGAGGAGTACACTGGCTCAATGTGTCTGACCAGACATTAAAATACTCTCTAATGTCCTTGTTTTCACTTATTTTTAATAACTAAAGCCCAATTACTCTGAAAGCAAAAGTTGTGACTCTTCTCATTTTTAAATTGTAACAGAATGAATATCTTACAGACAGGTGAGATTTAGCATAAGAATTCCTTTCTACAGCATAAAGTCAACATCAGAAGGAAATCAGCAGCTGGAATGATAACTGAATTAGGCTTGATATTTTGCATTTTTAGCAGCCACTGAGTGATTCACAAACTGATTTTCAAATGTAAAAAACACTTCATTATGTAGGTGAAGAAATATGATGAACTTGTTATGTATTCCTTCTTCAAACTGGGATGCTAGATAGGAAGGTCAATCGAGTTGAAAGATTTGAAAATTTGGGGGAAGTAAAAGTTAAAGTATTCATCATCAGTTTCAACCTAGACCAATACAGTGAAGACACAGAGTGAATAGATCCTCCAACGGGATTACTTTCTTTCATGTTGTTAGCAAAGAAGATATTGCTGCTTTACACCAATGTAAGCTTAGTGTAAACATTTCAGACTATGCTAAGATCAGTGTATGGCCTATTCTGCTTAGGTACATTTGAGAATCTCAGTATCTATGCTCTGTATTAAGCTGACACATATATCTGTGTATCTTCCTTGTTTTCCATTTTGCTGTTGTTGTTGCAATTTTAAGAAAAATCATTAGCTATCACCATCTTTTTTCCTCTCATGTCAAAACACTTCAAATGAATCTCTACTTATGATGAGGTGTTAGTTGTTCATGTTGTGCTACTTTCAACAAAACCCAACTACTTTCCAGACTTCTGCAGTATACCGTAGAAATTCTGGGTTTTCACAAAAATACTGACTTAGCCTTCTCCTCCCAGTTGATTTGTTTCTCTGTCTATGTTGACACAATTGCCCTGTGAGGCTAACCTACAAATTGTTTAAGAGAATTGATGTGAATAAAGAAAAATAACCAAAAAATTGATGATGATAGTGCCTGACGACAGTGGGATTTTTCAAGCCAGTTTTGTAACTGAAGCCCCTTCATCATAAAACTACAGCCCCAGTAAGAACTGCAACAAAGATTTTCAAAGGAAAACTGTAAGCCTAGAGGGATTTATGGAGGATAAGAAATCAAATCTTCAAGTAGTCACAAAAGGCTTCTAAAAATGCAGAAACTTTGAACTTAGAAGTTCTTACACTGTCTTTTTTTCTGCTTATTTAGAGTATACAAATCATGAAGTACCTAAGAATAACAGACACAAGCATTCAGCACTGTCCTTTGGCAGATTAAATGAGTCACTGTGACGAGAATGCTCCAGGTTTGTAAAACAGTTTGTCTCTCACCTTTGTATAGTGACTGACACAGGGCCTGGAGCGCCTTTCTTATGAGGAAAGCTGAGTGATCTGGGTCTGTTCAGCCTTGAAAAAAAGAAGACTCAGAGGGGATCTGATCCATATCTATAAATATGTAAGGTGCAGGAGGCAAAGGGACAAGGCCAAACACTTTTCTACTTGGTGATAGGACGAGGGGAAATGGCCACAAACTGAAGCACAGGAAGTTCTGCACAAATGTGTGTGGGAACTTCTTCACAGTGCAGTGACGGAGCACTGGCACAGGCTGCACAGAGAGGTGGTGGAGTGTCCTCCTCTGGAGGCATTCAAGACCCGCCTGGACGCCTACCTGTGCAACCTGGGCTAGGGAGCTGCTTTGGCAGGGGGTTGGACTCAGCGATCTTTAGAGGTTCCTTCTAATCCCGATTCTGTGATTCCGTGATTCTGTGATTGGATTCCCCTCCTCAACTTCAAGACCATTTAAAGTGGACTTTCAGAAATAAGACAAAAGTGGTGACAAGTTATTTAAATTTAGTTACTACTGGATGCACTTCAAAAATAAAAGCACCATAAATTGCGTTAAATCATAATGCCAGTAAAATGTAGGTCATTGCAAAAGTAATGCCTCCTATTTATTTCCTGGTAAATTATAACAGAAAATAGCTACAAAACACTACTTTTCAACATAGTCACCATTGCATATGTGTTTTAACCAGCAATGAATAAAATTCTGTATGCTGCAGTTGTAAATATCTGCACCAGTGGAGGTGATCCTGTTTCTGCTATGAGAGCACCATTGCTGGGAAGGTTTTGCCCACACAGTCTTTTCATTGGTCCAAACAGATGGAAGTCAGAAGGCACCAAATCAGGACTAAAAGTGGGTGAGGGAGGACAGTTCAGCCAAGGCTGACAATGTGTTCCACAGTCTTCAAACTAATAAGAGGACTAGTGTTACTGTGCTTCAAGAGAAGGACTATCTTCTTCTCTGGCCTGCTACACTGTAAGCTTTGCACAGAAACCACATTCGATGAATTTGAAGGCATTCTGAACTCATATGGCAGTGGGTAAGTATCCCATTACTATCCAGTGCGAAAGGTTGACTAAATAAAAACTCTGGAAGTTCAAGTCTTCACCTTTGTCAGTGTCATGATGTGGCAGTCAGAGTTAATAGTTTGTCAAGGTTCTAGGAAGTCCAGAAGGATCAAGATTAGTTTTCAAGTTACAAAAAGTTAGGTATAAAAGCTATTTCTATTATACACAGACTGCATTATTATTGATAGTAACAATCTCTACGATCAATAATGAGATTATATTCTGGTGTGGTGTTCCACTGATATCAAAGTAGAAGTTGTACAAATTAGTTATTTTAAAGTATCTTTAAAAGCGGAAATAGACTGGGAAATTAATTTAAAAAAAAAAAGCATCTAAATGTTGCCCTCTGAAGTATATATTAGACATCAACATGACTAAAAAAATGGTGGCAGAAAACTATTTCTAGAAGGCAAAAAATTAGAATTTGTTTACAGAATTTGAATCTTTACTTATTTTCTTTAAACCATGGTCAAAAAAAAAAAAAGAGAGAGAGAGAGAGAGAGAGAGAGAGAGGCTATACTCTTCACTGTTGAGATCAAGGTTATTTTAATCTGTCCAGAGAGTTTATAATGAATTATTTTGTTTAGTCTTGAAACTGTAAAGCAATCTTAGAAACTATTGCATTCCAATTGTCAAGATTAAAATATAAATTATATTAATGATTAGGAAAGCTTTTCTTTGCTCATACTGATCATCGGATGTTTTTACTGTATACTGCCAAAATTGTGTATTTCAGAAACTTGGAACAGCAGTTTCTGAAAGAGACCAGTAAGGGTTTTTCTCTTTTACATGGTGGACTACTTGGCTTGATTTTTTTAATTTCTTATCTCTTCCTGTTCTGTTAGTTATTAAAAATCAATCACAGGAAGAGAAACTTTCTTCTTAATTCTTGAAATTTCTCTGCATGCAATTCTGTATGTCAGGTAATATGGTTATGTAGTCCTTTCACTTACATTTACCTGCTTCTGCTTAAACCCAACATAAGGCATTAGAAACCAAGTTTTCCAAAAGTACGTATTAAAAAAGAGGAATGTAGAGAATTTCAGCCCATAAAGAGTAATGGAGATATATTATTAATCACATTTAGACCAAGAGAGGACCCTGTGGATGCCCAGATGTATTCGCTTTTCTGGTTAGTATGGATATTTAGTCTTCCACTTAGCCAATACTAAATTATTCCCCTGCTAAAGCATAACTTTGCTTTAGTTAATAATCTCAGGTTCCATGTAGTTATACAACATTTGAAGAGTTCAGTTATTGAGAAGGCAAGTGATTTTCATTTTACAGTCATTTCAGTGTATCACCTCGCTACCTAGATACAACTGTATTGTCAGCACTTTAACTTCTACATTAAAATCATTGGTAATACCTATTGATATAATGACATATCTGCTGGTATATATACATTGGTATATATCACAACTAGAGAATAAAATAACTGTTGAGGTTGACGATACCTCTACAGGCCATCTGGCCCTATCCTGCAACTCAAGCAGTAACTCCTAGAGCCACTTGCCCTGGATCATGTCCAGATAGCTTTTGAATATTTCCAAGAAGGAAGACTCTCCCTTGGACAACTCATTCCAGAGCTTGACTACCCTCACAAATAGTGTTTCCAGATGTTTAGACAGAATATCTTGTGTTTTAGTTTGCTGACACCTCTTCTGTCACTGAGCAACACCAAGAAAAGCCTGGCTCTGCTATCTTTGTACCTTCCCTTCAGGTATTTATAGGCATTATTGAGATCCTCCCTGAATCTTCCCTTCGCCAGTCTGAGAAGTCCCTGCTCTCTCAGCTTCTCCTCAAACAAGATATGCCCCCATTTCTTAATCATTTTAGAGGCTACAGACTGGACTCTCAAGTACCATTTCCCTCTTGCTTCTGGAGACCAGAATAGAACACTGTAAGTCAGAGCACTTTTTACAGATTACCTACAAAAAAACAAACAAACAAACAAAAGAAAAGCTTAAACTGTAATAAAATTCTAATTAATTTATTTTAATGAAAACCACAAGGTTTTGAGAGATTACATCAATAAGGAAAAAAATGATGAGAATAAAAGATTTTCATTCCAACTGCTTGATTTATATGTACTCTTCTAAATTGTTTCATTAGACCATATCCAAAACACCAAATTAAAACATACATTTTGTTGGTTTTTTTCTTGTTGTTTGTTTAATTGTTTTTTGAGGTCAAAAAGCTACAGCTAACTTGAGAAGATCTTTTGGAAGTACATGTTGTGGTAGATTCTGAAATCTTTTTTGCTCACTGTTTAAGAAATTTAATGTGAAAGACATCTCCAGAATTCCCATCTTTTGCTTGAATCTTTCACTTAAAGACTATGTAAACTGCACATTTTTTAAGTCAAGCACGATATACTTAATTGTGTTGCACAAGTAATTAGTATAAATAATTCTGTACATATGTGTACGTATAGATGCCTCAAGAATCAAATACAGTATGTATTTTTACTCTAACTGTACCTTTTAGTACAGGTAAAAAATATAATAAAAAAAGGATACTCCTGATTACTGACATTTTCTTCTCCCCCTCTTGGCTGTGAATTCTAATTCCCTATAAAGTGAATAGACTGTAATAAAAAACTGTAATAAAAATCAATTAGATATTGTGAATGAATAAAATGAAGGAAAGCAACACTCAGTTGAATCTTTTCCAGTTTGTTACCCTGGAGGTGGCACAAGTTGATATAATTTTAAATGTGATTCATGCTGTTTAGACAGATGATATAAATATCTCAGGGAGACAGAGATAATTTAGTTTTATCAATCAAAACAGTCTAGAGTCAAGGTTTCTGTTAATAATTCAAAGGTTTCATGAAAGATTCCTTACTTATTTTTAACCAAATGGTTTCTCATTTTTTTGAAGAACAAAAAAAAATCAACTTTTAAGTAGGAAGATCTTTTAATAGTTTGAGCCAATGTTCTTCTTCTTCTCTAGAATAGTGCTTCTTAGTCAGATACTTTTACAATGTAGAATTTGGTTCAAGTGTTCACATAACAAATAAATTTATACTGAGACATGAACTGTTCCTTTCCTTAAAATAACTTGCAGAGAAGGAATTAATACAAAAGTGCTTTACATACTCAGGTATGTAGACACTTTAAAACTATTTTATATTCTGAAAACTACATTCTTGTGGGAAAAAGAATTACAAACCCAGCAGGTTCATATTTGTGTTATGCTCAAGAGCAGAAATAACTGAGTTAAATAAACCCTGTTCCCTGAGTCTGAACTGGTTTGGTGTGTGCTCTGGGTTCTCTAAAAAATGGCAGCTCAGGCTCTTTACTGTCTTTTTCCACTATGTGTGGCTACACATGGAGCTTTTGTCTCCATGAGCCCAAAAATGCTGATTTAATATGGACTGATGCAGAATTCTTGACTTTCCTTGAGATTAAACAGCAATATTTGGCTTCCCTCCCCACCCCTCACCCCTAACCCTCCCTAAAACAAACATAAAAAAACCAATCTCAAATACTATTGCATTTTTATTTTTAAAAAGGTACAACAAATTCTTGTTCCCCCAGAGGCCTGCCCAGGAGCTAGTTAACTTGATTCAAACCATCAAAAGACTTCCAAACTCCCATATGCATGAAAAGGAACCAGTGAAAACATGCTTGCTGGCTGGACTGGAGATTTTGGAAGCCTTGTCTGTACTAGAGCTCTCAAGTTTTCCAAAAGTGAATCTTGGTCTTAAGAGAGGGAAATGACTACTAATGTTTCCAGTTTCAGAAAGCTACACACATGAAAATCTAAGAAGCAGTGATCATTGTTTAAGAAAATCTCTTTCTAAAGGCTCATTGAAAAGAAATTTGAGAAAAGCTATTTTCCTTGTGTATTCAACAAGTGAGAAGTTTACAATGAAGTTCGATTTCCTCCCCAGTTTCCCTGTGTCCCTACTGACATCAACACCAAAGCTAAGGGCATTCTGCTCAATGGTCTGCAAAACCATGGCAAGAAGATTGGTACTAGGGATTGTCCCATTCTCCATCCAATTAAGCAACGTTATTCCTACTCCAGAATGACTTGGAGCATTGTCTTCTCTCTTGAGAGGACTTGACAAGACCCCCTCAGCTTTAGCAGAGGGTTTGGACTAGATGACCTCCAGTGGTCCCTTTCAATCCCTGTGATTCTGTGATTCTCTAATAGCTCTCAAGAGAGGTGCAGAGACTGGGAACAGCTTGTTGAAGAAAACAGCTATGTAGCATCAACATTCACTTGCTTTAGAAAATGGAAAATTCTAAACCCTGGGTATTGCAAAACATTTTCTGGGAAGATCTCTTAATTCATCACTGGATACCTGAAATTATTATTATTGTAATGTTTATAGCTAAACCCTAAGAACTTAATCACTAAACTCAAGGGTTAGAAAAGTTATGACCAAAAGAAGTTATGATCAGTGGTCATGGCAAAGATTTTGTTGGAGTTCAAGGAGCTTTGGGACAATGCTGTCAGACACATGGTTTTATTTATGGCTAGTCCTATGAGGAGCAAGGTTCAATAATCTGTATGGGTCCCTTCCAACTCAGGATATTCTATGATCCCATCATTCTACATCCAGTTAAGTACAAAGTGATTTTAAAACCAGTGTATCTGATCACTCTGAAAAATATCTATCCAGAAAGTCTTTTAGGAATAAAATAAAGTTATGAACATTGCATATTCAAATTGAATTCAGTAGAGCACAGGTCCACACCACAATTTTTTCTTAAGGAATGCGTGAATGAATATTGGCTGTAGCAAGGTTTGATTTGCTACCTATGAAATGTAGCTAGACGACTACTCAGTTGCTGGTGAGGGTGCCACACATGAGTCCCTTGTTTTATCTCAAAATAAAGCAGCATGAGCACCATGTTCTCATGTGAATATCTTCATACTTGGCACCAGAATTGACCCATTATGTTTATTTCTAAGAAATTTCTTAGGAGATGTAAGATTTATAATGATGGTGAACCTTAGCAGGGTGCATGCAACCTTCCATGCCCTGATTAAAGTTTTAGTAAATGCTGCAAAGCCTGGGGCTTCCAAGGTCTCAAGGAACTTAAGATTTATCTGTGATATACCCCTTTTCCTCATGCTATTACAGTAAGAGATGCTTTAATAAATCTACAGTCTGAGTGTCATTCTTACTGGGATCTATAACAAACATTAGCTCAGGTGTGTTACAATTATCCATAGCCTTAAAAAAACATCAGACCTGCTGTTTGCCAGTAAGCAACTAATCCAAAAAGCCATCAATAAACACATCAACTGGGTAAGATAGTTCCATACAAAACAAAAATGAGTCTTAGATGTTATTCAATGTCAAAAAGGTCCAAATGAGAAGGCTAACAAAATCTGTATACGGTGTGTACACAAAAAGATGTACGCCTAATTCAAGGCAAATTACCGCACAAAGCCTATTTAATGACTGCATATTCACCATCAAGTCAGAAACTAATACATCTATGCTACTTCTCTTTTGTGTATTGAGCTAGAGGGAAGAATAGAGGACACATCACCATAAACTGAATACAGGCCTCTGACACTTATAATGCTTAAGTAAAATTTAGCATCACGAAGATGTTATCAATACACAGAAATCATTCTTGAGGAATAATTGATTGCTGATTCAAGGAATTTCTTCAAACCAAGGGTCTCCTAAAGGATACACTTTCCTATTTGGTGTAAATACATTTAATGCTACCTATTAATAATTAATAACTAATAATTAAGAACTAATAAAAAAATTAATAATTAATACCTATTAAGATTTGATATCAAAGTTATGTCTATGCTTTACCAAACATCATTTCTACATAACTCTTCATGACAAGTATACTAGTCAGTTGGAATGGATAACAATTTTATTTAATGTGTGTTTATATGTACGTAGTGAATCACAGGATTTGTTTGTAAATTATTCCCACAGCTTTTGTTAAAAAGGTAGTTTAAAATAAATTGTTTGTGGGCATGCTTTACACAGCAGCATCTCAAAAAGAAACATAAATGGAATTAATGAGTTTCCTCCATTTTAGAGAAAAAAATATCTTTCAGTCTATTGTTGAATAGGAAAATTTTCAAGCAATTTATGGATCCCTAAGCTGAAATCATAAAAATCATGAACTATCCCCTGTAGAGTTGTGTCTAGCAGGAAATCTGGTTCCTCTCTCTCCAAAACTTTGCAGATTCATACTTGACATAGAAAATATAAATGGGAAGTAACAGTTCAATACCTTGTCACAGCACAGATTTAAATTGTTAAATACCAGTTATTAATCTCTGAAACTGAGTCACTCGCCTCTCTAAAATTTCTATTAGCACATGAGGAGAATTCATTATAAAAGAAAGAGATGCATAAAACTATATTATTCAAGTGTGTACTAGCTTGCAGTAATACTGGAAAAAAAAATGAGCAGAGCACCGCACGTAATTTCAACCAGACCACTGAGAACACGTAACAGGAGCACACACCAGCATTCCAGTGAAGAGCATGGGTCAGATTTGAAATATAACTCTGAACATATTAGCTTATGCCCACTTTTATCCATTCTTTTCAGCAATGCCAAATGTTAAACAAAAGCTTGTCAGGATTTATTTTGGCTACATTCTTCCCCCACTCTATTGCTAAGTATTAAGTTTTGCTTCTCTTGCTTTTTGAAAATTAATCATTGCTTAAGACTGTCTATTTTTTTCACTGTGTTCTTAGAAAAGAAACATTTGTGAACTTTCAACCTGTTTAGAGATTATAGTATTTTTTGTACATTTTTTGGAAAAGTCTGAAGTTCAGCAAAGTAAGACCGATACTACTTCCTAGTACATGCCTCCAGTCAAGCCAAACCAACTGCTGCATGTCCTGTTTTTATCTCTGTCTCCTAAGTACAGAGTTCCAAATTTACCAAGTTGTACACTGGCATCCTGATGAAATTAAGGAGACTTGATTTTAAAAAAACAAAGCTATATGATATTTGGGAACTTTTACCTATTTAACAAAAATGGAAAACAAGAATGTTTTACAATTGCAGTCAGTCTTTTACAAAGGCCTGATTTGGATTTGTAGCACCCTGCCTTCTAAGAGTATTCTAAAATCAGTGACTCGATTTGATCAGTAAGTAGAGTAATGAGAGGCTCAGACCGTGGAAGAAATAAGTACAAAGGAGAATTCCATGCCTCATTTTGAGGCAGGGAAAAAGAGGGGGAGAGGATTAAAAATAAAATGTAGGCTTTTTTTTCCAGATATTTACTGAGAAAGGACTATGAAAATATAGAATAGTCTGGGATCTGAGTATTATTAATAAACAACCCTTCAATTCCTCCCATAGAAAAGAATGCAGTTTAATTTCTCATTTCAGTTCAACCTGGATCATTCTGAGGTCATCTATACTCAAAGGGAGAAAGATAGGTGTATCCAGTAAGAGGTTGGATTTAATTCCCATCTTAAGTAGGTCTTATTATTTTATGTAGAGAAGATCTCTCTCTGATAACCACACCAGGATGTACATTGTTATTGCTCTCATTTTCTAGCCAATGTGTTACCCTATTCAAGAAAATTCATGTTTTATCAAATATGCATTTGAACCCAGTTTCTTCAGTTGCCTTCTTTGAAAACTTTATGTATAGTACAAGTCTCCTTGCAGATTTGCACAGTACGGTCTGAAAATCTATGCAAGCATTTTAATAGGTTTTGCTGGGTTCCTAAACAGGGTACCCCAGGTTCAGCACAAAAACAGTGAGTGAATATGTTCAGAACTTTCTGTAGAAAGCAAGGTCAAGTAATGCAGAGAGAGGCAAACTAATGCACACAATTGGTAGAGAAGGCATTATTGTGTTATTCGTTGTTTACACCAGGTAACTTACAGAAGAAAAAAGTGAAAAACTACTTGCCTAGAGACACAAGGAGAAAATTGCTGGCAGGTGGGAACAAGACTCCAACTGTACATGTACAGATTTCCATCTTTTTAAGTTATACTTACACTATTACACGTTTTTAAAACACCAGAGACTGTACTTCACGGCAAACTGAAATTAACTTTATTTTTATTCCTTTGTTTGAAATAAATTAGAGAAATCTCCTAAACTAGGAGAACATAAAGAGTAAAAGGTGAAGCAATTGCTTTATTTGACCTTAAAAAATTACGTTTTAGTTGCCAGATTAAGAAAAGTGTTTCTAGGTGTGGGTGGTATAATTGAACTAATCAAGTGATGTTTTTCTGCTTGATGTACATTTAATTGTAAAGCTAATAAGTAATTAATGTAGGGGAAAAAAATTCAAACAATTGAATGACATTTTCCATTCCTGACAAAGAATGAAAAACCGAGTAAAGTATATTTAAGTGTTCTGAAGTAATTTCAGGTGAATACTGATTTCCCTCAATTTCATGGTTATATAGCTCTATTATCATATCATCTTAGTATACCATTATGTACTATCAGGTGTTTGTGTGGCCATTTACATTCATAGTGCCCAAAAACTGGGGGAAAAAATTACCCATTCATTACAGACAGGGAATAAAAAATGATGGAAAATGTACAAGACAACAGAGTTTAGTTAACATGCCCTAGGTATTCCTACGACGAGATGGGACAGCATTTGTCTCCGCACTCATTTCACGTCAGTCAGTGATCTTCTCCCTATATGCTGCACTGTGCATTTTTCTCTTAGAGAGTATACGGAATGAATCCTGAAAGGAAAGAAGTTAACAGAAGAGACTGGCCTGCTAAAGTCAAAGGCAATACTTATATTGATTTTGACTTGTCTGATTTCATTCTCAAGTCTAATCATTCTGCTCATGACAAGGAAGTCTTTTCATCAATTGAAAATGATCAAGGGATCTTCAAAACCCCAATTATGGCAGCTGAAAGGAAGGTTGTTCTAACAAAGGACATGGATAGCTTTTATTAAGAAATCTTTCACATACACAGACAAAAAGGCAGACTCTGACAATTTTGGAAGATTCCTAAGAACTTCAGTGGCAGTATATGAAAAGGAAGAACAAAAAAAAAAAAAAAATCACTTTAGAATTGAGGATCCAATAGATAAGACTTCTATTGTTTCTCTGAGATGAAAATGATGAATCTTTTAAAGAGGACAGAAGAAAAAAGGAGTAAAGCAGTTAAAGAGGTGTCACCAAGATGGTTTGATAATAGAATTGAATTTTTTTGTTGTTGTCTTTTATTTTTCTGTAGTCCTTCTCTTAATATTGAGTGAAATGGTGGAGGTGGGGGGTCTAGAGAAATGAAAAATATCCAATAAACAAAGATCAGAAATCAAGAATAAAAAGGTTTCATTTCAGCTTCTTATGGAGAAATACTAATAAGAACTCTAACACAGTACATACTGCACTTATGATTTTGTTTGTGCTGTTTACTCACACATCTTTTTCAAGTGTGGCGTAATCAAAAACACACCCAGTTACAGGAAGACCTTAACTAGTCATAGTTGAATGGTTATTAAATAAACTGTAAATAAAAGGCAAGCAGAATGTAACTAGAAACAAGAACAATCAAGTCACAGAAAGTAAGTATAATGTAATTAATCATTGTTAGAATTGTGCTTTGAAAGACAAAAACAACTCCAAGCTTTCTTTTAACCCTTTTGGTGGCATAGTTTTATTTCATAATGTTTAAATGTGCAACCTTGGTTATCTTTCATATTCTGTGGAAAATGGTCATCACAGTAATTAACAATATCTGCTTATTATGGGTGTGTTATTTGTTCTAGGAAGTAGATCAATTTGAAAGATAGACTAGACAAGTTCAACAAATTCATGCCAACATGCTGAAAGTTAAGAATATGGGTAAATGTAAGACTGACTGTGATGGCTTAGTCCAACCAAAGTGAATGACATATCAACAGAGTTTATAAAGTGTATCTGATGTAATAAAACATAGGAAGGTCATATTGTTCCTTAAGTATTTAATGACCTCATGGACTGAAAGGGAAAGAGGAGAGGAGAGGGAGAGGAGAGGGAGAGGAGAGGGAGAGGAGAGGGAGAGGAGAGGGAGAGAGAAGTTGCTTTCTTTCCCACATGGAGCTGACAGCTTTCAAAAACAGTGGAGTTTACGTTTTGCAGGCATGAATTGTTGGTTAGGAAAATAAGTTCACACTCATTTTGAAAATACTTCACAGGCAAACTGCATTAAAAGTGCATTAGAATGCATACTAGTTAAAAAGCCATGTCTTTGTTGATTACTTTTAAATGCTATGTCAGTAGGTAGAATTTGCCTAGCAACAAATGCCAGCTTTTATTCTATTTTCTGCACATAAAATAGAGATCCATACACTGCTTCAGGCTTTAAGAATTCAGGAAAGATAACTGCTCAGAATGCCTTTAGTTATAATATTTCTTTCACACAAACACTGTACACAAACTATTTACATAGATGAACATGACTAAAGATAAATGTGAGGGGCTGGCTGCCATGAGTTATTGGTTTTGTTTTTGTTTTTGTTTTTTCCCAAAATGTGTGTGTTTTGGAATGACTATTCTCCAAAGGAAAAGTTGCATTACATATAAGCAAAAATATTTATGCAAAATTATTTAGAGTGAAAAGACAATATGTGAACATATATAAAGGCCAAGGAGACTATACCAAATTCAGAAATATTTAAAATACCAAACCGTAAAGTTGAAAATCGATAATATAAAGATATTGTATGGTCCTAGATAAATACAAATATTTACTGAAGAAATGAAAGGTAGAAGCGAAATTTGGGTGAAAAGATAACGTCTGTTAACTCAAAACAAAATGCTTGAATATGGAAATAACCAACAGAATGAGTATCCACTAATAGAGTCTATCATGAAAAGAGAATGTTAAACTATTTTGAGATGTATATTCCACACAAACGTTGATATTTGGAATGAAAAGAACATACCTGTTTAATACACAGAAAATAGCTATAACCACAGAGAAATACCTATAACCACTCATCTAGGTGGACCAGGTGATCATATTCACCCATATAATAGATAAGTAAACCTTTTGTTTTTTCATGATAAGATGACACTGGAAAGGACACAGTGAGGCTTGTATGAAAAGAATTGTAAAAGTACAGATCTGAATACTTTGTTTCAAATTCAGTACAAGGTGAGGTTACAATGCAGCAACTTAAATACTTACTGGAAAAGCCACAAGCTCTGGCATCTGATTGAGTTTGAGTCTCAGCTTTTAGAGAAGTGTAATATAATTTTCTGCATGCTATAAGTTCCTTCAGTATGTATTTTTTCCTCCTCTACTTCACGGCCAGAAAATCTCACTATTTCTGGCAAAAATAGATCAGTGAAAAAATTATTTTAAACATTATATTAACCCACTTTGTAGGCTTGGAACACCAAGACTTACAATAAAACTGAAAAGCTAGATGTCTGCATGATCTTAAGCTGAGCTGAACACAGAAGGCTTCCCACATGCTACTAAGTTACTAAGCCCAGGGGCTGTCATACTTCTAATATGGTGGCTTTAATTTGCAGTGAAAATTAGGAAAATGAAAAATAGTCTTGGTGAAATCAGACTGCACATTCGGGATCTTGTGTCACCCACAGTATCAGCACATTTTGTCCTGCTACAAACTGTCCTCCTGCAGAGAGTAAAGAAAAAGCAGCAAGGAACAAATCTCATGCTATTTTCAGTAGTACTTTCCACCCTAATTTCACCAGTGCGGGATAGAAAGATCACACACAACATGAGCCTTCCTCCTCTGTTTCAAGAAATGACTTATCTGATGGTCTTCAGCAACCATAGGTGTTAATTAACACTCAGTAACTTTGCAGGCTCCTATGAGAAAAAAGGACATGACATTCTGCAGAGCCTCCTTCACTGTAGACATCAGGAAATTTTTGTCTTGAACAAAACTGTGAGAGGTCACTGTGATTTAACATCAATAAGAAAAGCTATAGGGCTTATACACACTGATTTGAAATGTTTACCTTCTACTAATACTTTGTTTTTAACATACAGAGTTTCTGTATGAATTAGTGTAGTATTCTGTATGACTAGTGTAGCTATACAAGAAAATGTATCAGAAACTACATTTCTTGCCCTTGCAGAAACTTGCAAATACCCATGCATCTAAGGTTTACTATGGCCATTCATTGTTTTTTCCCAGCTTTTTAGTAACAATTTGCACTTTCTGATAATATTTATTTTTCTACGTGTTGAGCAGGAGATGAAAAACAGCTACATACATTATATATGATTTTTTTTAGGCAGGGAAATTGCTTTGGTAAAGTGAGTTTGAACTTCTGTGTAGTCATTTTTATTTTGCTTCATTAAGTTTTAAGTTGGACTCATGTTGATGCTGTTTTTATCATCATCACAATTTCTTCTTCCTTACAACATTTTTAACACGAATGTTTATTACAGAATGATTGTGTTAGATTGCTTACTTTTAATATCTTATTATTTATTTATTTGGCAGAAGTATCTGAATGGCACTGTTGGGAATGCAACATGCTTTGGAATTGGCTTTCTGGAGAATACTCATGTAATTTTCATGAAGTATTCACTGCCAGCTCACACTCTGGTTAACTCCAGTTGGACTATGGCACCACATAAAAGTTAACATTTTCCATTCAGGAAAAAGTTCTTAACAGTTATTGTAAGATAAAGTAATTGGAACGAACAAAGATAGTCCTCTTGGATAGAAGTCATTATGTAAATAAATGTTCACTGATGGAGCCAAATGAGTACTGCCAGTAATCTCTGAGAAGCTACCTGCTGGAAATAGCAAATGGATGTGTGTGCAATAACAGATTCGTTTAGACGGACATTTACCAGCAGTTTGCGACACAGGTGCATCTTCCTGTTTGTATGAGCAGCCAACTTCATCACACATTACTGAATTTCATTACTGTATTTATGTTATTATCTGCATTTGTTGCTAAAGTAGGAGCTTGAAAAGAATGACTTTGAACTTTATTAGCCATTAAGGAGAGGGTTGCAGGACAACAGAGCCCATATCGTCCTGTCGGTTCATCAAACCATCACATTTTTATGAGACTAAGTGTAATACAGATGTTAGCAAAATGAAAACTGAGGAAGACAAAAAGGGAAAAAACATCTCAAATGTTCACGGATAAATACATGGAACATTCCAAAACTGAGCGTATCAGAATTTAAAGGGAGAGGAGGGGAGAAAGATGACAGATACTGGATACATTTTCATAGCTTTTATATCTTTCTTCCAGTTGTCTTTGACAAATAAGTGAAGAGTTGTTATTATTATTTATAATAAACAGTAGTTATGTCAAGCTCTTACACAGAACGTAGGAGACACAAAGCTCTAAGTGCTCTGAGAAGGAGCACAGCGTTCTTATCCTGGGTTTCTGGAGGCAGGAATTCTCACTGAACATTGCAGAGCAATCCACTGGCAAAGTCAGGACCTAAAGGAGAATCTCAAGACTTGTTCCAGTTACCTGTCCCCTAAGCATTGCATTCTGACTTGGTCTATGCCTCTCTAAAACCAGACATTATTCATAGATTTCTTATACTCTGAAAGGTTCCAGAAACTACCCTCCTGACTGGAACAAACAGTATGAAGTGTAAACCGGAGAGATGGCCCTGTATCGTCATCATGGCTCATGTCCATGTGGGCACATCTGTCTATGGTTTCCTGTCTTTGAGCACCATATCTCTCCAAATGTCACTGTTTTAGTATAATCTCAGTTGGATTACAACAGGAAAGGCTAATAAATGAAAATTTTCTAGTTCTAAATGTTGAAAAATGAGCTAATCCAAATGTTCTACTTAAAAAGGGACACGAATCTGACATTCTAAAATGCTTTCTTGTTTGTTTTACTCTTAATGTTTCTCTGGTAAGCCTTTAGCTATACTTCAGCTTTGGTATTTTTAATCCAGATGTTAAAGTACATCATTCAGTTTTCCACGAAACTGCACTGCATTACATCTGGAAAACATTGAACTAGAGCATGTAACATTCTTCCCTACAGTCTTTATGCCATAATAATATACCATGGCATGTTCCCTTCTCAGCAGTCTAATGTCAGTGGATATTTCCCTAATAGTCTAAAAATTAGCATTTAAGATGTTAATTGCTTCCTGACTGATGAAAATGATGAGTTAAATGTGCAAGAATTATTTATAAAGTGCACTGGCACACTACTTTTCTTTTCATATCTTAAAAATACAGAAGCCTGTGAAAAATTTCAGAGCAATTAGTAGAGTAGACCATACAAGTATGCACATGTCAACTTTGTGTGATTTGTACTCTGCATTTTTGTCCCTAAGGATAGAAAGTATCACATTTCTTCACCCTAAGACCTGTTATGTTCTTGCCTAACTTCACCCTAGTTTAAAAAGCTTGCTGGCTTGTTAGGTAGAAACATACTATACCTATTGGGTAAATTCTTTTCCAATTGTAAACAATGTATGAGCTCTGCAGTAATTTGTATCATAGAATCATGACATCTTAAAATATAGTCATTCTTGGTAGGACAAAAATTTTCCAGTGTCTCTTTAAAAGAGGGATTAAATATGGTAGGTAGAGGTTAAATTTAGTAGGCATTCTGGCCATCTGACTAAAAAACCTACTAGAAAAATTCACATTCAGTGTTTTTTAATCTTCCAAACAAGGACATTCACGTTTGAAAAAAAGTCAGTGGCAAAAAAATATGATAGTTTTACACACACATTAGATAGATTTACACACACATTCCCATAAACAATTTAGCCATGTAGACATTTTTATTTTGCATTGTCTCTTCCAACACTTAGAATTTTCTTTGGTTCACACTTTGTAAGAGGATGAATGAAGACCCTAAAGATACAGATAAAGACACCTAAGATACAGGTTATGCATGACAGCTTCCCAAAAGTTAAATTATACAAATTATACACATAGCTATATAATTTCACTGCATGGTCCAGAAGAAGTGCAGAAAAAGGTACAAAAAAATTAAAAACAAAAAACAAAAAACCCACATCTTCTACATAACAAAAAGAGAAAGTGAGTTTACAAGAAGGAGTGATTAAAGTGGTTTCTGTGGATTCTCAAAATGCTTCTACTGCATGCTCAACAGCTGTGGCTCTGACTCCTCATTCATTGCTTGGAAAACTATGAAAACATTTTCCTTTTCTCCAGCTTTCAGTCTGAGACTCCATCCAAGCACTAACAACAAAACTAGCCTACCAGGGGCAAATTGTAAGCATTCACAGTACAATGTCTTTCAATATTGAGAAACAAACTTTCTGAGTCATTATTTGGGAAGTCACAGAAGAAAAGTCACTGTCTGACTGCCATGTTTCTGTGGCTTTATTTGGTGGTCCACAGATGTCTACAAAATGTTAGCAATTCTTTCCCCACCCTCCTCAAAAAAAAAAAAAAAACCAAAAAAAACCAGAACAACCTAAATATGAAAACCTTCTTACACATGCCCACACTATCCTAATTTGCAGGAGGAGAATAGGTGAACAAACAAAAACAAAACAAAACAAAACAAAAAGGTACAATTGTGGACAGTCCTCCATCTCTCTATAGCACAAGAGGCTGACAGGCTGACACTTCAGTCTTGGTAGGATCACAGCTGCCTCAAAATGAGGCATGGACATAAAACATGATTTATTTCAAAAGAGCATGAGATCAAAATTGATGCCTATATTAGGGTTACAGAATAATTACTGAAAGTATGTGAACAGAATGGTGATATGCATTAAGGAGGTATAAGAATGCTACTCTGATATTTTACAGTCAGATATTGAAAGCAAGCTTCATTTTTACTGTCATACACCTCATTTGAGAAACAAACAAACAAACAAACAACAAAGCAACAAGATGAGTGAAATAATTCACTCTTATGTACCTCTACTGACTTCAAATTATCAGTTTGGCAAGAACCAGAACTTTGTACTCTAACTAACTTTTAGCCTATGCAGATTTAGTGTAGCCTGAATTAATTCATCATCAGTATTCGTTTATACTGAATTGCCCATGCCTTAAATGTGAACAGAGATTATTATTATTATTTTTTAAAGAGATACTGAAGCTAAAAAGGAGGAGTATAACATAAAGGCATTTGTTCACTGTTTTTAAAAGAGAGAAGGTAAGTTAAAGCTGCATTTCCCTGTTTGGCCATTGCTTTTTGCAGCAGTTCTGCTAAGGTCGCAATTATTTTGATAGCACCATAGGGAACATTTTCACATGAGCAAAATGCTCTTGAATAATTGCTCCAGTGAATTAGGAATAAAACCATTCAAAAGTGGCTACACAGGGTTACTTTAATCTTTCCCAAATCTGAAAATGTCAGACCCTGCTCCAATGTAGCTTTTCTTCTTATTGATAGCTCACTAAACAGAAGCACAACATATGTTCATATACATAAAGAGATGGGAGTGTTGCCAAATATGATACCATTCAGACAAGTCATCTTTAAATTAGTAATCTAGATTTATTTTCAAAGCCAATACATTTCAAAAAGCCAATGTGAGTTACATTTTCTAAGGCTGGAAGTTTTTAGGTTATCACAAAGCCTTTCAAATCTCCTGCTTTTTCAACAAGCAGTGTTAACATGATTCTTCAGTTATCTTTGTTTAGAAGCTGCCTCATATTGAACAGTTTTATCCTAAAGCAGACTATGATTTTGGGATCTCAGATGACCAAAGTCAGCAGTTAGTGCAAAAAACCAGCTCTGATACACCTTGGACCTCTCCATGAACTATATATCAGAATTAGGGAGAAGCAGTAGGGGAGTCACAAATGACATTCAGCAGATATAACCAGATGAACAGACCAGCTATAATAAAATAAGCTACATGCTGATGAAACTGCCTCAAACTCTTAAGTTATCATTAAAACCTAGCCTCACCACCTTGTCTTGGCATGCGAAGCAGAATTTGCATCAGAAGTGATTAAGATTGCCCCTGGGGTTAGTTAAATTTATTCTAGCAAGCTAATGTGAAGAAAATAACCCTTCTTAATAGCGTCTATATGAATGAGACAAAAGAGATCAGCATTTAAATACCCAGCAGGATTATGTTACTCATCTATTGTCTAGGGAAGAAAAAGCTCACTATAGAAATAATCGTAATAAAAAGTATGAAAGTAAGCACAACTCAAAAAGCAGTAATGATCTCTCTGTACAAACAGACCTGATTCATAAAAGCAAATGAGGGTAGAAGGCACCCAACTTCCAATGCTTTTCCAAGCCATGTAACAGAACAGTATTGGTGCATAGAATACAATTATTTAGAGCAATGAGAACTATAGATGTTTAAAAATATATTTGTTCAGTCTTCTTCTTTATATAATATCTCAAAAAAAGGAGAAAAAAAAGTGAACAAGGTGAATGAGGAAAGATAACTCATACACAGCATAGTAGACATGCTATGACGCAATGACATCAGTTTTCAGTGGTCCCCAGCATTCTATCACTAATCAAAGGGCATAGACACAAACTTACATAATTTGAAAAGTAGGCCTAGATTAGTAATTTGCTTTGCCTGAAGTGCTGAATGCATCAGAAAATAGTAATAGTAACTAAAAAAAATGGATTAACAAAAGAAAAATTCCACTTGTTATGTAGAAATATTTTATGATTACTTACATGACAATTACTTGAATTTACCATGTGTTGTGCAAATAAAAGGATTCAAATAAGGTATTACTGTACAGTAACAATTTTATTTCAACTAACATTTCTGTTTCAGTGTTCATAGCAGCCCCCTGGGCATGCCCTTTTATGGAACACCAAAACACATGCACTCCTGCCTCTCCAATGAGCCCACCTCCCAAGGCACTCCCTCTAATACCAACTGAAGACTGGAATGATATTTTGCATTTTCATAAAACAATAGAATGTTTTATGCAAGTACTTTTAAATTTCTGTTTGTACGTTGTTCTTTTATTAAAGTTTGTCCACTTGGACTAGATTAACAGGGCAAATTGTAAAAATTCAGCATGCTCAGAGCCTTACCATATTCCTTCTGTAGAGTATGAAAACACAGTCAGTAGGAAAACTGCCTATAGATAGAGCATTTGTCTGGACAATAGTGGAAAAATTATAATGGTCTGCAATGTTGGAAAAACACAGCAATACCCATTCTCACTTGTCAGTGTGCACAGAGTGGATGAAGATTTTCATAGAGCTTGGTATATTTTAAAGGAATTGTTTATTATTGGGATGTTTATACCTGATCAGCTTTACACAAAGTACTGTTATCAGGACTTCCACACAGACAGTCATTTATTTTTCCTGAAAAGCTGTTTTACTTTGTCAGCATACAGGATGCCTTGACATACACTACCAGATATCCCAGTGCTTTCTCATGGATCTTGGTAACTGCAATTGCAAGAATTCAAATACAGTATGCTGAGATAATATTCTGTGCAAATACTGGCAGAGCACAATGCTCTCTGGGGCAGTATCATGGTTATCAGTTTTGTTTGGACAGTACTTATCATTGTCCTGTATGGCATTTACAGATATTTTATGTGCCAAGTGCTACAAGAAAACACAAAAGAGTATTTTTATTTTTAAGTGAACAATTTATACTATCTCCAAACTTTCCTTTCACCTGTGCTCTTTCAGTGCTTTTCCTTGTACAAAAAATAGCAGGGATCTCCTTGAAGGAGTACAGCGGAGGGCTAGAAAAATGATAAAGAACATGGAATACCTCCCTTATGAGGAAAGGCTGACAGACCTGGGTCTGTTCAACCTTGAAAAAAAACAAAAACTCAGAGGGGATCAGATCCACATCTATAAATATCTAAGGAGTGGGAGGCAAAGGGAAGAGGATGAATTCTACTCAGTATTGTGTGGCAATAGGATGAGGGGAAATGACCACAAACTGAAGCACAGGAAGTTCTACACAAATGTGTGTGGGAACTTCTTCACAGTGCAGTGACGGAGCACTGGCACAGGCTGCACAGAGAGGTGATGGAGTCTCCTTCTCTGGAGACATTCAAGATCCGCCTGGACGCCTACCTGTGCAACCTGGGCTAGGGAGCTGCTTTGGCAGGGGGTTGGACTCCATGATCTCTAGAGGTCCCTTCCAATCCCTACAATTCTGTCATTCTGTGGTTCCAAACAGAAGTGCCAGAATCTAAGTACTTGTTAACGTAGTCTATTAATTATTTTCTTTATCCTAAAAAGAAAATGAAAGTACCAAAAGGCATCAAGGAAAACTAATCTATCTGCCAAGAAAGACCAAATCATGGGGCAAATGAGGGTACAACTCTGAAGTTGGCAACACATTCGTCTGCAGAATCTGCCAAAAACCAGATGTTTCGGCTACATAAGTGCACCGAGAGCTCAGGAGACCTATCAAAGATAACTAGTGTACAAAATTAATGACTAGAGCCTAATTTAGGAAAAAAAAAATGTTAATTTCAGACCATGCTTTCACCAGCTGTTGTCAAGGAAATTTAGAGTAATTGCAGAAGCAAGAAATTTACCAAAAATCTAATTGACAAATGTATTTCTAATTTACTGTAACTACCGCTACCCTTTTCAAGTAATTGAAACATTAATTCACTTCTACAGTATTTCAATAAAAAATTCTGAAACTAGTCATAAAAACAACTAAATAAAGTTTGCTAATGTTTTTGTACTGAGCAGTGGGATGTTTAAATGAACTCTAGATCATAGAATTCGCACATTTAAAGCAGAAAAGTAGTGAAGATGCTGATGACAGACTTTACAGACCATACAAAACCACAGCTTTCACTGATACTGAATTGTTCCTTTGACAAAATTGTAAGTCATTTCAACTGAGGCAGAATTACAAGGACTGCGGTAACTTCTTATTCTTTTTTTATGTCCATGCCAAAATAAAAGTCATAAGCTATAAAAATTAAAACTTCTGGTGGTCACATATGTGTTCTTTTCATTGCTCTCTCCAGCAGGATGTGATGAATATCCTTTGAATACAAAATATGAATAATAATGTTAATGCAGCCTAGAGCTTATCTTGAGCTCCTATGTTGCTACTTACCAAGTATCAATTAGGAGGCTTCTCTTTCTATAATATTTGAACTTGTTATGCTTTCCATGGGAGAAGAGACAAAACTTCAATTTATTATCTTTTAACCATTTAAGTGTAACAGAAGGGATTTAAAGTAAATATGAGGATTCATGAAGATCCACAATGCCCATAGGATAATTTAAACCTAATCTTTGACAGATACCCAGAAAGTCTAAGTGAATAAAATTTCTCATAGAAGAAAACAGTAGAAGTATGACTTTCCAGTGTCTACCAAATGGGACTTTGCTCTTGAAAGGAATGCAGCATTTGTTGCTAATTAATAGCACACATTAAGCTTAAAAGATATTCAGAAAACTCACAGAAGTTTATTTCATTTACGAGTGTTCTATCAGTACAGAAATATTCACCAGCACTGAATATTATGAATCAAATCAAGACAAAGAAGTTACTTCTACATATTTTGAAGACCTAAAGAGGACAGTTATCAAGGCTAATAATATTTGAAATGTTAAACTGTTTTAATGGAGGGCATTGTTTTTTCTAAAGCATTTTTTAGACACCTTATTTCTTTTCTGAAGAAGTCTGCAAAAGCTAGAAGAATTACTGGATATGTGTGAACTGGAACCTTTGTTCTAATGTAAGAATCTTTCCTCCTGTACCAATAGGATCAAGGAGAAAGCCACCTAGGCTTGCAAGGCCTTGACCCTGACTCCTAGAGCCATATAGTCATGGTTGATGTGCTCTAGGCCTCTCCCAGCTATACTGCATGGAAGAGCAGCAGGCAGAATAGTCTAATCTACCCTCCTCAAAGCCTCAGAGAACTCAGGAGCTTGTAGCTGTGTGGCCTCAGAGAAATCAGGTTAATATCCTTTTGATAATCTCTAATGTTGTGCAGTCTGCAGACTACATCCTGCAGCTCCATTTCTTGATGACGGAATCTCTACCAGCACACAACTCCTATAGCTCTGCCCCTGCAAACCTGGAGACCTGGATTATCTGCATGTTCATTTCATGAGCATTGTCTGAGTTGAGACTTCTGATGTTCCAGAAATAGGTGCTTCACTTGTTGTTGAGATTGATTGTGCCACATGATGTGTCACCACCACTGCTGGGCACGTGTCCTGCTCTCAGCAAAAGTTCTGCCTATACCTCTTTCTACTGCATGATTTTCTTTGCTCTTTGCTGATAGCTCATTATCATGAAAATGTGTCCTTAGCATTCTCTTCAAGCTTTCTGCAAAAGAAGTCCTATTACCATCATTCACCAGTGGGTTGATAAGTGAATCAATAAATTCATGAGTTGCATTGAAAACGGTATACAGAGTATTCCTCAGCAGAAATACCTTAAAGAAAGACATGATTCTTAGCTTGTTCTTTATAGTGGTGTCCCTAATTCATTCATAGTCTCACCACCTTCAGCCTGCCATGACAGCATTCTGTACTGCAGTCTGTATTCAAGGCTTGTTCGAAAAGTTTATTTGCATATACATTTTCACAGAAGCCATAATTCAAAATAACACAAAGATTACTGGAAGCCCAGTGGTTCAAAATGTATACTGTTAAACATAAAAAATGTATAAAGCATCCATAATCTTAAGTTTATTCATGAAAATCTTTTTTCCTGATTTACTTGTGACTTCCAAAAGTTTGCATCTACTGATGTCACCAGCTTGTTCAATTAAGAGAAATCCTGAATTGTGCTCTTAGAGACAGCACCAAGACGCACCTTCTTTCCTTAAAAGCTTTTTCATGTTGCATCAGCCATACGAGGAGGTTCTCAGATAACAGTACTCCAACAATGCCTAAGAAATTTTGTGAAAATCTAGAATGTCTGCAGAACAGTGAATGGTGGAATCACCTCCAGAGGTGATTTCTCCCTTCATTCTCCAGGGCACATCCGTTCTGCCTACATCAAGCAAGGGACTATTGCCAAGCTCAAGCTTAAAAAAAAGTCTCATAACTCCTGACTTTCCTTTAAGCAAAATTAATTCCACATCCAGCTGCACAGGAAATACAATTTCTCACAAGAAACAAATCCAGTTAAGTGGGGGCTGGATTTCTCTGGCTGTCTGCATGCTCTTGTTTATAATAATTACTTCTTCAATCCCATAGGCTAGGTTGTTCAGGTCTGAAGTCCAACAGCCCAGTACCATCTGGCTAAACAGTTATAGGGGTTCACAGTATTCACTTGTATTGTTTAAACAATTATTCTTTTGCATCAGCAGGTTTGAGCTTTCTTTCTGTGGCTTCTCTCTTTGCATCAGCTTGAACTCCCTTAGAAAGCAACCCCAGGTTATTTCCCAGCTGGAACAGTGTAGGAACAAAAGCTTCCTGCAACTTCTGCCTGGTTTCCTTTGCAAACTTTCTGGTTCTCTGCAGAAGTTCAGAGGGATTGGTTTCCTCTCTGTGTTTGGAGGTGTTTGCCTGGCTCTGCCAGGTGCTACACCTCACAGTCACTATTAGGAAAGTGTCAGTAGCAGGTACAATCACAAAAATACTTTACCAGGTATTGGTTTTTTTTGGGTAAATCTACTTGACAAGAGAGATGCAGGTCTCCTGAGAACTAAAAAATACTACTCTTCTAAAAAATCAGCAGATATTTTCCTTAAGTGCCACTTTTTCAAAGTCAATTTAATTATTATTATTATTTAAGAAACTGTAAGTGCATCTTGGACCCAGTCAGCAATTCCAGTTTGCACAGGGAGGATTTAATCACACTTCCTCAAAAGCTCTGAATTCGTGCTGAGGCAAAGCTCTAACACCACCTATTGGTGGCAATGCCAGCTACTGTGACCTTTGCAATAGATGAGCTTTTCTTATGTCAAAAGACAGATCTCCAGGAACATTTCACAGCTGAGCTGGAACCTGCACAAAAAAGAGCTGATGATATAATGAATCTTCCCAGAGCCTGTAAATTCCCTCCCTGGGAGGTATCCTTCCGTTTGTCTGGAAGGCAAATGGTTGCTTTCTATCACAGCAGCAAATACCTCCTCAGACAGTGTTTGCTTCTGCCCTTCCTTTCTCCCACTCCTTTTAACTGCATTTATGAATTAGTAATTCGTTTCTCCAATATGTCACTTGTATTATACTCCTGGTCTGTACATTGAAACAAGCTTCCTATTGACAGAAACCACGGTATTTTATTCCGTATCCTTAGATATTCTTTCCCATTTCAGTGGATTGGATAGCATTTTCCACCTATTAACCCATCAGTTTCATTTATCTCAATCCTTCTGTGGTCTATAAGAATAGCTGTTGTTTGGTTTTTTTTTTTCCACTGTTTGCTATTGAATCTAATTGAAGAGCATTCAAAAATTGGAAAGTTTATTAGAATAGTAGAATCTTTATAGTTGGAAGGGACCACTGAAGGCCATATAGTCCAAATTCCCTGCAATGAACAGGGATATCCACAGCTATATTAGGTTGCCCAGGGCCTGATCCAAAATACAAAGATGATAAAGGGCATGGAACACCTCTCTTATGACGAAAGGCTGAAAGACCTGGGACTGTTCAGCTTTAAAAAAAAAAAAAAAGACTGAGAGGGGATCTGATCCATGTCTATAAATATCTAATGAGCAAGAGACAAAGGAAAGAAGCTGGACTCTTCTCTGCAGTGTGTGGTGATAGGACAAAGGGGAAATGGCTGCAAACTTAAGCATAGGAAGTTCTGCACAAATGTGCGTGGGAATTTCTTCAGTGAGGGTGAGGGAGCACTGGCACAGGCTGCACAGAGAGGCTGTGGAGTCTCTTCTGGAGATGTTCAAGACCTGCCTGGATGCCTACCTGTGCAACGTGGTCTAGAGAGCCTGCTGTGGCAAGGGATTGGACTCAGTGATCTCTGGATGTCCCTTCAAACTCCTACAGTTCCATGATTCTGTAACCCACACCCACCCAGTCTCCACATCTCTGGGCAACTTTTTCCTTATATTCAACCTGTCTTCCCTCTTTAAGCAATTTAAGCTTATTCATTAGCCCTGTCAAACAAATCAAAATGTATAAGAAAAACACTAAGAAATAAATAATAATCTTCTTAATTCATTATTATTTTTCTCATTTCAGACTCAAGGCTAATTTTTGTTCATTTTAAGGCTAATTTTGGTTCATTTTTATTCAGAGTTATATTCACTTCCAATTTTCCTATTCAGTAGTACATTGTCTTCATAACTGATTTCCAATGTGAAAACCTTTCTAGATACATATGGACTGCCTACTGCTAATGGTTAGTTCCAACTTCAATCAGTATTTTCCACTCCATTCATACAGCCAACAAGTTTCACAAACGGATCTCTACACACATTAATGAGATGCAATCACCTCCTCTTGTTACAGCAGGAATTGTTAAATGCTATCTTCTCAGGGATCCTTTTAATGGATAAATCAAAATAACTATCATACATTGTCCACTTTTCATGAGAAACTCTGAGATATAGTGTGTATAATGTATATGCCTTTCTGAAAAGAGAAGTCTTGATGGTAAAGACTGGGCATTCTCTCCTTATCTTAGAATTACAAAGTTAGTGACAAAAAGAACATGCTGGCACTTCTTCCATTATTTTAATATTTTTGAGCTTTCCTGGTTCCCAGACCCTCCTTTCCCTTACTGTCAAATGCCAGGTCCATTACCAGCATTCAGTAGAAATCCTTTCAGAGAAGATGTAGGCATCACTCATGTCAGTTAGATGTAAAACTGTTACATGTCCTAAAGATCATTCTAATATTGACTCACAAAACTTCAGCATTCCGTGATAGTAGATAAACATCTCTGATTATTTCCAGATTGATGCTGTAAAGCTGTTTTCACCTTGTAAAACAAGTACGTTTAGTAGACTCGTACATTTCTATAGGAAACTGTTAATCTTGGACTGCACAGGGCAGATGTAGTTGCCCATGCACTGAGTCTAAGGACTTATTCTCAACTAAGGAGCCAGTTCACCTTTACCCAGATAACTTATCACACTAGTGTAGGAAAGGCACACTCATTCTGATGGCTTCAACAATCTTTTTTTCTGGATTGGAAAAATTCTATACCTTGGTAAAGACTCCAAAAAATAAATACTCCATTATTTTTGTAGGTAGTTTATTTCAGTTGCTACCTCCTCGTGATGTGGTCCTTTGAGCTTGACTGCAGATAGAAGCATAGCCTCATTTAACATAGGAGATGAATCAAGAACTCATGTTAGGTATTTCAACTACAAGATTGAAATGGCAAGGGTAGCAATTACAAATGATAAACCTAGTAAGTGTAGAAAGGGCAGTGCAAGCAAGATGTTGAAATGTTCTAAAGAGCTCCACATACATTTTGAGATGCTGCCTTAAATGTGAGCTGGGTCCTGGGGTCTATGTCTGGAGATAAATTAAATCAGAAGAATGGTATTCCTCTGAAGAAGAAAAGCCTCCTAGTTCCTCAAGAGAGCTCTTCTTTAAGCTGTTGACCACCCTACCCATTAAAAAAAAAAAGCAGTTATTTACAGTATAAAACTGTGGATATCTCTTAATCAAGCTGGGAAAGATTGTTTACTTTCTGTTCAGTTTTAAATGTATGGATATACTTCGAGACAAAGTCATACCTTGATCATTACGATCAAAGGTGAATTCCTTCATTGAAACAGCCTTTAATTCCTATCATTTGCCTAATTCTTGATCCTTCTACTCAGTCTCTCCATTACTATATTACTTTTAATTACAAATTTCTTTAGTTCCATTTATTGCTTCCCTGCTTATGCATTAATATTAATGTTAACAAATACATTTATTTACCATTCTTCCAGTATTTCATATTGTAAATTTTAATCAGTCTCCATGGCCTTTTTGTAACAGTGGATTGCTATGAGAAAATAAATTGTACAGTGACTCTTCCTTCATTAGACATTCATTCCATAACAGTAGCATAAGATTTTTTCCAATCCATAAAAAAAAAAATCATCAATGCTCCATCAAATTTTGATTGGAAGGATTTCAAAAACAAATCTAATACCTCACAGAATCAGTGTCATAGCTGAGCAACAGATTTCAACAGTCAAATTCGTAATTTCTTCTATGAATGAAAGACAGCTTAAAGCAAAGTAATTTTAAAATAGAAATTTCCATAAAGCTAGGTTGACTGCCAAATATTGTATTATTCTTTATTTTTTAACTCAATCCCATATTGATAATTCTATTATTTCACCTTAAACTTAGACTACATTGTAGGTCACCTGGATTATTCCATTTGCTGGTTTGGGTTTTTGTTTGTGCTTCTTTCAATAGTACTACTATATAGCGCTCTTCAGTTCTTCAGAAATACTGTATAAGCTCAGCATCACCTGATAACCTTGGAACATAATCTTTATACTATCTAATATTTTTGTTTTTATTTTAATTTGAAATGGTAGTAAACAATGCTTAATTTCATACTACTTAATAAAGGACTGAGATTGCATTGTTTCCCATTTTCAAATGATATATCCAAACACAGAAATATAGTACACATGGAAAAGGCTCTCCTCTTCTTCCAAAGTACTAATCTCTCAGCAGAGCTAAGAACTTCTACGGTGTTCTTAATAAGAGAATTTTTAAATTGCCATAGTATAGGCAATTTAGAATGGGGCATAGCACTTGAAGAATAACTTATTAATACATGCTTTCCTGATGTGGTGGCAATAGTGGTTGTGCTCTGTTTAATTCAATATTAGACTGTGTTCATGTGACAGATAGGCTATATACAATCAATATAAGACTCTACAAGAATATATACTGCTTGTGTTTCCTTTTGAACACTTCATGGTATGACAGAAATTTTTAAAAACAATTGAAAGCCTTAGAAATCAAACTGTCCAAATTTGTCATCTTGCATAGTGTTCACCTGCTTAGTTTTTTACTTCAGATATTTTAATTAAATTTTAATATATAATTTAACACATCAAAGCTGTTGAAGCTTGCAGATAAGTATTTAAGTATTTATCATCTTTTCCTCTCCTGACTACTTTCTGTAAGAACTAATGTCTTGTAATTAAAGGGAAGGAAGAGATGTGGAAAAAAAGAGAAAAAGGGAAGAGACAACACTGATAATTCTTTAATGTTTTTAATTCCTAAGGTACATCCTTGTCATCCAATTTGTCTTTGATATTTTTGTATTATTAACATTGTACATGACATCTGTTTTAATTAGGTTGTTGATCAGTTTTACTTTTTCCATTCTTTTGTATTTATATCTAACACTGATAGAAAAATAATTTGTCCTTTAGAGCAACTTCTCTTAACAGACGAAGATTTCACTTCAGATTACAGACCAAACCAAAGAAATAAAAGGAAGGAAGCTTTAACTGATGTAAGCAATGTGGGTTTAAGAAGTATTAAAAGCTATTACTAATNATTTAGAATGGGGCATAGCACTTGAAGAATAACTTATTAATACATGCTTTCCTGATGTGGTGGCAATAGTGGTTGTGCTCTGTTTAATTCAATATTAGACTGTGTTCATGTGACAGATAGGCTATATACAATCAATATAAAACTCTACAAGAATATATACTGCTTGTGTTTCCTTTTGAACACTTCATGGTATGACAGAAATTTTTAAAAACAATTGAAAGCCTTAGAAATCAAACTGTCCAAATTTGTCATCTTGCATAGTGTTCACCTGCTTAGTTTTTTACTTCAGATATTTTAATTAAATTTTAATATATACTTTAACACATCAAAGCTGTTGAAGCTTGCAGATAAGTATTTAAGTATTTATCATCTTTTCCTCTCCTGACTACTTTCTGTAAGAACTAATGTCTTGTAATTAAAGGGAAGGAAGAGATGTGGAAAAAAAGAGAAAAAGGGAAGAGACAACACTGATAATTCTTTAATGTTTTTAATTCCTAAGGTACATCCTTGTCATCCAATTTGTCTTTGATATTTTTGTATTATTAACATTGTACATGACATCTGTTTTAATTAGGTTGTTGATCAGTTTTACTTTTTCCATTCTTTTGTATTTATATCTAACACTGATAGAAAAATAATTTGTCCTTTAGAGCAACTTCTCTTAACAGACGAAGATTTCACTTCAGATTACAGACCAAACCAAAGAAATAAAAGGAAGGAAGCTTTAACTGATGTAAGCAATGTGGGTTTAAGAAGTATTAAAAGCTATTACTAATTTATCAATAAAATAACAAGGATAGCAAAAGTAACTTCAAAAATACAAATTACAGAAGGGAAGGTCTAAGCTGGAAACAGTTTTCTTGGTCTTTATTTGAATAGTCAAGTGAAAAAAAAAAAAAGGCATAATAAGCAATTTCGTTCATTATCCTAGCTATAACACAAAGTATGTTCACAGTAAAATGGCTAGCATTCAAACAAGTAAGGCAAAAGATCCTATGATGGAAAATACCCATTCCTAAGAAAATAGGGTGACTGGTGACACAAACATAATCAGACTTTTAATTTAACCATGCTTCCATGAGAATGGACCAGAAGCACTTCCTCAAACATCAGTGCTTATTAAATTGAAGGAACAAAACAAGAAAGATTCATAACTTAAAGAAAAGTAAAGCCCAGCTTTCTCTTAACAATTTTATGTGTTGTAGTACTCCTTTAAATTTTTGTAATGCTTATTAATACTTTTCTGTCTGGCACATTTTCGAAGCGTTTCAAGAAGTTCGCATCTTATCACTGAAAAGCCCATAATGATAATTCTGTAAAGCAAACTGTTGACATCCCCAATGTACTGTGTATTCTGAAATTGCTATCAATTTCTTCTAAAATTATTATTGTTTTCTCTGTTTCCTTGGTTGTTGTTGTTCTTTTTATTAAAAATAAAAGGATTTTTGAGTTATGAAGCACTTCAGGAACTTTTAATTTCCTGACTGAGGTTAGGAAAAATATACTATTGTATTATTCAACCAATACACATCCATACTCAATATTTTTAAAATCTTATATATAGAATGACATTAAGGTTAGGGATAAAGATTATCCTAAAAGTAGTGACTTCATTTGGCAAGCGTTTTGCTATACTTTTTCCTATAACCTTTCAGTACTCTATTTTTAAATCAAAGTCCAATACACAGAAATCCCCAGGAGCAACTTGCCATCCTCAGTAGTAAATTACAGATTGCACTCAATAATGCTAAAGCAAGGTTGACACTATATGCCAAAAATATTGGATAAAGAATAAGTAAAGGCAAATAAAAAAGGGAAAAAAAAAAAAAGGAAAAAAAGGAAAAAAGAAAAAGAAAAAAGGAAATCCTTTAAGGCACCAAGACATTAAATTTCCTATGGGAATACATGGCTTGGAAATAAAAAAAAATTGAACAGAAAATGACACATTAGGATCTTATTCTGCTTTGAAATGCACTGTTCCTGTATACTTACAATGGAATTCCTTGTTTCTTAATAGGGAAAAATGAACAGGATGTCCCAAGACTTTCTGGCTGACCATATTCCATATTATCTGCTTAAATTTTCACCAGGCCAAAAATCTGGATCTGATGTCCTCCTGTCTCCTTTGGCAAAGCCTAGCCACTGTCTCCTGGGCGTTGGTATAGCCCTGGAAGCACATCTGCATTTCTCCCGTGTGCAGAAACTCCTTTGTTCAGCATATTTAGGCCACAAAACTGGTTCTGCCCTTGTGCACCCCCCCAGTAGGTGATACAAACTTGCGTGGAGACATACAGCAAACCTGTGGGGCTGCACATTTCTAACATTTTCTCCAGGTGAGGGTGGAGTTTCTAACATTTTCTCCTAGGAAGGGAAGATTATTCATGGTGTGAACATCTCTCCCTTCTTCATTTGCAAGGCAGAAAGACAAAGTGATAACTGATTAAAAATATACAAACACAATATTTAGAAAGTTAGAAGTTACAAGAAAATGGTAAAAATCAAACTGGGACTCATAATGAAGAGGCAATGTAAGAAGAACATCCATACCATTGAAGCAAAGCTTCCTTGGCCTAGTTTCTTATTACCAAGGGAGAGGCAATCCAGAACCTCCTACTGTTGTTACTTGCATTTCTTGGTTATTAAGTTTATCCAGGAAATCGTTTTTTAGTTGCTACCAAACTGAAATCTCACACAGCATTAAGTTCTGGGGACTAGACAGAACTTTATAATAAAGCAAATCTCGAGCATCTTTTCATATTTACTAAACAATGAAATGTAAAGCCAGAATTAAGGTGTTTCTGAAAATAGTTTGAATGTGAATCAGAGGATATTTCAGCAGATCTGTGGAGTAATTACAGGGTAGGAAGAACAAATAGACAGTAATAGAAAAGTGAGACAGGCAATCATAGACAAACTGTTTACTTCCCTGCTGATGGATGAATAGAGCAAAGGGTCACTCAGGCAAGTTTTTTTACTTAACTTTCTGTTGGTAGTTTTATTCCTGATGTCAGGCTTAAAAGACAAGCCCAGACTGGCTATTTGGAATCAATACTATCAATAATTTTCAAACCAAAGAGCTCTGAAGTCTTCAACTAAGTTTAAAATAGTTCTACAGAGAGGTGGTAAACATTGTTTCATTTACAGAAGAGAGTATGGGACTTGTCAGGTTAAACTGTCCGATAGAAAAATCGAGCTGGGGCAACAGAATATTCCAATTTTTAATCTAGTGTTTAAACCATGTCAAAGTAATTGGCTTTACAAGGCTGTAATCAAGTAAAAGAACAAATCTTCAGCCAAAGTTCATGGAAATCACAAATCTTGGAGTCACTAAGGTTTCAGTGACCAGCAACAACTGAACTTGATACAGCCGTGATGAACCATGTCACTGCTTTTGATTACTAATGGTCCCTCACTAGACTCGAAGACTGAGACACATTGTAGTTTTATGACTGGGTTCTATGCTAATTGAGCAATGCTAGGTCCGAAGCAAAAAGCAACTATTCTTTTTTATTCACTTGAATGATGAAATGTTCACGTTTGTTCTTTTAGGTTATCTTCTCCTGATGAACACATAAGGTCCTACATCTTCAAAAATGTTCAACTGCACGACTACATGAGTCTCTATCCCCTGCTTTCTGAGGACCATGCATTAGGTATCAACTTCCTGGAGTTTTCCCACAGGAAATGCACAATAGTTCATCATGTACTTCATAGAGAAACTAAGTAATAATCAACCCAAACATTTAGCTTACATTCAGTAGAAAAAAATTAGTCTGCTAAAGGCTTAAGCCATCAGATAAACATGGGAAACAATAATTAGCCTAGGGCAGATGGACTGACAGTGTGCTAATGAGGTAGGCAGAGCTAGCCTAATTACCAGCTATTCCTTAAAAGACAATCCAAAACAAAAATTTTCTCTTCTGCTTCTACTTATTTAAAGGGTTGCTTTTATTTTTTGATTTTTTTTTTGAAGTATTGATCTCTAAATAACAATTCTCAGAATGAAAGTATTACACTTCTAATACAGAAATTGGCAAAATAAATTGGTTCTGTTTCATCAACCATCTCTCCTCATGTCACACGTTATTTTTAACTGTTTCTAATTTTTGATTAACGAGTCAGATAAATTAAGCACTATATCAGCAGAAGTGCATTTGTACTTCTTTCAGTCTTTTTAGCCTGACAAATAGACATGTTTTGACTTAATGTCTGTGATGACTCTGAGAAACTTTGAAGCTGGCCCTGCATTTAGCAAGAGGTTGGACGAGCTGAGCTGCACAAGTCCCTTCCAATCTAAAGTAATTCTGTTCTAATAGACTAGTTACAAATCATCCTCATCTTCCTGATTTTATGATTTAACCGACATTGATGGAAAATGATGGTAAAACATAACAGCACTGAGACTAGGACTTGCTTTTTGACGGCACATACACTCGTAAAATGTATTATCATGTGTTTTTTTAGGAGTTGTATAGAAAGAGGGATATGCTTTGGCGAGATTAAGACTCACGTATTTCTTTCTTTTCCATCAAAATTTCTGCTTGACCATGAAAACCAGCACTTAAAAAAGAAAAAAAAAAAAAAAGAAAATGACTGATTCTGACATGAGATATATTCTCAGTGGGGAGAACATCTAAATTGTACATCTGGATTTCAGAAAAGAGCATAGAAACTCCTCTGTTGATATAGAGGTAAGTCTGCCTCTTGTGGAAGTGGAACTCATATGGTAACAGATGTGACTACTGTTAATAGCAGTGGTAAGAAGAGCAGAAAATGCAGCCTCAGTATAGCTGATGTCAATACTCCTCTAGCTTAATTTTCCACCCCTGCCATTCCTGCTACCTGAAAAACTTATTCCTATGCGATGTCTGCCACTTGTAACTGAGTCCTTTCTAACTTCACCCCAACCACTACAAACACTGCACTTTTTTTCTGGCAGGCAAAATAATAAGGAAATATTTATGTTGTTTCTAATAGTTACTAACAGCCCTGTGCCCATTTGTCTCTTCTTTATTTCATCTTCTGTGTTGAAATCCTCTCTTTCATCTTCTGATGAAATCCTCTTGCTTATCCACTAGGATGAACAGTTGCCTTTAGGTACTATATTTGTTCCAATACCAATGTTTCTGCCAATTTATGAACTCTGTTATTCTTTATGGGATAATGAGGACCACATTTCATTACTCAGGAATCAAAAAATATCTCTTGAAAGTTCATGATGATTTTAGTTTAAAACACTTACAGATATAAACCCACAAAACTATTCAGGAGACTGAACAGATCAGTATCACATATAATTCTCCATATTTGTGAATTAGAGAATGTTCTTATTTTCTTAGTGCAAAAGAGTAGAAGTTATCAAACATCCCGACCATGTTAAAGTATAGAAGGAAAAATGTTTAAGAAAGAAAACAGAATTAGAGGGCTGGGCTGATGTAAGTGGTAGTAATACACTGTCTTCAGAGAGCATTGTATAGCATATTTTACCATCAGGTTTTTGGAAAGCAGCTGACAAAAACGAACTGAAATCTGAATGCATCACTAGAACAGTGTCTTACAAAGAAAAAGATAAACGTTGTTTTAGGACACATTTATAGACAAAGTAACTCCCAGTAGAATTAATTTTGTTATATAACCTCTGGGTCAGCTTGAAAAACAGGTATATCAAAGTGTGCCTTTGGCCAAAATACATATTCCACCAGCAGTAAAGCTACATGCAAGAGCAGCAGAATGGATGGCAATTAAAGGCATTTTAAAAGTCCTTTACAATACAACAAGTCTTTAAGGTTCACATCTCTAAATCAAGAAAAAAAAAATTCAATCTGATTTGGCTACAGTACCTAGAAGAATGATTTTGGTGTTTAGAAGGTGATGTGCTGGCTGCTCACCAAGTTGGTCCAGTGCATTTGAGCTGCATCTGTTCAGGTTTTTAAACTTTTTCTTTTTTTTGTCTCTCTCCCACATTTTTTCTAGAGTTTTGTCCTGTCTATCCAGGTGCCTAAAACTTTCCCACCTAGCTGCTCACCTGGAAAGCTGATAGTATTTATTTCCCTATCAATTTCTGGCATCTGCTACTTTAGTCTTCACTTCCACATGCACAATGTCTTCCGTTTTTTTTTTTTTTTTTCTCTTTCACTTACAAACAGAAAGAAACTACTGGATTAGAAAGTTTGTGAATGTTATCATCACATAATTAGTTCAAAACTTAAAAACTATGGCTGCTAAAGAAGACTTGCTTTCCAGCTCTGAGGAACACTTTGTACTGCATGTGTTCTCATACATTCTAGCTGCTGCTGGTATACAAATTCCTTACATTTGTTTTCAACCTTCAAATCTTTTCTTTCTCTCGCTTCTACCACATTACATTTCCTGTGTGCATCTAGATTCTTTTTCAGCCAAGCAATAAACCATAACAGAGTGGAATTCTTGGCTGCTGATGCTTGCCAGAAGGTGTGAGGAGGTATGCAGCCAACACAAGGTTCAGTCTGATCCATTTTTGAAAAGAGATTTAGAAATTTAAATGGACATTTTGGAATACAAACAATAGCTCAAGGTTTTGATGTTACTATGAAAAAAAAAAAAAGAGGAAAGCTTAAGGAAAACAAGTTCTTATTAAAAAAGTGTCAGTTACATGACCAAAACAAATGGTAGCTTTTAGGTACCAAAGAGAATCTGTACATAGTGACATTAAAGTAGGAACAGAATTAGCAAAAGTATCCGTCAGCGAAACTATATGACTCACTGAAAGACATTTAAAATCACTTCTGTGACTCACATGGAGAGGAAAGACAGAGCAAAAGGGGAAAGAACAGAGTCTGTGATTGAACTGTCCGTTATGTCAAGACAATATGACTCTTAGGGATTGGCCTTTCTCACTGCTCTTGGTGGTGACAGTTTTGTTGGGCAGCACAGATAGAGCAACATCACACACCGTCTAAAATGTATTTTCCCAGGGTTACCATAAAAATAGTTTGAAGTTCCACAAACTTATCTGGTTTTATAGAACACATGGTCTACAATTGCAAGTATTTCCATTATAGTATCTTCTGAAATCATTACGTCTCAACAGCAGCAGACAATGAATGCCTTTGTACCATTGAAGACATGTAGCTCCATGAAGTGCTATAGGGATGTGAGGGGCAATGGAATGAAGGAAAGGCTAGCCAGTGATATTTTCATTTTCCCTGAAGGCATGAGAAAAAGAGAAAAAACAGAGAGGTAGAATTTCCCATTCCCTTCCCAAGAATGCACACAAGGAGTATGATGATGACCACAGCACGGGCAATGGAGGAAGACAAAGAGAGAGAAAGAAGGAAAAAGAAACATTCATACAGATTTGTACTCAGAGTTCCCTGCGTAAAACTGGGTTCTTTTAAGGCGAAGAAGGGAATGGCAGGGGTAAATCACACATTCCCACTTCTGTGACAGTAGTCAGGTTGATAGAAACATTATACTCTGCCAATGCAACATCTTTTGATTTGCCATCCATCTAGATCATGTTTTCATCAACACAGGGTACAGTTCATTGCTGTCAAAGTATAATGAACATTCAAGAGGGTGTAATTTTGTATTGAGACAACATAGTAAATTCAAATTCCCATGTCAGTGTTCTAAAAAATGGTCTATAACTATAATTTATTAGTAATGCAATGCTATATTTTATCTTTTTTTTTTTTTCATTTCTGAGAAAACATTTTTACATATTTACTTAAAGTGAAATATAAAGAACAGATGGAGTTCCTGTTTAAGTAGAAATTAAGTTATTTGCTGTTTAATGGAGCCAAAAAGGACAAGGAGCTTCTAGAATATAATTTTTGTTGTGATATGCATTATCCTACATCAAAGTGCAGGGCAAACATTCAATTTTCCTGCTTGTTTTTAACATTTTGCCAATTATCCTCAGTCAATGATTGACTAAGACTGCATGTGGTTAAACGAAGCAAATAGAACAACAGAAATGCTTCTGTTTAATACTTCCACTACTGCATTCCCATTACAAAAGTTTGATAAAAAAAGTTTTTCGATGACTTGCAACTCATTACAGAAGTCTAGCCACCACATTAATTTATGCCTCATTGTTGAAAGCAGGTTTACATTTTAAACAAACAAGCTCATTCCCTGAGAGACCTGATAATGGTCATTTAAAAATGGGGTTGCACAAACTGGAAACAGACATCTATTTTTTGAAGTATTATAAACACTGCAAAAGATTAAAGTTCACAGTCTCAACAGATTAAAAACTACGGTTAGGAATCCCTTTCAACAAATCATTACATTTAGAAACATAATAGCTTGACAAAAAATATCATTATGCTACCACAGATCCTCCTCACTAGGGCAGAACACTAGGCCAGAGAACTGGCCTTGCAGCATCAAAGAAAATCAGCCTCAAAGAGACCTCTGGAAGAAATCATCTGGTCCAATTTTGTGCCTGGAGGCACAAACAAGTGGGTGATTTTCACTTCTGACAGCTATTTGTCCAGCCTGTTCTTGAACAACCCCTTGCGACAGAAATCCCACAGCCTCCCTCAGGCAAACTTTAACACTACAGGCAAGAGATGCTCTCTCTTTGGGGGTAAGAAATATAATGCACAGATAATTCAGACATTAAAATTTTGGTGTGTTTGTCCCCCTGCTCCGGGCAGGGGAAAGGGGAAAACATGAAGAAATTTAAGCCTATTTTAAGGATTCCATGGTTTAGCATCATGTCCTACCAAGAGGTTTTACTGCTGAACAGTACTCACATGAATAAAGCATGAGCTAACAATAAGTATTTAATTTCATACAACTGTGGTTAACTTCTACAAGCCTGGGAAAACCTGAGGCACTCCTCCTCCAGGAAAACACAGTTCTGAGGCACTAATGCGACAGCAAAAGTCCTTGGCCTGAGAAACAGTCACCAGGAAGTGTAAAGAGATCCAAAGTGGGTTAAAAACTCACCCACTTCACAGAAGGTCTTCACAGAAACTGCTCTTTGATGAGCTAGAGGAATGGATTAGGAAACCTGTTAAGGGTAGTGCCAAATTGCTGGGCCAGATAGGGACCACCCGCACAGCAGCAAAGACTCTGAGAGCAGGGAGTGTTGTTAGGAAAAACAATTTGGCCTCTGGAGATAGGTAAAATCTTCAGACTGGGGCTGGAAATCACGGCTTGTGCAGAAAAAAAGATGGAGGAAAAGTCAAGATAATGCAAGGGACAAAAATTCTATATGAAGATCCAGAAATTATATGCTTGTCTTGAAAGGGATTGTTAAATTAAGTACAAGGTTGAATAATTTTATTTTAAAATATTCTGACTACATTTGTTAGACACTGACAAAATACAGCGAAATTTGTATCTACTGTACTGTTTAGATGAATTATACTGCAAGATCATCATCTTAAACCTTCTTGTGTGACGTATTTCTGTGAAACCACCTATAGAGAATAATGATATCTAATCTGGATAATATCTGTAAATAGAATCTCTTCTAACCTGCATGTAAGTATAGCAGATACAAATCTTAATCAATTAGAATTTTCTTATTAACAAAACAAATCCCACAGAACTCATATACAAAAGCATAAAGATGGTGAAGGGAAAGGAGACTGACAACTATCCTGCTCATCCAATTAAAAAATATCATTGTTACTGTAACTTTCCAAGTCAGTAGACCATTTAATACAACTTGGGATAGTTCTGACAGTGTGATTTCTTAATTAATACAGCGAAGTCTAATTCTGAAAGAATTACGTTTCATTTATCAAAATGTTTTCATACAAAAGTTACATTTCTTTTAAGTCTAACTTTGCCAGTCTAGAGAAAAAAAACATTTGGTAGATGCCCCGTCAATCTGCTGAGTTATACAGAAGTCCTTCAGGTAGTAAAATACAAGGAAAACAAAAACAAAACACAGAAATCATGTTAAAATGTTTTTGAGATTGCAAGCATTCTTAACTCCGGAGATTTCATTATTATTATCGCTATTTTACCATTACTCTTTGCAAGTAAATGTCATGGTCTGTAGGATGTTGCTGCAATATTTGTCTGCTATTAAATGGAGATTCTGCTCAAGCAAAGGAAGGAGATGTAGACACCAATTTTCTTGTTTACATAGCTGTATTGATTTCATTAGACTTATGTCAGTGGAAAAAAACAGGCTTCTGTTAAGATAAAAAAAGAAGCTATAGTATTAGCTTTTATTAAAACATCTGTTAACCCAAACAGTAAAGAACAGTGACACGATCTACTCCTAAATCTAACACAGTATATAACTAAAACTTGGATTTGGTACTACTGAAAGTTACATTTTAAATCATTTATTTTGTGTCTGTGTTATCACATAGAAGGCTCATAGGACCTCTATATACCTTGAGTGCAAAATTATTTTTTACTGCAATACAGAAAGTCATGCCACAGTCAAGACACCCTGTTTAGCAGAGACCACACACAAAGGAAAGTGGTTAAAAAAAAATGACAATGACATACTCTAGTATTTTTCCTCTACGCTTCAATTTGTTAAGCAGTCCTGGGAAAAAAATGGTGCAGCAGGAAATGCTCCAGTCTTCCTGAGTATGACATGCCAGGAAATGAGAAAGGCATATTTTGGGAAAAGGTACATTGCATCTTGAGTTTGTGAAGGAACAGGTTGCACAGAGTGACTTATTCAGGGTAGTTCTCAGGTGGGTGTTCATTTACAGAAGCATGAAGGACAGAGCTTAAAGAGTTCTCCAGAGCATGCCAGGTTTATGAAGTTAAATAAGGGCTGGGGCAGCTGAGACTGAATTGTTACTGTTGCTGCTGTTGTTTAGAAAGGATCATTGTAAAAATGAATCTTAGGCATTCTCCTTTAAATAAAAAGGGTTTTCACAAATGAAACTGTATGCAAACCCATATAAATGGAGAGCAGCTATATTCAGTTGCATTTGCTCCTATATTCTCAATTCCCATTTAGAAAAACTGCCCTGTCTGGAGATGATGGGCAATTTTTTGCAGTGATAGCTGTCACTTGGATCTGTTCCTAAGCTCAAACTGGAAGTTATGCTTCATTACACTGGCTGTGCTCATGATAAGGATCATCTGTGCCTTGAAACAGAAGTGAGAACAAAAATAATTCAGTCAAAATATGGTCACTGGAAGTTCCAATCTTACAACAGTATTCCAGCAAAGTGTTTCAGCACCACTTATGTTTTTCAATACATTTATTAGTGTTTATCTGCTTTCCACAGAGCTTACCTGGTTAAAAAAAAAATGACAAAAAGCCAAGTACATTTGCTGTACTAACTTCTATGATTCTGTAGAAGGTCTCAGCTTTATCTCTGAAAGCCAGACCACAGTGGTACAACTCATTCATTGCTGTAATTCTTTCCAGTTTAAAATCTGCTGGAATAACTTTGCCCCGAGGAACACAATGCCATGACCAGTCACTCCAGATACAACATCTGCTGTAGCATGCTGCTGCCAGGGCAATAGCAGGTTGGCTGCAACATTTTCCACCTCATAAAGTTATTACTCAGTCCACTGATTTCCAGACCACTGTCAGAGTTGGTGTTCCCAGTCATTTCCAACAAAAAGAGCCCCAGGTATGCCTCTGAAGACTCTGGTTGCCAGTTTTCAAGTCATTGATGAGAAAATACCTTGGATTATGTCACTGCTGATTTTCAGTTGGACACATGAAAGGATGAAGAGTGTCTTAGTAGCTTTAGGAATGCTTTTCAAGAAAGGAGACAGGCGCAATTAAAGTCTTTTGAAGCTTTATTGTTTCTTATATGAAAATCTGATCATGTGGCTGCTTAAATTGGTGTTTCAGCCCACTCCCTATGTATCACCTTCAGAATCTCTGTCTGCAAAGAACCTACTCCCTTTACAGAAAAGGAAGTTTGGAAATAGCCTTTGAAAATACTGTTTAAAGAGCATTATTTTTATTCCGTACTCACACTTGAAACAGAGGAGTGCAGAAAAACATACCTCTGGATATAGATACATGTCTTTCAATGTAGAATTGTTAATATAGGCAGAAATTGGAAGTGGTTTGGGTTGAAACAAGGTTTAAATAGTTGGTCCTCCTCCTTCTAGTAAGCTCCCTTTGTCACAATGAGATTCCAGAGTCTTCACCTCCAAACTAAACATGCCCAACTCTTTTTTTGCTGTCACAGGGTCATGCTTGACCCTTGATCTCATTAGAAATGAGCAGTGAAATCGCTGGTGTTACAGCTGATAAGTTCCACACCCATTCTCTAGAAACACCTAGAATGTCCCCACTTCAGTTAATCATGGAAGTTTAAGCTTAGATTACTTTTTCTGTCTTTGTTAATCACAGGTATATTAAAAACAAACAAACAAACAAAAAAACATTAAAAAAAATCCTGAATCGTGAGGATGTTGTGTGAACAACTTGAGCAGATATACGTTGAAGGACAGGAGGCTTGCATAAATGCAAGCTCCAGTATAAAATGAGGAGGCCGTGAAACCTGTTGTCAAGTGAAGATAAGAAAGTAGAATATATGTCCTGTTTTTTAAGACAAAAAGGCAAAACAGATGCCTCAGCTCAATGTAACACCAGTGGGAACCAGTTCTGACTACCCCCCTTCAAGATTGGAAATTTACAGTGAAAATTACTATTAGCTTTAACCCCAGGATCACCAGATCGTGAGATATTAATAATTCTTTGGAATTTCTGTCCATGTTCTTGGAATGTAATAAATATGTATGTGCCATGCCTTTAAATACGTAGTCATTTCTCACTTTGGTGTGCATGTTTGGTGAATGATCACCATCCACCCAGCACTGTAATAAAGGCAATACCTCCTTGACGTGACTCATCAGANCTTCAAGCCATTCTGCCCCAAGCGTATAGCATTGCACGGGGTTATTGTGGTCAAAGTGTAGGACCTGGTACTTGGCCTTATTGAACCTCATCCCATTGACCTCAGCCCAGCTTTTGTTGGCATCAATACACTAAAATTGATTTTCCTCTATTCTGCACAACTAAACACGAATAGGTGTCAAGCAACCCTTTGATAAGAATTCATGCCACATTCTATTTTCCTTTACACACAACATAGGCTCCACTCACACTAAGAAAGCCCAAGGCAATTTGCAGCAAATGGCAAAACACAAATGTCACCAGCATTGCAAAGAGAATTGCAGTATTGGAATTTCAATCTTCTCTGCACTCCCAAGGTAGAGAAGGCAGATTAAAAGGCCACTGAGAAGGAGATGGGATCCAATGAATCCCTCTCTTCTTTGTTTTTTAGCTCCTTGATAAATCACCTATTACATTATCCATCTTAATGGGATAAAAGAGAAAAAACTGATCTCAATTCTCTTCATAGCATCTGGAAACATCTTGGAAGGAAAGTGCAGAGAAGTCTCAAGCAAGCAACAGTAAAAGGACGGGAAGAGACATTGTATTTGCTTTTCTTCATTATTAATGGAATAATTTAGTTTCTGTTGCTTATATAATGCAATTAGAAAAAAACAGCAGATAGAGAGGTGGACTTCTCTTCTATCTTCAGGTCTTCCATTTTCAGAATAAAGGTTTCCAACATCTGGTCCAGAAAGTGACTCTGACCTAGAAAGCATCTTTGAAGAATTCCATACTGAGTATCTAAGTATTTTGTTTAGCTTGGGACAGGAGATGGAAATGAAAATATGTCTGAACTGATTGGCAGGGAAAGACTAAGATAACTATCTTTGGCGCTAGTGACAGACAACTCTGTCTGCCCAACTCTGAATATGAACACCACTAGTGATTACACATCAGTCACTTGAAAAAGCCATCACTTTGGGAAAATGAAAAGTAGCTTGTTTGAAATAACATTCAACTCAAATACCATGGCTCTCTAGAGGAATGTTCAATTAGTCTCAAAGTTATGCATGTGGTCCCACTCAGCTGCTATTGTTATTGTACTCATCAGGACAGACTGGGAATGAAGTAGTTCAGTAAATATAAAATTAAAAATAAAGACAAAACAAAACCAAAAACAAAACAACTCCCCCCCCCAAAAAAAAAAAAGAAAACAGAAATGCGGTTAGACATCTTGACTATTCACCTAGAAGGAATATAATTTCATCACTGAGTCAAAAAAATTTGCTCTAAAATTCAAAGAAAGGAAGGCAAACTATACACAGGAAATCACCTTGGTGGCTTAATATAAAGAAACATTGGAAAATACTGTTCAACGAATGGTCAGTCACAATCAACATACAATTTTTCTTTCTGATGAAATATTCTAAATTTGCCTAAGAAGAGTGGTGAAATAAACTAATAGACAAGACTTGTCTGGATGCGAAAGTGGTAGATTCACACAGTGAATTATTGTCATTGCAATGTCAGTGTAAAGTTTATTGTTAGAATATGAAGACAAGGTTGTGAAATTTCCCATACATGGCATACACACTGAAGTTGGTGTAAGAAAACCAAAATACCGGCCACGTTTTTCTGCTATATAACAAGACCACAGGATTGAAAGACAAGAAGTCACATTAGTCTTTGAGGATCAATATGTACTGATGCCAACCACATGAAAGGGTAGTATTCCTGCAAATTTGCCATCAGAACATTTCTGGAAGGAACAAGGGGGATGTTAGTCATACAACACATGGTTCAATCTCTTGACAGTAACAGAAGACATGACCAGGAGTGCATAGATTGGAATACAATTTCCACTGACCAAATCTATACTAAGTTTCTCAGCCTCAAAAAACTTGCCTGGCATCTGCTCCCCTGCAGTGCTGATCAACTCCAAACTCCAACAAAGTTAGCTTGACTTTCAACACTACTGACAAGAGAAACAAGCCAAACAATCAAAAAACCTAAGCCCTTAACGGCTATTTCCCTCTCCATAAACTTGTACTGATTTTTTCCTAGTTCTAATGCAGGTGAGTGAATCTTAGTTATTTGACAATGCAGGGGTAATGCTGCTTCAATATTCCAGCTAGAAAAGGTGACAACTACAAAAATTGCTTTTTGAGAGAACTTTTATCACTTAACATTTGCATTTTTAAAATGATATATAATGTGCTATACAAAATATCATTAGAAATCTCTTGGTTTTGTTTATCCTGTCAGCACCTCTTTCCATAAAAGCACTAGCAACACTTTCAGCCCTGTTCATGACATCAACAGGAACATAACTGAATTTGCAGTAAACTATTAAGATTGGGGAAGCTTTCAGTTTAACTATATAACTGCCTCAAGAAACAATATGAAGCATATTGAGACCACAACACTAATCAGAAAATTCACCTCTGGAACAGCAAAGCACTGACACAAACAGCAGTTGTCAGATATTTCTTGTGTAACTGGATTTATACTGCTGACTAGAGAGTCTATAATTCAGTTTCTCCATAAAGACAGAAGTGCCAATTACAAATATTTTTCTTATAAACCCATTCTTGATCTTTTCATATTAGTGTTGGACTTCTTAGCCACATTGTTGCTAAAATAAGTTGCTCTTTTTTTCCTACAGAATTTGCCAAACCCACTGCTGGAATGCATTTGTATTATCCTCTTACTAGCAGAATTCCTGTAACATTCCCATTGACCTAATTGCAGTTTTTGGCCTGAAAAGATGACACGTTTGTGTGAATCTGGTAAAGCTGTTAAAGCAGGGACACTAGAAATGAAGTGCCCATGTGACCCCTTTCATCAAGATCCAGATTGAATCCCCTTAGGAATGTGATGGCATTTCTTCTTGCTCTTCTCTAAAATCCTATTCTAAGCTGCTTTAAAGAAAAAAAAAATCTTCAAAATCTGACAGAAATAGCCCAGAAACTTAAGTAAAGGCAGCTGGAAAGATGAAAGAGTGATAATATTTAGATGCAAACCAAGTGACAAGTTCAAGCAACTGGCAGGAACTAAATTCTGTCCCAGAAATGTATGTCATTTAATCTACCATTAAAAGATACACTATTAGCAGGGAAATCTCAGAAACCATAACACAACTACTTTGTTTTAAGTCTCTGTTTGGATAGCATTATCTCTACTTGGAGAAAAACTGTTTTCATATTTATATGCCCTCAGCGTGATACATGTTACAGCAAATCTTCTTCCTCAGAGTAGGAGAAGGAAAACATTACAGGACACAACTGATTGTTTAGCAATAGTTTAAAGCCTTGATAGAAACTGCACACTACTATTAGGTGAGCAGTTCAAATGCAGCAGTGTTCCATGAGAAAAACATGCAGACTTCCAACCTGTGTTAGATTCAAAATGCAGTTTGTAGAGTCTCCACACCAACGTGACTCCTACTTTCGCCCTTACTGATAAAAAGTGGGCTAAGTCTCATTTTATGGTAGAGGTAGTTCCTTTGACTTGTGTCATTTAGTGTCCTTCCATGTCCCAAAAAAACCATTTAGAGTTCTCCCACTTCTTGGTGTTAGGAGGCTCAGACAAAAAAAAACAAAAAAACTAATTAATAGTTAAAAATTAAAGATCCTAAATTATGGTTGGACTTGATGACCTCAAAGATCTTTTCCAACCTAAATGATTCTTTGATCTTAAGATACTGCAAGATGCACAGATGACTGTGTCTCTGCAATTCCCATGTGCTGTGTTTCCAGCATGTTTCTGAACTTCATATAAATTCTCAATTTTCTAAAGCTCCAGTCACCACAGTAGCTTCCTTACCTGCGCACACCTTCCCATCGTAGATCTCGCACACCCAGTCTTGGCACTCGCACAGCGGCCCATAGTATTTTCCTGCCTCCGTCACTTGGCAGATGCAGACTCCGCAGTCGCACCTGCCCCTGCCGCTGCACAGCAGGCCCCCTGGGACACGGCACCGGAGTTCTGCCTCAGCACGGGGCAGGAGGCACAAAACAGGGCTGCCTGAGGCGCTCCTGAGGACAGCCAAGAGAAGCTGTGGTCAGAGCCAGGTGCTACTGAGCAAACCACCCCACCGCCACAGCTTCAGCCATTCCCCAGAACATCACTTTTAACACCACAGCTTTGTTTATGGTTGCAAACTATCACTTCCTTGAAATTATTTTATTTCAATCCATTGTTATCTGCAGGAATATATTGCATTTTAATTATTATCATGTTAAACTTCATGAGGATCATCTCTTTCACACCTACCTGGTATGTATGCATACATATCTGCAGATAAATTTACTACACCTGTCTAATTAGATTGTCTGATATAAAGCATTTTGGTCCAAAAGCTTTACAAAAGACAGAACTTCTAAGCAGGATAACCAGAACACAGAATATCAAAAAGCAATTTATGGTTGATTTTACTAGAGTTCTATTTGCAAAAGTAATTATTTTGCAGTCTTCTGGTTTTCAGAGATAAGGGATCTATGCTTTTGTCAGAACAGGAAACAGCAGTAATCAGTGATTTCCACGTACAAATTTAGTGGCTGCGACTTTACTAAATTCAGGAGAAAGCACATGTGAGATCTGAGGATTTGCTGTTCTGCCATGCAGTAGTGTCATGCAGTGGAGATCAGGACTTGCAGGACATTCACAAGGAAAATCAGACACTGCCTCACCAGGATCAGGATTGCAGAAAACAGAACAAGGCCAAGTGCCAAGTGCCAAAAGCAGGTGTTCACCCTGCTAGGGAATGCTGAGGATTGAGGTGGGCAGCATCAACACCCCTGAGACACTAGACGTTAGAGGCTTAGGGTAGGAGAACTACTGACTACAAACATAGGCAGGTGCTGATCCCGATGGAGGCAAAGACCAAAAGGAAAATAATCTCACTGTACTGCCACATTGATACAGAAGAGCACACTCAGCCTGTGGTCATGCTCCCACCCTACTCAGCAGCAGAATTTGATGGTTTAGGCATCAGCAGCCATTCCTGTCCAACTTTTATCTCTTTAATGCACAAAAGATCTCCATCCCAGACACGAAATTCCTCACACCTGCAGACCACTCACTCTGCTTTCTCCGCATCCAGACTTTCATCGCACGTCCCCTAAGGCAGCTGATTAACCCCCCAGGATCACTTCCCCAGTGCACTTACCGCAGAGCTGGGGGGGTGGCGGGCCTCAGGTTGGGCAGACAGCCCACCGACACCACCAGCAGCACCAGTCCCAGCAGCCCCCGCGCACGCATGGTGCCAGCCGCACTCCTGCTGCCTCCCATGGACAGATGGGCGGACGGATGGACAGACAGAGCCGCTGGGTGTGTGGAGAGTTGCGAGCTGGACAAGCCCAGCTCCAGGGCTGCTCCCCCCGCACTGCAGTGGCGGTGATTAGCTGCCTGGGAGCGGGATTTGGGCAGCGCTCTGGGAGGGAGGCTGGTGCCAAACCCTGAAGTTTACAGTCTAGGCAGGGAAGTAATTAGAAACAGTCGTGCAGCCAGATGGTTTATTTTGATGTTTTAAAAGTGGCCCGCACACAGATGTGAGTGGACTGTCTCTGTCTCAAAGTGCAGGCATCGTAAATATTTGAGGTATGCGTATCCCCACATCCTTTGACGGATGGCTGTTTGGGATGTGCACTGTAAGGCGGCAGGGAAAGCTATATGGCGGAGGAGTTGAGACGGTTGCTCCCCTGCAGGCCTAGACTGAACAGCAGTGCATCAGATCCAGGTCGTGGGCTGGCACCAGGCTGGGTGACCACTGGTGTATAAACATCGGCAGTGAACTGATGCCCAGCAGCTCATTAACACACATAGCACAGTCCTTCAGAGCACCAGCATGAGATTTTGGAAGGGGCTTAGAATTAAGCTAAAAGAAGGGAGATACATCATAAATGAGTGAAATTTGGCAGGAATGACCATGTGCATTTCTTCAGAAGTGTTGTGAACAGAGGGTTAAAAATGTCAATTCTGTGAGGAGAGGCTGAGAGCCAGGACTGCTCAGTCTGGTGAAGAGGAGAGACAAGGGATCTCATCAGTGTCTATAAGTACCTAAAGGAAGGGTGCACAGAGGATGGAGCTGGGCTCCTTTCAGTGGTGCCCAGTGCCAGGACAAGAGGCCATGGGCACAAAACAGAGCACAGGAAACTCCCTCTGAACACCAGGAATACTGCTGAACTGTGAGGGTGCCAGAGCACTGGCACAGGCTGCCCAGAGGCTGTGGGTTCTCCACTCTGGAGCTCTCCAGAAGCCTCCTGGGTATGGGCCTAGGCACCCTGCTCTGGGTGGTGTTGCTGGAGCAGGGGTTAGAAAAGGTGGGTCCAAAGCTCCCTGCCAGCCTCAACAATCCTGTGAGTCCGTGGCTGTCCTGGGGAATTGCTGATTGTCTGATATATACGTGTGATGGAAAGCTCTTAAGAAAACTTCCACCACCTAAGATGGTAGGGCATAGGTGTCCTTATCTACACATCCACATAGGGAGTTTTGAAACAGACAGTTCATAGAAGATTTAATTGGCTCCAAAGGGTGCTTTGTAGGCCAAATTCTTCCATAGCCTTCACAAAACAAATAACTTTTATTTTATTCTCATGTTAAATATCTGGAATAGCAAAGATTACACTGTTCTAGAAAACTTTAAAATAATGTTAAAGTCCTACAGATACTGCCTTTTCCAAAAATGTAATTGGGTTTAACATATTGAACTCAAGTGTACAGTTCCGAGGATTCCTGCGAATATAAGTAGTTCTCCCAGCAGTCTTTCTGTGATCAGTTTGTTAATCAATTCACTTGGCTCTATTGGTCTTATAGGTGTCAAAGAACCTTTTTAAGTCCAGTTTGGGGCCCATAAAGTCCAGTGTTTGGGAAAATCCTGTTCAGTTTGAAATATAAACTTCCATTGTAACACAAGACGCTGGAAGAAAATCTGTTCTGTCATAAGGCTACTCCAGAAGTAATGCCTCCTATTTTATTATGTTGGCCCACAACATCAGAGGCAGATAGTGATGATATAGCAGTAGGGATTGAACCTCCCCACCAATATTCCATTACATTTTGTTGCCTTCTGACAGATGGCAGCAGTGGGGTAGACAGAATGGCATCTGACATGGAAGTGCAAAGGTGTGGAACTGAATTCTCCCATGACCAAGAAAAAAAAGAAAGAAAAAAAAAAGGAAAAGAAAAGAAAAAAAATGGCACTCATTGACATTCATCAACATTTTTTAAACATTTATGGAGATCAAACAGTAGATGTCAGCACAGTGAGAAGGTGGGTGGTGCATTTCAGCAGTGACAACAGTAATGTGAAGGACAAGGCACATTCCAGACAGCGATGCACAGCTGTTACACCATGAAATGAAGACTGCCTTAATCAGTTTGTATGCACAAATCAGCTAATAGTGGTGACACTGTTGAAAAACAGTGTTTTGTAGCTGAGAATTTGCTCTATCAGATAGTGTTACTATGCTTTTTTTCTGTTGCAGTTCTCACAGAAATAAATAGGAGGCATTACTTTTGGAGAAACCTACATACATTCCTATTACCTGAAGATATAAAACAAACATGATTCCAATGGGCTATTAAAAGAATTCTGCCTTATTTTAACATATTGCCTTGAAGTTGAGGAGTGTACAACTTTGCTCTCTACTTGTAGTGCACATAATTTTGTCCTGTAACACAGACAAAAACAATTTACAGTCCTTCATTTAGTTGCTGCATAACGTATACTGATTTTCTAACAGTTTTTCTGCCCTTTCTAGTATATCTTCCATTGCAAAGTTTTCTCATACAACCAGTAAAAATCTGATATTAAGACTGATCTGTAGGTTTCAGTCTTCCAAACTTTTACCATCACACTATGCTCTTGCATTTGACTTCAATGGATCTAGTGAAAAGGTAAGTACATTGGCAGACCTTTACTTATGACAGCCCTTGAATGTTGAAGTCTATGCTTAATATCTCAATGTGTTCTGTACAGTTGTTTTTCAAGTTAATTTGTAGTGCTATAATCAATAAATAATAATAACAATAAAAATCCAAAGACCTTTAAGTTTAAGAAGTCAGCAGTTTTAAGAAGAGTATAATTGTCAGAAATTGTACTGTCTGAGTCAAATAATAGAAAGCTCTGCATTTTAGATGATAGTAATTCCTTTTTGGCACTAAATTTATCTTTAATCCGCACACTAAAATGTTGCCATCTGTTCGTCCTCCTCCTTTTTTTCCTGTGCAGACTGGTGGAGATATATGTGTGCAAAACCTTCAAGCAGCCTGTGAAAGGCACAGAGAGAAAACATCTGCCATTATATGTTGACTTTATCACTGCATTATTTTTTATTTATTTATATTTTGGGGGGCTTTAAGTAATGCATGCACTTTGGCTGTGGACCTTCCAATTTTGAGAAAACACAGTTACACAGCTCAAGAGTGGACTATCTCAAATGTGCACCCAGAACATAAGTTTAGTAGTTGTTTTCATATGTACTTGCCTCTAATACAATATCTCAGTGCTTCTTTACTGGATTTAATCATTTGCTTGGATATATTATTTACTTATTTAAGTTTAGAAAGTTTGTATGCATGCATATGTACTTATGCACGTATGGACACTATGTGGTCTAAGAGGATTTTTATCAATTTAAAAGGAGACAGCCTCTTTCTAAATGAGAACCTGACATGCAGATGTGAGGACTGCTCACTACTTTTCAGCCACTCCTGGACATAATCATAAAGAGCTTTGTTATCCAATGCATAACATACACCAAAACAAATTAGTGGTCATAAAATGCTACTTTTTCTACATATTGGAGTTTCAGAGCAAGGCTTCAGATCTGTAGACGCTTGGTAGATGTACACTTAAATGCTGTTATGTCATCACCTGCAAAGGTGGTAGAGAAGTGGAGAAAAGAAATTCAACAAAATGTAGAGGAGGAGGAAATAGAACATACTACTAATTCTGAACAACCTTCTGAAAAGTTGGCAATAGATTTAACTAACACTTGTCAGACAAGAAATGTCTCCAAGTAAAGATGTGGAATCAAGAAAATCGGTGCTGCTAAACATCCTATATCTGAACCTCAGTTTAAGTACATCTCTACTAGTCCTCTAATTAAAAGTTTGCAGGATTTGGTATGGTGAGAGACTGGGATAAGTCTTTATCCTGTGATTTTATTTACAAGGAGAAAAACCAGTACTATAATTTCCTGTCCAAACTAGTAATGGCTATTTTGTGGTTTCATAGCGCTTTGAACTGCCCTGAGCAGCTGGCTCTAGGCAACTCTGCTTTGTGCAGTAGATTGGACCAAATGATCTCCAAAAGTCCCTTCCAACTTCAACCATTCTGTGATTCTGTGTCTCTGAATACATACCATGCAAAACCAGACTTGATTTGGTGCAGGGAAGCAGATGGGCTTTTCCTACTCTTTTATTATAGGTGGCCTCATAGTGGCCAGCTTAATTTTCCTGTCTCTTTAATTAAGGAATTAGGTTTGCAAACCAAAATTCCATGCTATTTTTAAGGATCTTCTTACAATATAAAACAAAATACAGAGCATCTGTGAGGAGCCTAAGCTTAAAATATAACTAGAGACCACCAAAAATTGTCAAATAATTTTCTGGGTTTCCATGGAGCCAAGTATAGTAACACCACTAGTTTTTGTATGAAGAGACCTTGCAGAGGCATTCACTTACATAGCAATTTCCTAAAATTAAACAGAAGTTGAAACCCCCACAACTTATTATTTCTCTATAAAACCTGGAATTAAGACACTTGGAAGCATCCAGTGAATTTGCATCACTTCTGTCACAGATGCACGATCACCAAACTTGATGTCTCTAAAGATCTAACTTGTGACAAGCTTTTTGAGCATCTGCAGACCAAAAGGTTTGACAGTGGTAACTCAAATCTACCTAAATTAAACAGTTCAGAAGTGCACACAACTGCTGAGATTCAGCACTGTGCTAACTGATGGCAGCAGAGCCGTACAAAGAAGAAAAACTTGTATTCTTTTTGCTGACATGACATGGAATCTGGGACAGCTGATGTATCACACAGGGAATAGAAATAGCTTTTGGAGTTACAGGATCAAGGTTAGAACAAGATTAAAGCTGAGCTGGCCTGAATGTAGCTGCCCTGGATGGTAGTGAATATAAGCTATCCAAACAGTTCACAGGCCAACATTAATCAAGAGGTTATTGTTTTACACCTTAAGGAAAAGCCTTAGTTTATACTTCCAGGTCTCATTCAAAACTTTAAATAGTAGGTAGGTTTTTCATTTGTTTAATGTTTACTAGTTAATTCCCCCAAACAGCAATACTACCCTTCTTTTACAGAGGTCTTAAGGCAGCATGAGATTTTTAAGTATGAGCTTCCAAGACAGCTCAGAATGCCAGCAATAACAGTACGTTTTTAAAAACACTATCAAGTTCTTAAGCATTTAGCACTTATTTCAGAAAGGGAGTCTCGTTCTGGTACTATCCATGCTAACAGCATTGTTAAAGAGGCCAAGGAAGGACATAATGGGCACAACATTTTTCAACATAAAACCTCACTCTGCCAAACTCTGCTTTATTTTTCAAAGGGACAATGCTACTTGTACTTGGGAATCTCAAAAAGTCTGAAGTAGTGGCAAATACAATAAAAACAATGAATGCCTATGTTTTTTGTATGTTTTTAGCCAGTTAAGAGAGTGATTTGAAATGAAAGTCATCATTCTTATCTCTGTAAGTGTTTCTAGGGATGGTAAATTAATTAAAAAAAACCCTGAATATTGCTGACGTTTTAGAGGCATAAAAGCATTAATTCAGGTTTAATGTCCAAGTTGAAGATATATACACCAGATTTTCAAGGCCACAGCAACCCCTCTCATACAGTTTCAATGCTCTGTCTTGCACTGATCCTGCTGCTTGTTATTGAATCAAAAATGAATGAGACAGAAATTAAGAGGAAGATGAACACTACTGCCCCTCTTCTGAATGCTAAGCATTTTTTAAAGGTAATACACATACATACCCACTTAGTTGGTAGATTTAGGACCCAAATTAATGTTTAGAAATTTAAAAGCTTACTCCATGTTTATTTCAGTTCTTCAGTGTTGGCATTAGTCACAGAACAACAGTTTTGCAATCTATCCCCATCAAAACCTCATGAACACTAACCCACTTTCTTTTGCACTTGTCTGCCTGAAGTTGCTCTGTGATAATTTTTGTTATGGTCATATGCTTCTGAGTGAAAGCACTTCTCATCCTGAGCCATACCAAGCAGGCAGCTGGAATGATGCTAAGCTGTTGGACCAGTTTTAATCAGGTGGAGTCCTGCCACTGTGATGCTGCCCCACATGTGCTGAGCAGAACTTTAGGTTCCTGGAGAGCTTTGTGCTCACAGCCATTAAGATGACTAAGGGCTTTGGACGCCTTGGGGCCAGACAGCAACTTTTTGACTCTTATCCCATGCCTAAATGATTAAATCTTCCTTTGGGTCTGAAGTTTAATTCTGAATTACTAAATGATATTTTATGACCTTTTTTAAAAGCTTAACCATCATTCCAAAATGAATATTTCATGAATTCTTTTACTCATTACAGAATATCTGAAAGCAGATCAAGCAGTGAGTTCTTTTCTAAGTGGTTAATCAAATTCCAACAATAGCATTTCCATTAAGCTCAACTCTATGGGATGTTTCAAGATTTTTTTTCCATTCTCTTCAGCTTCTTAATAGACACATATGGATGGTGAGAACAAGAGGAGTACAAATAAAGCTCAAATACACACAGAAATAAAAGCCCATAATTTCATTAGTAATAAAGCATCTTTTTCTGTTCTCAACTACACCAAATGCATATGCTGTTATGAAAGTACGTATTTATATACGTTAGCAACAGAGAGAGTAGCAATTGAATTCTATACAACAGAAAAGTTGGTGGCTAGAACTAGAGATTTCCCTTTGTAACTGTTGATCTTTCCCACAGAAAATGGGGAAGATGAGAGGCTCATTGCTTGCTCAGTTTGGTACAACCTAGAAATCCATGATGAATTTTTATCGATATAGTTGCTTGAGTTAATTTCATTCAAAACAATACAGGCATTGAGAGCTATGCAAATTCTGCAACAAAACATGCAAAATCAGGCTTTGCATTCACCCTTTTTCTTCAGGACCTACTGAGTGACCAGGACTAGAAAGCATGGTTTGTAATCACCTTTTATGCAGGAAGATTTCACTGTTTGCAGATCATGTTACAGAAATTAAAGTGATAGGAAAGGGTGAGAATTCCCCTCTTGGATTCTTAGTATCAGCCTTTTGGAACCTTGTCTAATTTGGAAGTTTCCTCATTGCCAGTTTCAATCGTGCTGGAGCTTCAGGAATTAATAAAATGTGTTTTTCTATTCTAGATTTAGAGAGAGGAAAGGTAAATTGTTATGAAGATACATCTTTCCCTTTGACTTATTTTACATTATAGTGAAGTTTCACTTAACACCCAAATTCAGTCCTTTTCAATTTTTGGCATGCTCAATGGGAATTTTCTAAATTATAATAAAGCCAAACTATAGCCTTGAACATAAAATAATTGATATTCATTGCAAAGTTATATCAGTTATTTTATAAATACCTAAGTTTTCCACGTTATGCCGATATACATGATATGTGCAACTTAAGTTCTATAATGTTCATAATTGCTCTCCCTGTGGCAAGTAAGAATGAAAATTTGTGGTGAAACATCAAATCAAGAAATAGTTTTTTACCAGTAATATCACCACTTGATGCAAGTCATGTTCATGGACAGACAGTGGAAGAGAATCCAACCCTGTGCTGAAATGTTGGTCCATCTCTATTAGTAGCCCACAGTTCCCGGGAGCTACATAGGAGTAGGGAGTGCAAAATTTAACACTGTTACCAAATATCATAGGAGGTAAAAGCAGAAGTGTGAAATAAGTTAATGAAGATGTGAATAGACTAGAGCTCAGGTTCATTTGCATGACAGTCAAGATAGTTCAGTAGACTGGACAGACCAGATGGTCTCCCAAGGTCCCTATCATGTATCATTTTTCCCTTTTCAGTATATCCACTGAAAAGCAGTTGCACAAAATCACATCTGCCTTGCATATGATGGTTTCTTTTGCTTAGAGGTAGCTTTAAGGTTTCACTCTTTGCAACTGTCACTTCTCATTCAGGAGATGTTATCTTCAACAGCATAATGCTGCCTAGAAACTTATTCCAACTACTGAAATAAGATTGAAGTGGAAAATGATTAAATATGAAGAGTATTACTTGTAAACACATTTACTCTTAAACTGATTTGCTTACTTTTTTGTTTTTGTTTTTAATTTTTTCCCTGTTTCAGTTGGTCATTTACTATTAGAGACACTAGATCTGTGAACACTATAATTAGGTACTCAAATTCACTGGAATCGCTAATGCTGTTAACGCAGGACATAAGCACTAACAGGACTGCATTCATAAACCTCAGGCCATCTTCCTAACAGGCTTAATAGCTTTTTCTCGTAACCGTCACATAGATATAATCTAACAGAACTTAATGCAATTTATGCCATACATTTCCCTTCTGTTTTCTGTGGTATTTTGCTAACGGTTTCATTTTTTTCAAATCCTATTCCACATCTTTAATGCTATCATAGCAACTGCACTTGCAGGATTATCTCTTTGATTTTACTAATTTTACAGGCTCAGAAGGCTATCAACTAGAAGGCGTTAAATGGAAAGTATAATTTACTGAAAGTCACTCCTTTTTTTTTTTTTGTATTTTTTTTTTTCTCCCAAGGAGATAAAAATACAGATTGGAAAGTGGTGACTTCAGTCACAGAGGTAGTTTTCCAGGTATTTATTTAAGGTGTTTCTTTACAACAGGTGAAGCCGGGCTCCTTTTTCATTCATTCCCCCTTAGCTAATTTGGGTCTCAGTGAGCCGGCACACACACACACACCAAAGAGCACACCACACGCTCAGTCTGATGCTGGGGGCCGAGGAGCGGCACCGGCTGTATCAGCTGCCCCGATGTGCCCCCCCGAGATGCTCTCCCAGGGCTGCGTTCTGCTTCCTCGCTGCGCGTCGGCTCTGCGCGAAGGCAGCGGCGGCCTCAGCTCACCTTGCGGCTCCCAAACCACCGAGCTCCGCGCCTCCTAAACCCGGAGGATTCGGAACCTGAGGTGGATTTGCGCTCTTAATTTTTGGCCTGGCTGAGCGCGGGGTCGGCCCCGTCCCCTCCTCAGCCGCTCCCCGGATCCCGCGGGCCGCCCCACCCGCCGCCGTTGCCGAGAGACCGCGACATGAAGGCGGATGCTGGCGGTAGGTTGGAGGCATCGGGCTCGGCTCGCAGTGCGGTGCTGGCTCGGTACGGCGAACCCCGGCTCCTCCCCGCTCCATCCCCGCGCACCCAGCACCGCTGACCGCCGCCGCGCTCCTTCGGCCGCCGGAGGAACGCGCGGATCGCCGGGGCCGCGTCCTGCCGAGCCCCGCGGTGGGAGGGGGCCTGCGCCGGGGAGGAGTGGGAGGGCGGCTGCTCCAGGTCGGCCTGCGGGGCAGCAATGGAGCCGGGGCCTGGGTGCAGGCACTGTGCGGGTGTGTGGTTAGCGCTGAGCCCGGCGTGGGGCCCGTTCTGCTGCGCGTCGGCAGCCGCCGTGTGCGGAGACAGGGTGAGCTGAAGCGCGGCTCCCCGCGGTCAGTGGTCTGGGGTCTACCTCGGTCCAGCAGAGAAAGGCATACTTGGGGTTTTTTGTTCGCATCTTTTTTGTTGTAGCATTCCTGACGTCAAAGGCACGTTGCCTGGGAAGAGCTGAGATTTGTGATGGCCTTTAGGTACCCATCTACTTTTAAGTTAGCTGTGATTTCTTCAGTATATTATATTGTTGTATTCAGAGTCTCTCACCAAGAAGGTATTCACAGTGAGATAATGCTATCTAAATGCTTTTTGGGTCTTCAGTTTTTGCCATGACATCTTGCATTTCTCGTTTCATTTTCCTTCTATTTATTACCTTCCACAGCCACCACATCCCTCCAGCCCCCTAAGTGACCAAAAAAGAAATAATACATATTAACAGTGAACTATGTTTTTGCTATGTAAATCACAAAATTAAGAAACGTCAGTGGATGGTGAAAAAACCCATCTTCTTTGAGCTGGACTATCAGGCTGTTAGAAGACTGCTGCACGTTCATGTGCGTACCACTAGGAATATTTAGGAAAAGTTAAGGGAATTCTTTAATTGATTTAGCTAGGTACATTGTTTTTAAAATGAAATTGTTAAACCATAGCAATCAATAGTGTTGATGTATAGACCCATGGTCATTTTGTTTGTTATATCTTTTTATTTTATTCTGAAGTTCAGTCTACCAAAATTCATTTGCATTTGAGATACACCTGGAAATATCAGTTCCTAACATCCTACCTGTTTTAGCTTCTGTCTTTTGGACTTTGATATTACCATAAGCACCATGTGGATCTGTTTGGCATTCATCTCAACCCATGTCTTGAACTATGTAGGTTTCAGTTGTTAAACCTTCATCCCAAGAAAGTAGCGTCAAGTTTTGTTACAGGAGGTGTTGGCCTACAGGACCAAACTCAGGAAGAAGTAAGAAGTCATTGATTTTCCAGGATGAGAATGCGTTCTTGGATATATCATGATGAGATAGAACTGCTATTGGCTTCAGGAGTTTGGAATTCTCCTCTCTGTTACTGAGGAATTCAGGCAGTTGAAAACAAGGTTTTTGATGTGTTTATGAGTAAGTGACAAGTGCTTTCATGGGATCAACTTATTTTTACTGTATTACCAATACAATATTTCCATGATTTTCCAGTAGGTATTGAACTTGAAATCTTTTTGGAAGTGAAGAGCAAAATCAACCCAATGTGCACATTATGGGTTGAGTGACATTTTAATTCCTTTTTGGTCCTTTTCCATTTTTCTTACCTCCGTTTGAAGTTCCCTGTGTCTGGTTAAATACTGGCAATTGTCTTGTCTTGGGAGATACTATCTCTGGGTTACAGTTTCTAACTGTCTTGTTTCTACTAGTTAATTTATTTTCCCTTCCTTTATTTTCTGTGATCTGTCTGTGATATATTCATCTTTCATCCCTTTTTCCTCACTGTGAGGGTGCACAGGCAGTTGAGCAAGATGCCCAAAGAAACTGTGAAGTCTCCATCTTTGGTGGTTTTCAGGATGGTACTGATATAGTCTCACACCCCACTTGACCACTCTTGAGCAGGATTTTGGGCTAGAGACATCATGAATCTTTCCAACCTGAGTAAGCCAGTGGTGCTGTGGTTTCTTCTTTCCATTTTATTTTTTTCCCCAAAAAACCTTCGCAACTTTGGCCTTTTATTCCTGGAGCATGACACACAGGCATTGTGTTTATGAAGTTGGCACTACAATTCCAAAGGTTCTGGCTACAGCATGCAGAAACTCTGCTGCAGCAATAACATTGCATATCACAGGTCAATTTTTTATTTTTTATTTTATTTTATTTTTTTGTCTCAAAGAGAAGATGAGGGAAGAGTCTTAATCTTATTTTAAGAATTTTAAGTTTAAAATACACAGGTTTTGGCTGTTTTTCTCGAAAATCCTGAAGTTGTGGCAAGAAAACAATTTGGAAAGAGAAAATCATCTAGATTATTCAGTTTTTTAGAAAATAACGACTTTAAGCAAAAATTGTAATGATGAAAGAAAATAATCACTATTATATTTGTTATGTATTTCAATTTAAATTATGAAAAGATGTGTATACAAGGTTGCAGGCACCGTAGCATGTAATTAGTGATACCACAAAATCCCAGCAGCATTAAAATAACCACTTAAGCAGGCATAGTGCCAGCCTTCTGCCTACAGAGAAACTCCTTTCCGCCCCTTCATCATACTGGGAAGGGTGCCGTCAGGTCTTTTGCAGAATGTATCTCCCTCAACATTCATAGGAGATTATGAAATGTTTTTAAAAGGGTGGGTTGCTCCCTGAATCCTCTCAAAGAGTAACTTGCTACCTGTCCTCTTGCTTTCATACGGAGCTACAATGAGATTTCCATCTAGAGAAGACCAGACCACAAAAGCAAATGCCAGAACATATCTCTTATATTTTTTCCAGTGTGACTCTTTACAGCATGTTGCTGCATTTCCTAATCAGCTCTGGCCTTCTAAGGGTTTTCGTATAGACTAGACTACAGTAGGCTAATCTTAGGACAGTAAGTGATTGGTGGGTAGTCTGCACTTCAAGTGAACGTTTGAAACAATGTAGTTGTTCAACCTCACTGCCAATTCACAGAAGGAATATACTGCCCAAAGTATAATTCCTACATGTAATTTATGTGCCTCCAGTGTCCATCGTTACAACCAAAGCATTTGAAATATCATCTCTAGGTTTTTGTTTTTATTTTCTATGATAATATGGTTTCTTAATTGAAAAATGTGAAAACACAACACTTTTATATAAAATTATGAAGGCCATTATGTAGGCAGATATGCATAGGTTCTCCAGAATTGTGTCATCTAGTTGTTAGAAGGCTTCCTGTGAAAGGAACACGTTGCATGACAGCATGACGTGGTGTAACAGTAATGGTAGGCTTACATCTTGCTCATGTGAGGTCTGCATTTATATGCAGTTTGATATTTGATTCTTCCTGCTGAATGGTCTGAATCATTTTGGCTAGGTCTGAGAGGAAGAGCTTAAATGAAAGAACTAAATATGGCATGAGCATTGTCCTTAGCCAGAAACAACACAGGAGGCATGTCAGAAGGAAAGAACTAAAGACAGGACACCCGTTTGGGTTTTGGTTTTGTTTTTGTTTTAGGCTAGGTGCTCTAGGTGAAACACTGACAGCCTTAAGCCATTGTTAAACTTTCCTTGACTGTTGAACCCCGGCATGATAGTTTTGGACCTGAGTTCTATTAGTGGGCACAACCTGTCACTTCTTACCCAAATGATACTTACTTCTTATCCAAATGATAATACCACACAGTGAAAAAAATTATGAACGTATGCATTTCTTTGAAACTAGTTATGAGTTAATCATATCCAAAGTGTCATGTGTCATGTGATTGTATCCATTGGAATTGGTCTTTACCCTTCTAAGCTTAAGTATATCTGTACCGTCATATATATAATTTTCTCACTTCAAATGTTCTGCTACATGAAAACAAATCTTGAAATAACTCTGTGCATGGAACTGCACCAAAAAGTAGGGACAAAGGGAAAAGCTAGTGGAGGAACAGGGACAACTTGCTAGGAGGGAAAGAAGATGATTATTGAAAGAAGGAAAAAGTCTGTTTTTCTTTTAACCATATTATGCATAGTACATAAGAGTATGAGTAATGAGTACATACTAAGAACAATTTCTTCCTATTTTCTGTGCACTGTTCGTTTGTTTGTTTTTAATACAATATGGAAAGCAAGTTTTATCATTGTGCCATATTTATGGGTGTTGATATCCTCTTCCTGTCATCCATTTTATATTTGGCAGATTTAAACTTCTACACATAGTAAGAAGTTAAAAGATAATTATTCTCTTACAAGTTTAAGTGAATTCTTTGCGTGTTCTGATTCTGGGACGAATTGCATTGGAGTTGACATCTTTAGATGAGAGAATTTGCATTGAAGAGAGCTCTTGCAAATGGCAAGCCATGGGAGGACCTTCAGGCAGTGCTCTCAGGTGACAAAGTCAACAAACTGTGAGACAGAAATATGTTGGAAACCAGACGTTGCTTATTCCAAGGATTTGTCTGATTTTTGAACTCTCTCCATAAATCTTAGATAGGAATATCTGCTTTATTTTTCAATTTATTTTATGTGAAGTCATTTTTCAACTACTTTCTTTCTATCAGAATATTTATAAGCGCATTTCATTGGCTTTGTAATAGGGACTGCTTGAGCAGAATATGCTATATACAGCAAATTATTTTTTTTATAAACAAGACACAAAGTTCTCAAGTGTTGATGTTGGGTAGGATCAGCTACTTTTTTTAATATGTCGTTTGATTTTTGTAGGAAGTGCAAACTTCCATCAGCAGAAGTGTCTTATGGTTAGTGTGGATATCACAAGCTAGGATTAAACCCTCTCCAGACTTCTTTACCTATGTGCACAGTGGGTCTTAAATTTACCAATTACTGTGTTAGTATAGTTTCATTTCAGCAGAAGCTGCAAATTTAGTGCAATGCTTCTAAATCTTGTATGTTATTAAATTTAGTTCTAAGATGGTGTAAAAGGCTGTTCATCAGGAGAGAGGGAGAACAGGCTGACCAAGTGGATCAGAAGGGGCACAGTGAATGAATCATATTCTGTTTTGTTCTCTTCCTTTAATTTGTTTTTGTTTCTAAAAATATACAGGAGAGTTTCAAAGGCAAAGAGGCTTCATTCCTGCCTCAGAAATTTGGCATCTGTGCTATGGATTTTCATTGCTATTGTGAAGAAAATGCTCTAAAGAAGTCTGAAGTGGATGTAGCCCCAGAATTCCTCGACTCAAAACCTGTCTTTGCCCTGCACCCAACAAAAAGTCTGGATCTAAAAATATATCCTAGAGAGTTTATTAGACCCTTCATGTTAATAACGGATTGTGATCAAAGAAAGACCTAATGATTTATGTCGGAACCAGTGTGGGAACTGCAGGGGTGGATTTATAGTCAGAGTTAGGGAGAACTGCAGCCTCCCCATTAGCACAGCTTGGTATGGTGCTCACTGCATGGTGCATGCTGGAAGGAGTTCCTGCACAACTCCCTTCCTCCTGTTCATCTTTCTGTTAGTTACCTCTTGGAAAAAAAAGGTGCAAAATAGGTTGCAGGCCAAGAGTTAAGACAAGATGTTCTTATATTCTGTTAATGTTTCCTCTCTTCTGTTGAATGAATATGCATGGCAACTTGTTTATTCAAGGCCACTTCTTAAAAAGACAAATTCTGATCCCTTTAGTTATAACATTTAAGTATATGAACTGAATCCATTATTCTATTCTAAAGTTCATATATCCAATAAAGAAAGAAATAAACAGACAAACAAAGGTGTTTCAGGGTACGAGGGTAGTTGGGGATTTCTTTAGAAGGATATGGTTCATTGTCCTACCCATCAGATTTATAAATAAGCAATTCTGAGAAAAAAGTAAAAACAACAGATCGTCTTTAATGGACAGTTGGTAATTATTTACCTTCCTCCCCAAATGAACAGTTCAAAGAGTGCCATCTATAAGAAAACTTTAATTAGTGGCTTGCCCACTTTTCAAATCCTGTGACTTCTTTCATTATTCTCTTACTGATGGTACTTATCTTATTGATCCTTTATTGATAAGTGTTTTCATAAGAGTATACTAGGAAATGTAGAAATGGCAAGCATAAAATTAACATTTTATGGATTCACTGATTAACTTTTAAGTAAGTTTACTAAGAAAAAAATGTGCAAAAGAATTTTAGAAATGGTCATTTTTTCCTTCTAAGGTCTTGAGAACTGTAGCTTTGAAAAAATTGCCGTAAACTTATTGTTGTGCTAAATGTAGCCATTTTAAGATTTCATGACCTTGAAAAATACACTATTTCCAAGGCTTCAAGTATTTCTAGATATACTTTGGTCCAAAGAGAGAAAACAGGTTGTTATGTTAGGCTTGGAAAAGAAAAGGAGGAAGGAGGAAAATTTAGTAAAGAGAAAGAAGTAGCAACAGTATTTATAGGAAGTATAAAGATGAAGCTTAAGCACAAGTCTTTAAAGAGCAGACAGCTTGTATGTATATGTTTGTGTTGCAGCCTTCATTTGCTAGGGGAGGACTATAAACTTATCACATTCATTTTACAGTATTTACACATATTTATTGTCAGATTGTCAGTTTCACATGTATGAGGGTACTGTGATTCACCATCTAACAAGAATAAAGGTGTTAGAAGTTGTCCTTTATTTTGTACCTTAAAAACAAACAGGACAAAAAAATACCACCACAAAACAAACAAAAACCCAACAACCCAGAATTGTAACATTTCAGCTCCTTCAGCTGAAGACCCTACACTTTTTGTTAACTGAGACCAATAGTCCAGACTTTTTAACTAATGGTCCAGGCTTTTTACTGTTAGGCAGAAAATGTGAGAAGGATGCATATAGGCTGGTCATGCTGATACACAGTTGTCATGATCAGGAGTTTTAATTTACTAACAGCTATGAAGGAGAATAATCCAAAAACCTTATAAAGGCTTTCAAGAAGGATGGTACATATGGAGAGACATAACTGGAAAAAGCACAAAACACTCTTCTGAAAACAGAGCAAACCTGAAAAAGGAGAGTAGGATAAACTCAGAGGGAGTTGGAAGAACATGGTTTGGTGATGCTTGTCATAATAGTGAAAATAAGACACAACTGGGGGTGGCCAATTGAATGAGAAGAGGCAATCTTTGTGGTGAAAAGGCCAGTTGAGGCCACACAAGCACTTCTGTAGTATTGAGCTTACTGCATCTTCTAGCTAATGAAGGACAGTTTATTTAACATTCAAGCTGCAGTAATCATCATGTCTTTTGATATTTGATGGACAACTTGTGGCTTTCAAGTATTTTGTGTTAGTGCCAATGATCTTTTTGGAAGTGTAGTGTTACCTTCAAACCAGACTTGCTCCAGGGTAAGGGTCTGTAACAAGGCCCAAGATCCTACTTTCTCCTTCCTCTTCACCTTACTGAAAAACCATGCCTAAGGGACTGCATTTCATGAAAAACAGTTTTTGTGCAAGGCCTGTGCTCCTGTCTAGGTAGGCTATGACTTCCTGGGAGATTGCATCATCATCCCTTTGCATTTATTCAGATTCTAGGATGTATGGTATCTGGGGTAGTGCTGATGCTAATATCATCTAGATTTCTTTTCTGCACTCGTGGTGTGTAGTGGTTTCTGCTTGTATTGTTAAAACCTGCAGAAGGCTCAGCCTCTGTGCCACCCCAGCAGGAATGTCCAAACTCTGCTTAATCGAGTGGAAACAGCACGTTTTGCTCTCTGCTCCCATGTATCAACATAAGCCCCAGAGACAGCCAACTCTCCCACTGTTAGCTTACTAGCATTACTAACATTAAAGATAAGTATTAGAAAAATGCATGCTAATAGTAGAAGTACATAGCAAAAAGACTTCTGATTTCAGTGAAGAACAATAACATCTGTTTGCTACTTAAAACTGCCTGTTTGCCTTTGGCTTATTAGGCTTTATCTTAGCCTAGTATAATAAATGGAAGTGTCACCATAAAATTAAATGGCTTCAGGTTAAATCCATCCAATGATTACTTTGGGTTTAAGTTCACAGTAATAGCTGCCTTCACATACTGGTCTGAATTTTCTGCCAGTGCTGCTAGGTTTCTGGTAATTCTTTGGGCTGTATGCTTCTAAGTAAAGTGGCATAAACTGAGAGTCATGTCACTGATTTATATAGGGAAAGCTTTTTAATAAAATGAAGATCCTGATAATAAATACAAAATCCATTTGGCATGAAACCAAAATCCCACAACATCCTTGTTATGAAACTTAGGAAATGTAGATAGATGACTAAGCAGTGAGGTGGATTGAGAACTGGCTGAGTGGAAGAGCTCAGAGCTCGGAGGGTCGTCATCAGCAATGCAGAGTCTGGTCGGGGTCCTGTAACTAGCAGTGTTCCCCTGGCACTTGGTTCTGGGTCCAGTCTTTTTCAGCACAGAATCATCATAGAATTGCTCAGGCTGGAAAAGACCTTCAAATACGTCTTCATCAATGTCTTGATTGAAGGGACAGAGTCTACTTTCAGCAAGTTTGCTCATGGTGCAAAGCTGTGAGGAATAGCAGACACAATTGAAAGCTGTATCATTCAATAAGACCCAGACAGACTGGAGAGCCGGGCAGAGGTTTAACAAGAGCAAGTGCAGAGTCTTTCACCTGGGAAGGAATAACCCCATGCATCAAAACAAGTTAGGGAATGACCACATGCTGGAGATGAGCTCTGCAGAGAAGTACCTAGGGGTCCTGGTGGACAACAGGTTGGCCATGAGCCAGCAGTGTGCCCTTGTGGCGAAGAAGGCCGGCGATATCCTGGGATGCAATAACAAGAGCATGGCCAGCAGGTTGAGGGAGGTGATTCTCCCCCTCTACCCTGCCCTGAAGAGGCCACATCTGGACTACTGTGCCCAGTTCTGGGCTACCCAGATCAAGAACGACAGGGATTCCCTAGAAGGAGTCAGCAGAGGGTCACAAATATTATTATGGGCCTGGAGCATCTCCCATATAAGGAAAGGCTGAGTAACCTGGGTCTGTTCAGCCTGGGGAAAAGAGAAATGAGAGGGGTTCTGATAAATGTTTATAAGAATCTAAAGGGAGGTGAGATGCAAATGGATGAGGCCAGGCTCTTCTCATTGGTGTTTAGTGATAGGACCAGGAATAGTGACCTAAAACTTGAACATAGGAAATTCCATACTAACATGTAGAAGAATTTGTTCATAGTAAGGGTTAAGGTGCACTGGAGCAGGTTGTTCAGAGAGGTTGTGGAGTCTCCTTCTATAGAGATATTCGAAACCCGTGTGGACGCCTACCTGTGTGACTTATTGTATGGTACCTGCTTTAGCAGGGAGGTTGGACTTGAGATCTCTTCCAACCTCTGAGATTCTGTGATTCTGTGAAAATGGTTTAGATTAGTTATAAAACTGTTCAAAAGGGCATTATAAAATTGTTTTAGTGAATTAATGTCCTTTGTCTTTTTTTTTTCTTTTTTTTTCCCCAAGGATGTTTCATGGTCATAGATAACAAAAGTTAACTTCAGGATGCTGAAAAGGAAACAAAGTTCAAGGGTGGAAGCCCAGCCAGTTACAGATTTTGGTCCTGATGAATCTTTGTCAGACAATGCAGATATTCTGTGGATTAACAAACCAGTAGGTATCTTTTTCTGTAATTATTAATTGTAAGTTAAATGTAACTTGTATTGTTGAAATATGACTTCAAAGAAAAGTTATGAAATAGTTGTCAGAAACAGTTATCAAGCTATAGCTGCTAATCTACAAGTTCATTTTTTTGCAAAAACTCACAAACTAAATCAAAACACTGGTTTTCCACACAAAAGCGATGAGGATGATCAAGTAACATTTGCAAACGTCCATCATCCTGGGTCTGTTCAGCCTTGAGAAAGGAGGACTGAGAGGTGATCTTATTAATGTTTATAAATATCTTCACTGTGGGAGCCGAAGGGACATGGCCAACCTCTTTTCAGAGGTCTTTGGGGTCGGGAGAAGGCGAAATGGCCATAAACTGGAGCATAGGAAATTCTTCATCAATATGCAAAGGGCTTCTTCACAGTGAGGGTGACAGAGCACTGGCACAGGCTGCCCAGAGAGGTTGTGGAGTCTCCTTCTCTGGAGATATTCAACACATGCCTGGATGCCTACCTGTGCAGCCTGCTGCAGGGAGCCTGCTTTACAGGGGGGTTGGAAATCTAGAGTTGCCTCCCACCCCCTACAATTCTGTGATCTACTGATTGCTGTTTTACATACCCATCTTTTCAATGTCTCTGTTTCCTACATACGTATTAAAAGCAGGAGTTAAATTTGCAAAGTGAGTTTTCGAAGAGAATGTGAGAAAGAGCGTCTCATTGTTAAAGTGGTAGCCAGCAGCTGACAGTTTTGACTTTCAAATCTCATTTTTTCACATCTCTCTTGAATATAAAAGTGTATTTAGACTGTTTATTTTCAAGTAAAGCTCATATTTTTCTAGTATAATTTGACCTATAATGAGCCCTACACAATAGGTAAGTGTAGAAATGTCTGGTGACTTGAAACTGGAGATCGTTTCGTTAGGAACAGAGCTATTAACAGAATGCACAGGATTAAGAAAATGCCTTTGCCGCATAAATATGGTTGTTATGACTAAGTCACTTATTTCAGCAGTCAGTGTACATCTGGGATTCCTATGTTATTTGAATGATTTATGTTTTGTAGAGAAGGTATTTTTGTGCTTCTCCTAAAGGAAAGTAGAAAAGTTTATTCTGTGAAAGCAGAAAGTAAATTATTCTAAAATAAATACTTGTTGTTGTTACAACTATCATTTAACAGAACTATCATCTCCATTGCATTATGGGTCGCAGATCTGCTTTGCTCCGTAGCAGCTGAATCTCTTACAACACCCATATATTATTTTTTCCATGTTAAATAATTTAAAAAAGAATGTTAACATTGAATTTTGTAATTAGCTCAAAATGTTATTTCAGGAATATATGCAGGGTTATTTACATGTATTTCTCAGTGCACAGCATTCAGGTTTTTTTCCTGTCATACTGCTAAACTAGTTGCTTATTGCTTAGTATGTGCAATAATAACATTTTACTAAGGCAGACAAGAATTTTATATATAAGCCAAACTTTACTGTTTATGTTATTTCTTTTCAGTTCCTGCAGAGTTTAAAACAAGGTGGATATAAAAGGGACATGAGACAATGCATCAGATGCCTTCCACTTTCAAATTACTAATTTGGGTTCAGAGTATACAAAAAATAGAGGCATTCAATTCAGGTCAAATATGATTACATTTAGATGAGCATTAAATGAAAGAAATGCTATGTCCATTTCTTGATGGACAGAAAGTATGAATCAGTCTAAATGAGTGTGTATTTTTTTTTCTGCAAATTGGTATAAGTACACTTTTATATGTCAGTGGGGGCGTTTTTATTTCTTATTTTTTTGGGTTTTCTTTGTTTGTTTGTTTTTTGGAGAAGGGGGTAATTTTTTGCTTGCTGAAGTGTTTTTTTTCTTCTTTTTCTGAAAGGTTTGACCCTATCAACTCTGATTCTTTATACTTGCCTGCCTTCAAGATGTTTCAGTGGTGTTCTGATTTAAAAGCAAAAATAAAAATAAAAATCCAATGCTAAACCCCTATACTGATACATTCTACTTTCTCATTAGACCTCCCAGTGTGGTTGGCACTGAATATAGCCTTATTAATAATGACTGTTGTGAGACTGAGACATAAGTAGTCTCAGAAATGAACTGTTCTCTTACAGAAACAACACTTGTTTTGAACAAAAGTGTATCCTGATACAGAAGTAGTGTTTTTCTGTCACAGTCTTTCCTATATTTATTCTGATGATTTTAATCCCCATGCCTCTCAGTTCGTTTTTGGAATTATGAACTGAAATGAAATCATTTTGTCTAAAAAAAACCCCTGAAAAATCTATTCATCTAAATGTGAAATTAAAATTTTCCACAGATATTTTCATTTAATATATTCACCCAATTCATAATAGCTAATAATACCACTTATTGTGGACATATAGTGTGAGTCAAGTTCTTATTTGAAAATGGATTGGATTACAAATGTAGAAAGAGTTGAATCCTTACTCTGCTTCCTAGCTCTTAATACTTGGTTTATGAATTATATAACTTCCCATATTACATAATCAATAACTTGTTTTGTATATTTAAAAAAGTCAAGAGAATTTATTTTTGAGATTAAGACCTTAAATATGTGTATCATGATGTAGAAGGAAACCACGAATGTGCATTAGCAAGGAGTGTCAGTACAAGTTAGAGAGGCTAAATATTTGAGCTGGTTTTAAACATGAAAGCAATCTTGTGATGTCTTTTTATTTTTTTTTTATTTTTTTTTTCAGTGGGTACACTCTTTACTACGAATCTGTGCCATCATCAGTGTTATTTCTGTTTGTATGAACACTCCAAAGACCTTTGAGCATTATCCTCCTCTCCAGTATGTGACATTTGCACTTGACACTCTACTGATGTTTCTCTACACTGCAGAGATGATAGCAAAAATGCATATCCGTGGCATAGTTAAGGTAAGTATTTTAGTATTAAGCTATATATGCTTAAGAAAATGGGGATGAATATATACCATTTACATCTGATCTTTCTTTCATAACTTCTCAGTTCCTTTTGCTGTGAGTGTTCCTAGCTGCACGCAACACCATGGCATAAAAGCAAAAGACAGATTGAGAAATATGTGACTTGACTGCATAGTTTATACCCACCTAAATTTAATACCAACATTCATAATAATGGATTCCTACTAAGAAATAGATAATTTCATTGTATTAATTTAAAGAATAAAAAACAAAATAAGCTGCATGTACATTAGTGATAATATTTTGTGAATGTCTGGAGATGCATATTTGGATATAGAACTTGGATTGCCTTTTCACAAGACTGGGTATTTTGTTGTGTGGTTACTTTATTTAAATGAAAGCATATGTCCTGCTATGAGCTGAGTGAAAACATAATCTTGCTTCACTGTATTTTTTCCTTAATAGAATACATATTGGTAAATAAATGTTGCTGAACTAGTTGATATTGGTAGATATGAAAAAAACATTAACCTGCAGACCTTTTCAGTAGCCATCAGTCTGTAGCATTACTTTAGTGGTTGTTTCTAATCTTCAGTAAAAAAAAAAATACAAGTTCAATTTTGTCACTACTGCAGAATCAGTGTGTTATTCTTCCTTTCACTGCTGAAAGATCTGGTGACTCCAGAGACATAAGTTCCACTTAGTTCTTCAGTTTGTTCTGAGTGGGCAGCCCTTTTTGTTTGCTGCCAAACTAAGCTATTATGCCATCGTGTATAATGAATTTCTACAGTTAAAATTGGAGCATTATTATTAGTAGTATTTAGGAAATTACTGAAATAAGATGATTCTGATAGAACATTCTCATGTTATATAAAGACAAAGTAATCCATTGTGAAGTAGCATTTCTGGCTGCAAGCTATGCTTGCTTATTAAGAAATATCCATTAGGCAGGTGGTTATGAGGACACAGAAGCTCACAAATGGGGAATTAGTGACCAACATGAGCATTTGAACACAACAGAGTTAATGAGTTACTATTATAGCCAGTATGGACTTTGCAAAGAAGTAGGTATGTAAATATTATAGCAGAAACAGAGAGGTGGATTGCCAACAGCATGACTTTTGTACAGATCTTGTTTTTTCAGTCCTTGTGTATGGAAATACCAGCGTCACTCACAGTCAGCACCTAGGGGCAATGAATAATATGTTGATGCATATTCTAACACCTTTCACTGGGTTGTTTAAATTGTTACATTTGTGGGTATTATGAACTTATCTTCAAAGCATATCTGATGAATTTGTCCTCAGAGAATGACTAGCTGTCTGGAGTTTGTTCCACTGTCTTGATTCATGTTATACATGTATAAAGGAGGATGCAGATAACTTGATTTGTGCACTGACATTTTACTCTTCCTTCAGTAGATGAAAGTATGATAAAATAGATTAGGCATAACCACTGTTGTGAAAAGATAAAGTGGAAACTGACTGCATTTATTGTTACTGCATTTATTGTTATTTTAACAACTGAGTATTTGTTTACAATTAATGTCTTTTAGCATTCATCACTGAATGCAATTAAACTTGAATGAATTACTTACTTTGGTGCTATTCATGGTGTTGTAGAATAGTTTAGGTTGGAAGAGACTCCCAGTAGTCATCTAATCCAACTTGCTGCCCAGGGCAGGTCCTGTTAGATGAAGTTGCCCACAGTCATGTCCACATGAATCGTAAACTCCTCTATGGATAAAGATTCCACAAGATCTCTAGGCAGCCTGCTTCAGGATTTGATCAAGCTCAGGCAAAAAACATGTTTTCCTAGTACTTAATCAGAATTTCTATGTTCCATCTTGTGTTCATTGTATCTTCTGTCACCACTGTGGGCCTCCAAGTTTTTTTTTACTCCATCTTCTCTGTATCCCCTGATGAGACAGCTGCGCTCAGCAGGAATCTCTCCCACGTTCCCTTCTGAAAGCTGAACAGATCCATGTCACTCATCCTGTTTTCCTATGTTATGTGCTCCAGCTCTCGGCTCCTTTCAGTGGTCTTCTGCTAGTCTAGCTCCATTATATCTGTGTCTTTCTTGTACTGGGTAGTCCCAACCTCAACTCAGGTCAAAACAAGGTGTGGATGTGGCCTCAAAAGTTCTGACTAAAGAGAAAAGATTACCTCACTGGACCCGCTGGGTCCACTACTGATGTGAATAGGGATGAACTGTAGCTGAACTATGTGGGCTTGTATTATGTATAGTAACCTTCATAAAACAATGTTAGAATAGGATTAGCCTTAATTTTGTGTCAGCTATTAAATTAGAGTTTTTTGAATATGCTATCCACGTGTTTCATTGAATGTTAATCAACGAATAATCCATTTTTAGTGAATAATTTTATTTGCTCTTTGGATTACTGATTCTAAGGAAAATATTGCTTCTATTATTATTATTATAACTGTGCCAAAAACATAATTGTCTATGGACATAGTGGCAATCGAAGTAAAATACAGCACTGTTTAGAAGTCTATTACCATATGTTAGAGATATTGTATATGAATTGTTTATTGAAGAGAAATTGTCTATGAGTTATTGTCCTAATTTAAGTGCATTCAAAACTTTAAGGGAACATACGATCAATTAACGCATTACTGTATGATTCTGAACTTTACCATCAACCAGTATTTCTGTAAAGCCTTTGAATTTGAAGCATAACAAACTTTTGAACCTTGATTAATGCAAAATTTTTGTCCAGAGAGAAATCTAATTTATGGAGAAAGTAGGTGCTATCCATTTAAGTCTCAATTTATAACAATATAAATATAGCTAATCTAAGACAATTTTTGAAAACATTGTCATGTCCAATTAACACCTTCAGAGGACAAATTATAAATTTACTTCCTCTTGTTCCCAGGGGGTTTTAGAAAAGGTAGTTTCTGAAAATTCTAGAAATTCTCAGAAAAAGAAAAAGAAAGTCTTGTCTCTGTAAAACATTTCTCTTTTCCTTGTTTGAACTAAGTGACAAAATAAAGTGATGCATCCATCCACATGCTTTTTTACCCCACAAGGAAAGTTAAACTGAAATGTTGCCATGACACTGTGTCTTCTAGTGCTCATGTTTCCTCCTATATTGAGTCTATTTAAAATTTGGGCCACCTGTACTTTGGGAGTAATGGTTGTTGCTTGTCCCGTTTGACAAGACAATTGGTTCAGTCAGAGGACTTCATGAATTAAAAAAGCACTGTTTATATTGATAACCACCACCGGCAGTCCTGACATACATTCAGGCAAGGGTGTGAAATACAGACATGAAAGAAATCAGATAAAATCAGGGGCTAAGGTGCTTCTTTTTTCCAAACAATATGTTGATATTTCTTATTATCACTATTATCCTATGCTGTTGCCTTCTTATAGGTGTTTGTTATGCTGAAATGACTCTTCTGGAAGAATTGAAATGGGATAAATGTGCAGTCAGATTGTACTCTGTATATAGGCACTGTATGGGAAGAAAAGATTGAAGAGCTTGTGACATGATACTAGTTTTGTAGTTTTTAATATTATAGACTATTGTTACTTTTCATAATTTTAAACAAATGCTAATAACATCTTTACCCTAGAAACTTGTCTCTGAAAAATGTAGTATGGGCTATAATTTCTTACTGACTGAGGTCTTTTAAAATATAATATTCTGGCACTGTCTGTGCAACATTGGCTGGCTACATCATACAAAATGTACATACAAATATTAAAACCATCTTGTAATGACTTGTGGAGTTTTATGAGATAGAGAATTAGGCCAAATCTGTTTCTTACAATACACTTTGATACTTGAATTCTAAATTGTTCTAAACTGAAGAATGCTGGCCTGTGCTAGAATTCACTCTGAAATAATGTGAAATTGCTCAGAAAAATACAGTATAGATAGTATTAAACATATTTGAAATAGATCTGAAATAGAGATTGAAAAATAACTTTCAAGAATACTATCTGGTCTCCAACTGACATTAAAAGTTAGCTGTTGATTACTTTGTCAAGTAAATAATTAAGTAGCTATAAGAGAAGATGTGACACCTGAATTAATGGATTATCTGAATTACTCATGGCAATATTTTTGTAGGAATAGCATATGAAGCATGCTAGTAGGTGTCTACTTAACCGTAATATGTCTTAAGAAGGTCTAATATTTCAGAAATTAAAAATTATGATCTGATCTGATATGTGGACAAAGACTATGTGTTAGCACACATTCTACATGAAAATGAACAAAAACAGTTTACTGTGAATTTTAGAAATAGGATGTTTTGACTGAATGAATTCAAGCTTCTGTTTTAATCATTGCTATCAATAGAGTACAAACAGTAGGTATAATTATCACAAATCTAAAAAGTCTACCAGTCCTTACAAGGTGTTCAATCTCATCATTCATTCAGTTCAGTGAAAAATTCTGAGGTGTTTCAAGGGGTTACTTAATTTCATTATATTTTTGATCCTTGCACACAGAGAATGGAAGTACATTAACTTAGGTCATCTTCCACAACTATACTTAGGTACATCTGCTTAGCAGGTATGGGCTGAATCGCTGTCTCCTGAAACACGAAAATCCTGAGGTACTAAGTTGGCTGCATAATGCTATGTGGGGTCGGAGACTTAACAGAAGTCAGAGATCATTTATGATGATACAGCAGTCAATAATGGCTTTGTTATCAACCAGCCTCTAGTAGAATTCACTTTCTGGTAGGAAAGGCAGGGAGACAAACTTCTGATGGAAAGAGTTAGCTTTTCTTTTCATCAGTGCAATACAAAAATTAACTTCTACTTTCTAATAAACTGTCTCCTGAAAAACATGAAATGAGCAAGGTAAGGATATCTTACTTTAAAGATACTGTTGTTATAAGTCTTTACTTTCAGACTTTCTATTATGAGAAGCACTCCAGGTGAACTACTTCCACTGGACACAATTGCCCGTTGGACCAAAGAGAAAAATGTGCCAAAGTCCAAGGAACTTCAGCAACTATGTCCAGGTTGCAAAAGAATTCCCATCCATAACTCAGCTGAAAATTCTGTCTCAAAGGAACAAGAGATTAATGAAATAGGTTTCATTCTGCAGACAGTGTGAAAGTATAGGGAGAGTAATAGTACCTTCATTATATCCCATATTCATTAAAACTTTTAATTATAGTCAGGATGGCATTAACAAAATCTACGCCCAGATCATGTGAAATAGAGGCATGGTTCATCTTACTGGTCTGTTACAAAAGCAACTCTGAAATAAATAGCGTAAGAACTCCCTCCTCTGTCTGTTTAAAAAGTCCAGTTGACCCTTGTTTTGGTATGATTATGGCAAAAATTATAAATGTCTTTTATAGGATTTAATAGAAATATTTTTCTTTCCATATATCTACTAACAAAGGAAATTACAGGAAGTCAGAAGTAACGGTCTTGACATTTCCACTATTGTTAAATCAGTTACATCCGCAGCAAACTTTTGTACAAATTAAAGGAGCTGTGACTGGAATTGTCAGTCTCCTTTCATCAGCATAGAGTACTACTCAGCAACTTCAGTATTCCCACAAGCCTGAAGCCATGCAGCAACTAAAACAAAGCCTCTTCACAGATAGACAGGAGCTGTTTCTGTTAAATACTGCTGGCCAGGTTCCTTCATTAGTTGCAATCAATGGCTTTCAGCATGTCAGGTGTTCCTGGGCAGTGTTAGCCCTACACAGGCAGCTCATTGTCATCACCATTTTTCTGACAGGTGCTTTGGTTGCTGTAGCTGCTATCTCTCTGCTCCAGGTGAGAGAGACAAGGACAGAGCTGGCTGGAGGCTTGACTGAGCAGCGTGGACTTGCTCCTATGCTCAGCTCTCTGCAGATAAATGGGGCTGTGCTCCCTGCAGTACAGGGCAGCTGCAGGTAGAGCAGGCACTTCTGCCTTGTGATGAATACTGTGGCTGCCATCATCTAAACTGGGTTCTGCTATGATTTCCAGTTGCATGTGCCTCCTTTTTTTTCAGCCACCTTCGCTTGCATTAAATTGTTTTTCACTCCTTAGTTTTGGGATTTAAAAATAGAAATGCTTTTGATAGAACTCATTAAGGCTAATCTAAGGATCTGCTGTTGTCTTTAATTAGCTGTTTACATTTGTGCCTGAAAGAGGCTCTTCCAAAGTGTAGTTAAGCTGGCCTGCTTTTCTCCCTTGACTATAAGGGAAGCTTCAAGTAATAAAGTTGACTGGTAGTACCTAGCTTTTAGGTATGTTACAGTGAGTAGTTAAGTCAACTCATAATTTATATATATATGTATATGTATATTTTTTTTGTTAATTGGTCACTACAGAAAATATACCTGTAGCTAGATATCAGCTTAGTCTCTAACTGTGGCATTAGCTCAGTTATGCTTAAATGAGTTTATTCAGTGATATTTTTCATCCAGAAGCTTGTCTTGACTCATAGGTTATAGAATTGCTGTTTAACTTACTGCAAAGGTGTATTTTTACCTTCTTTTCAGTATTTTTAAAATTAACAATTCCTTCTTCAGCTAGTGAGAGTGGAGAAGTTATGAGACCAGTTTAGTCTTTCTGATAAGTTATGGAAATACAAACTTAATTTCATTGAAATTGTATCGGCTCATTCTGTAGCTTTCAGTAACTTGGTCAGGTCAGTTTGTCCTGTGCTGCAGCCTGAAAACAGAAGATAGATGGAAATTCCAAAGCACCTGCACTCTGTGGCTTTAAATAAGCTGTGTACTCCATGGCATTAAGTGGGTAAAGGATTGGAAAGTTGTGTCATTTTTGAAGGTTGAATACAAAAACAGAATATTTGACTCCTGTTCTTCTATGTCAGTACACATGGATGGCTTGTGGTACCTGGTGGTGAGTATTCAATTGTGGGTTGTGCAAGTTGTAAACAGGTGTGAGAACCTCAGCCTGGAAAGCAGGAACATAGCCAGCAGAACCAGTGGTGATGAGAAAATTCTGAGATTCTGTGATTGAAGAGAGTGTAGGGGAAGAAATAGGAAGACTACTTATCACTAGTAGCAAAAATACTCACAAAACAATTATGAAACAAAGATCCTGTTAACTTTAGTTTTGAGTTTCCACTGTGTCTTGGGATTATGAGGTGAAAATTATTTGTCATTATGATAAATTATTTTACGTATCTATATGAAAGAGTAGAATTATCTCCTATGCTATTAGAATCCAGGATGTTTAGTACAGGTCTCATGCTATTCTTTGGTGAGAGAATGTATTTGATAGTGAACTGTCTAAAAATTTTAATACTGGAATATCCAGTTAGGTATCTGTGGCAGCTATGGTTGCTAGGCTTACAGTATTGATATTCATTACTAGAATAAAGCCTTTCAGCCCTGTGTTTGTTGCAGTTTTGCTAAGCACATATTCATGGCAAGGACATTGCTTTCCAGCCTATTGGGTTCCTGTTGCTAGCCGAATGCTCTGATGCTGTTTCCAGTCACAGGAAATTTAAAAAATTAAAACTGATTATCATGAGAAAAACAAATAAGAAATTGCCCACAGCATGCTGTTAGTTCATTGTTACTGTCTGGGGGCAGGGTAGAGACTGCTGAACTAAAATATACACACCTGTCTCTATGGTTACTTGCTCCTGGTTTTGTTGGAGTGCTTATTACAGGGAAGTAATGACTCATATTACACAGTGGGGCTTTTTGCACAATTTTTGCCTTTGATTATTAGAAAATAAAGGCATTTAAATTACTTACTAATCTTACATAGGCCGTATTTTAAGAATAAAAATGGTAATTTCTCTAACTAGTCAGTGGGTCATAGAAATTTTTTGTTGGAAATTATTTTTGGGTATGGCTAAACACGTCCAGTCCAGTGTATTTGGGGAATTGCTGTGGTGATCATAATTTAATCACAAAGCTGATAAAAAAATATAAAACTTACAGGCTTGCAAGATGCATTTTGAAAATACTCTTTCAATATATAGGATGATAAATTGTTACATAAATAAGAGGCATTACTATATAAAAAGTCATCAAGAAGAAAAATTGTAATGGCATCTGAACCCCTGGGTAAGTGAAAAAGAGCATTTATGTGAAGCTGTATTTTCATGGAAAAAAAATGCAAAAATTGTGTGGAGTTTTTAAGGTAGCAACCTCAATGAAAAAAATAATATTTTGAGTATTGTGTTCACCACCACTAATGAGAGTTTTAAAAATATTGTTTTCTTATGGCTACACTAAGATTGTTGCTTCCATAAACTTTTCCTGAATAGAATAAAATAGCTTCATCAGCTTTTAGTAAAGCTAATTAACAAATAATAAAATCCTCCCTCTGATAAAGGCCTCTTTTTTTATGTTCTCCACCTTTCATTGTTATGGCTGTTATCCATTGAAGGAGAGCTGCCCACTGTGGATTTGGCTTTTGTCACATGAGTTTGCAAATCAAATCTCCTGGCAATATCTGCTGCTTCCAAGTTTGAGCTCTCAGCTTGAAACATCTGGTTCATTGTATCCACTGGAAACCTGATAGCTTTGGGATAGCAGGTTCCTGCCCAAACAACATGTTGACTTCTCAAGGTGTTAGAGTACTTCCAAAAACAATCATGCACATAGAACTGGGTAAAGAACTGGGGTCTCCCCAAAGAACTTGAGCCATCTTGAAGAGGTTATGCTAGAGGTACAGTGTCAAGGATTATTCTGTGGTAGGAGGCACCATAGAGATTGTAGTAATCTGTTGAAAACAGAGCCTACTATTTAGTTATCCACTGTGCTATGAAGCTGTCTTGAATGTTTCCAAGAAGCAAACATGGGCAACACATCTGAGCAATCTGTTCCATTGTTTAGCAGTTCTCACAATAAAGATTTTTTTTTTCTTGTGTATGTCCTGGAAACAAGTGCAGCTTCAGGTAGCGTATTAATTCTGCTCCTGATTAGCCATTTTAAGAGTTGGTGAACCAATAAGACATCCAAGGGAGGTGCATCAGCTAGTAAGACAATCTGAATACAGTTGGCTGATGAGCAGATGGAAAGGGAAATGAAATGCAGGCTGTGTGTGTAGTAACCCATGAAATCTCTCTGCAGGCCACATTGGCACCCATCTGCTGTGGAGTGGTGTCTGGAGAAAGCAGCTGTGTTACACACTGGTGGAATTTCCCACCCCACAGATTCTGTAGGCATATGAGGTGCTGATAGGGAAGTGTAAGTCCCCTGGTGACTACAGGGGAAGGCTGCACCTGGCAGCTCTCAGTGTTGTGCTGTCTGTGTTACATATACCTCAGCTGAATTGAGATGCTCTATGCTGATGTTGCAGGCAGGTACAGGAGAGCTGCTGAGGCGTTCCTTTCCTTAGGTCTGTGGAAACAGTTAATCCCTTAGATGTTTTTTTTTTTTACTCAAGGGAAGAAACATTGTTTTCGTGTCTGTTAAACTTTCTTCAACAGTTTTGTTTTAACATTCAATTTTAACACTTCTTTTTAACATTCATTCTTTCCTTTGTTTTACAGTAAATGCTGTTAGAGGATTTCTGGCAAGTAAAATGGTCTCTGCTTGACTTTCAGGTAGTCTTGACTCTCAGTTCACTGCAGGGAATTCTTAAATTCCCTAAAACTATTCACTTTATTTGTTGCCATAGGTCACTTAAGCAGATGAAATGGAAATGCATTTTTCATTGTCTATCTCTGAAGAGCCCAATTAATATTCTATTTCTGATCTAGTTTTTTGTTTTTCCAGTTAATTTTTGCTATTAGTGACAGCAAGAGAGGTGCTGAATGATACAGTTCAAAAGCATCTGATTATAATCTGAAAAAGCAAATACTAAATTTGATGAACTTTATTACATAAGGTGACAAAAATCAAGCACACCTTATATCCGCACATGAGGTTGTTTTTTAATGAATGAAATATTCATGGTAATTCCTAAAGTAACCTGAAAAATTCAATGATTTTTTTTTTTTTAATTTTATAATGTGATGAACTAATGGCTCTGTCATGATTACTGCTATTTTGTAATGGTGGATTTCATCTTTGTGTACTGTGTGTCTCTAACATATATAGAATCACCCTCTAATTCAAAGGACAACAAGATGACAAGAGCTGAGTTTTGTGGGGTGGTTTTTTTTTTCATATTAGGTTTAGAGTAGCTTTGTTTTGTTTGCTGTAATATCAAGTGATTTTTTTTCCAAGCCTTTTCTAGTACAGAATGGGAGGTTAATGTAAATACTACATTGTGTGTTATGACAAAGATAAATTATACAATTTGTAACATGTTCCTTGGAAGCACTTGATGATGGAGAAATTCAGCGCAGTACGGAATTAAATACAAATTGGATTTGTGTAACTCTGTGATGATACAGTAATATTACACAACTATAATCATTCGGAGTTATGTTTCACAGTTCTAGTTCTACCGGCTCCTCCAGATGAATTGCTGTTATGTGAATGTATTTTATAATGGATTTTAAGGCACTGTGAATGAAGACTTTGAAGAAAAGAAGACACAGAAATGAGAAGTGTTGACCCTCACCTTTTATTGTTTCTTCTTTTCTTAAGTACAGACTTTTAAATATATACTTTTTTTCATTTTGAATTGATGCTGTCACTGTCACAAAGGATTAAATTTTAAGTGGCCCCCCATTTTAAAAGGAGGGAAACCAACTAATGTTTGACACATGAAAAAAAATGGGTAAATTATTTTATCTGGTTGACAGGAGAGGAGAATTGAGAACAGAAATCAGGGATGATTTTTCTTCTTGGTGTTAGGCTTTATCTTTTCATTCTCTCGTGTGTGAGGACAGTGTTGGGAGAGGGAGTTTGCACAAGATTCTCACTTGAGATCTGTTTTCTTTTTTCCTGTCTTCTGTTCCCACTCTTTTCCCTACAATGTCTATGTGTGATAAGGCCTTCAAGTGCTTTTTGCATTATAGTGACAATGGAGGGGAAAAATGGCACTTCTAAATTATCATTCCCTCTGTTCCTTCTTTTCCTTCTATTTACTCCTCTGCATTTATGCTGCTCCTAAAATGCTAGTAAATGTCAGCTTCCACCCCTTAATGCTTATTTGTAGTGCTACATGGAGTAGCCCACAGGGAGATCTGAAAAATTTGCTGTGAGGTGTTGATGTGCTTTATTTATCTCCACAACAGACAAGATCCAGCAACTATAGCAGAGCAAGCTAGCTGGTTGTTCCCAGGCTTGCTTAGGTGTCATCGCATTTGTACCCTCTTTCAGTTGTTCTGTTTGTCTGAGGCTGGATGAATAAGGTTCACCTAGTGACAGACCCAAGGCTGCAGATCTGCTTTGTGGAGCAGATGATGATAAATCTGATTACCATCAGAGCAAATGTCACGTCACCTTTTTTATTTCACTTTCCCACAGAGGCAGCTGGAAGAGGTGGGAGGAAAGGATTCAGAGAACAGGTTGTAGTCAAGAATGAGAGAGAAAAAGAAATACCCAGAGGCAAGCACAGAGGCAGAGGAGGCTTTTCACTTGCAGTGATTTGTTTCTTATCTTGCAGTGTTCCTGAGAAGCAGGGCAGAAATGATCTAGGTGACAGACTGTGCTATCGTCCAGCCAAAATGTGTACTTTACCATTGAATTACTAGAATTGCTTAAAAAAAGTACACGTAATCAATCTCCAAGCAGACTGCCTTATGCAATTCAAATGTTGATTTCATAAAGCCGTTTGTCTTTGGCAAAGCTGATAACAAAATAAACTTGAATTAAAAGCCAGTAGTCTGGCCAGTCTTCCCTTCTGGTAGATGTTAGACTGCTCTCATGGTATGACTTCCTCAAGTGAGATATGGCTCCAGGCTGTGGTTCCATCTGTATTTTATACTGGCTCATATTTTGGATGAATTAGGTCTTATGAAGTGTAGTTCTTTCTCATGAATGTGTGTAACTACTCCTTAGAGCACATAATAATGTCGATTGCTGTTTTATCTGTAAGGTGCTGGCTACAACTGAGAGTGTTATCGTTCTGCATCTCAGTACTGTCATAGGGGTGTCAGTATACCAAGTGAAAATCAAAAATGAAGAAATGAGTAATATGCTGTACTTAGTTATTGCAACAGTGATGAAATTAGAGGGGAAAAAAATGGTGAAATAAGGAGAGTGTAGGGAAGATATTTAGTTTTGGGCCTGTTTTCAAATATGCAAAGGAACAATAAGATCTGCTGAATTTGAGGTATTCTTTTTTTAGTTAAAACTGTATTGCCATGGCAGGATTAACATGTTCTTTCAGGGCAGAGAATACTGCGATTACAGACTGTCACGTCTGTTATTTTGGAAATTCCAGATTAATTCAGATGAACATCTGAGAGTGAAGCAGCCCTCTAATCCATTCCATGGATTGTTTACCAAGAATGCCATTTCCTTGGTTGTGTACTTGTCTGGCGATGCTGCTGGCCTGGAATAAATAAATGCTGAGAGAGAAGATTAAAATATTATTAGGATAAACTGTTCGGAGAGACCAGGAATGATGCTTGCAAAATAATGAATAGAGAGTTTATGAAGAAAAGATAGATAAATGGATCAAAGTTATATTGCGACCTTTGAACTTCAGATTTTTAAGGACTAGCATTAGCTGTTCTGTCAGAAGCAAGGGGTTTTGTTGTCTACATAAACTGTATGTCTGTTGGAGAAGCTTTGCTGTGTCAATGTCCACTGCAGACAATAGGGACCCAGCAACTTTAATGGTTTTATGAGGTCCAGGTTAAGACTCAGCTTGAGGTTTTAGCCTACAGTACTAACCCTTCATCTTTTGCAGATGTTTAGACCACATTTCAAATACTTATAAACCAACATGGTAACGATCTGGGATAGTATGTTCACAGGAAAATACTAAACCAACCTCATCAATAATTCTTTATTACCAACAGACATGAAAAAAAAAAAGGTAGAGATTAACACATTACATTGCTTTGACTGTTGTAGGTAAAATGTAACTATATGTACTTAAATGTGTGCATTTGTGTTCCTTTCCGTTTCTAAGAACAGAATACTATTTGCTTAATGAACATGGAATTTGAATCCGTAACTTTTTAAAAAGCTAGAATAGAGTGAATGAAACTCACTGTTTAATGCTATCAATATGTGAGCATTAGGCTGTGTTAAATCTGAGTTAGATTTTTTTTTGTGGAAAGTAAGCAGTACTACAAGTCAGTATCTTCTTAAAAATAAAATATCTGATTTTCACATTAAGAGGGATGGGATTCTGTCTTAAAAATTCTTCCAGCAGCTAATAACATCCCTCTTACATGGTATATACACTTTAAAGATTTCCCACTATGTCCACTGACAGCCAATGACAAGTGGGAAAAGGAGTTAGCCAAGGTATGCAAAGCAGATAGGTCCAGCAATTCCCCAGAATGTGTGGTCTCTGTGAATGTAATCCAGGTGCACAGTGAACCCCCCTCACTGGAAGAATGTGGTGGGGGATGCTGACCAGAACTAACATGAGAAGTGATATGGAGAAAGCAGTGTATGGTGAGAAAACTGAAAGGGGTCATGACATTCTTTTCTGTAAGGAAAAGGATCAGAGCAGATGCCATCATGCTGTGTGTATTGTGGAGAGTAAAAGCAATTTCTAAAAAAAGATTTGGCTTTTTGTGAGTACTCATGGGATTATTCAGAGGAGAGTGAATACAGGAACTCTTGCACAAGCTCATGCTCAAATCTGTATAGTGCAACTCAGGGAAAACTTCCTGCTTCAGACAAATGGTACTTAAGAGATGAAAGGTGAGTTTTCAGGTATAGAAAGACCAATCATCATCTTTGTTCATAGGTACTATTGAAAGCTGCATGTTGAAATGCTGCTGGAGATTTGTTTAGTGAGTGGGAACAGGGATAAGTGATGTCTGCTTCGTAATTACTGAGTGTAACAGCTGAAATAGCTAAGTTTGTTCTACCATGGGTGAAGAGTTTCTTAGCTCAGATTCTACTAAGGAACAAAGTCTACTTTCTTCAGAAGGGACGGGTTGAAATTATGTTGCAAAGGTTTTTGTTCTGTAATCTCCTGATTTGCAGTCCTTGTTTAGGGAATGTTCAGGTTGGAGACTGGGAAAACGTTATTCCTCAGAGAGTGGTCAAGTCCAGGAACAGGCTCCCCTGGGTAGTGGTCATGACACAGAGCTTGCCAGAGTTCAAGGAGCCTTTGAAACATATGGTCTGATTTTTTGAGTGGTCCTATGTGGAGCCAGGACTTGGACTCAATAATCTGTATGGGTCCCTTCCGACCTGGGATATTATATGATCCCATGATACTATGATTCTCACAGTTTGTAGGTTGAGGACTTAAAGATGATTATGAGTTAGAAAATATCCTGACTGAAAAGGGTGTTAAGGTTTTCTGTGCTTTATTTTTAATTTGAAAATCACTGCATTACCCTTATATTCTTCTTTTGTTTGCTTCTACCCCAAGTAATTTTTGCAACTAAAATAAAACTTCGAAAAAGAGCCACAAACATTTTATCTCTATTTACACAATGCATCTTGCTGTCACCTACTGCAAGGAATGATAAATCCTTTCTAGGATAGTGTATGACATTGAAAATATTACATTAAAACAAAATTTCTTGTCTGTGCTTTTTGAGTTGATGAAAATGCTGAGTTGTTTAAAAACAAGTACAGATCAACTAAAATAGCTATCACTGAAATAAGAAACAATGCATATCAAGCCAGGAATCACACTGCTGGCAAAAGTCAGTCCAGTAATGTCCTCAAGATTTTTGAGACCTGACAGTTCTTTTCATTCAGTTGTATCTATGACAAGTGGATGCATAACACTGTAGCTGGAAGAAGACTTAAACAGAAATTAGGATCTGGAGGATGTATAAGGCAGAGGAGGGCACATGGAATCTATTGCAAAGAAGTTTGTGATATTTTGTATGTACCCTGCCAATGTCTTTGCATACATATTTACTGCAGGATAGCATAAAACTGGATTGTCTGCATTCTTTAGATCTAGTCTTAACTGGTCTGTGTTTCAGCAAGCTGCATATGTCTACATGCAATTGATCTCCAACTTCTTCTGTGCTAACACAGAATTCTGTAATTTTTGGATATAATCTACTTAATAAATGTTGGAGGGTGTTTTTTTTAGTATTATTTTTGTTTGTTTATTTTTTGTTTAATGCAATGGTTGAAATAAAATATAATCCATTAGCGTTGTTTTATTATGTTGTGAGGGGTGTATCTTTGGGAATGGCATGGGATGTGGGGATACCCAACTGCATGAACTGGAGCAGTAATGGAGTGCAATATGGAAGGAACCAAGCTTTGCTGCAGCCTTCACCATGCTGCCTTTTGGGTGTGGTCTCTGGGTTAGAACATTGCCAAACCCAAGCTGAAGTGTTATTTTAGTGAGCTAGTTGAAGAAAATCTAAAACAGCCAGAGAACAGGTAGGAAGGCTTACAGGTGATCCAAGGATACAATACTCAGTTTTCTTTCCTGAGTTGCTTTTGTTCAGTAGTGAAAAGGTATACTCTGAATACCTTATAATAGATGATTGCAGATTGTCAATAATATAGAAGTTGGAAGGTTCACCATACTGCTTGTTATCAAAGTATAAAGAAAAAAATTGTTTGAGATGATACAGAGTTGCTCAGGAATTGTCTAAAACAACTTGAAAGCCTACATTGTGACAAGATGCTGATTGATTTCTAGTCTTTTGAAAGTGGCAGGGCTTTTCCAGAGCATGGATTGTGATTCAAAACTTGTGAGAAAGAATGTTAAATGATACTGAATTGACAGAAGCTATTGAACAATGTTGAAGTAATTGGGCAACACAATACCAGGTTGCTAGCATTTTACACTTCATATGCAAGTATCATGCAATGGTCAGGACAGTGGTGAATGCAGTGTTTATTTTTGTGTGCTTTTAAAATTTATGTCTGGTATAAATAACAGGCTTCTTAAGGTGATGCTTTTGACTCAAGCTGAGGAGAAGTGTGGTACAAGAATAAAACTACCAGAGATGATTTTTCTTTCTTCCAAGAACTTTTGCTTATGAAATTACTAAATCCAGACAACCAAACAACAGTAAACTTCTTAGCTTTTTTTTCTGTCTTGTAGGGGGATAGCTCCTATGTAAAGGATCGTTGGTGTGTGTTTGATGGCTTCATGGTCTTTTGTCTTTGGGTGTCGCTGGTTTTACAGGTAATTATTTCACTTAATTTTTTTCAATAAGTTTTTCCAAAAATTTTTAAATTTTTTCCAAAATTATGAAAAAAATATGACATGAATAAGTAATTATGAGATCTGGTAGTACAGCTCTAAATGAATCAAGCTGTATGCCAAACTCATTAGCACTTTGATTATGGATTGCAGCATGTCTACATTACCAGTTTAATTTATTTTTTAGTATTTATCTTGTTTATTTCTTTGTCACCAAGAAGTTAGATGTTAATCTGAAGTTTCTAACTATAAACTGTCTGCGTAGTGAAAAGGAGAGAGGAGCATCTTCAGAGAGCTATTTGTCCCTTACTATTTTGACAGTTGTACTGATCTCCTTCCACTGTACTTAGAAAGATGCAATGGTGGCTAGCTTAGGCAACAAAAGGGAGTCTGATTCTCATGGTAGACATTTGCCGTGATCTCAGCATATTAGTAGGATAAGTGAGAGGGTTTCATGTAATATGGACCATGTGTAAAAAAACCTTTTACAGAATGGAAGATAAAGCCCAATGGAAAAAAAAAATAGTAATGAATACATTTGGAAACAATGTGATAAATTTTCATAAGGTAATGAACATGGACATGTTGCAAAAAAAAATAAAATAAAATAAAAACTCTTAAGGTTCAGGTGAAATTGTGTCCCAATTGGTAGATCTTAACCATAGCCATTTTTTGGAATTAGGACTAATTAAGGACTTTGAGGCTGGGCCTGTAATAATACAAGAACTGTTATAAGTTCCATAGGAATTGACATTAGGCAAAATTTATCCACTTTTGAAAAGTTTAAGATACATTGCCATTTTCCACTTCATAAACAGAGAAGGAATTGGTATACTATGTACACAAGTAGAATGAAAATTGGTTGCTACAGATATGTACCAGAGATTACCCAGCATATGCATTACCAGGTTCTGCTTCCATTTTCTTAATACTTTTAGCAAATATTAAATTAAGCAGTAACTCTCAGAGTGAGAAATGAGGGTAAAGACGAGATATTTTTACTGATTCATTACTGTAAAGGAAGAGCTCCTTCTGGAGTGCCTAACCTGTCAACTTGTTAAGGAAATGGTTCCCTGTCTCAAAGCTTGACTGAGAAATCTGTGTCTTAAGTGGATCCATAGAACATACGCAGTTATCTCATGCTTCTGGAGTTAAAAGAAGAATTTGTAAGCATACTGGAACATGTAAGGCAATCTGGATGTACCTACATTTATATAATAGTAAAAGCCTTAGTGGTGTGCATCGTTAACAGATAACTGGTTTTCATACTGGAAAGTGCAAATCATTCCTTTTTTAACAAAGGAGAGATAGGACTAGCACACATGCATGCAACTAACACAAACTTACATGCCGTTCTTAAGTTCTTTGAGATAGAAGCATTGCGAACATAAGCAGAATATAATGAGTTTATTTTTAATTTTTATTATTGTAACTCAGAAATGGGTTAAAGAGTTTACTAAGATGTTTCTTTTTAAAAACGCGTTTAAAATGAACCATAAAATGGATCGAGGAAGACTGAAAATGAAAATTTAAAAAATTATGTATACTTTTCAGTTTCAAAAATTTACATGGATACCAGGAGGAAGAGGACAGGTTTATCAAGAAAAAAATGAATTTTTTTTTGTAGGTGTTTGAAATTGCTGAAATAGTTGATCAGATGTCACCTTGGGGCATGTTGCGGATTCCACGACCACTCATCATGATTCGAGCATTCCGGATATACTTTCGTTTTGAACTACCAAGAACTAGGATAACAAATATCTTAAAGTAAGTAAGGTGGTTATCTGAAGAACAGCGGACTTAGGAGACTGAATATGCAGCTGAGGGAATGATGCTTAATGTATATTTTCTTCCTGAGTTTTATTTCTGGCCAAAAAAAAAAAAAAAAAAAACGGAATTACCAAGTTTTCTATAAAATAATCAAAACTGCCTAATATTTAGATAAATCTTAATGCATTTTGCTAATAACTTTAGGTAACAGTTTTAAACCATTGGGAATAAATTCTTTGATTAATATGACAGCATGGTAAGCAAGCTGAAAAGTAATGTGTGTTTCGTTATGTGTATGCAGACACAGGCAAGCATATGCACACAAATTCTGTACAACCTGTAACAGTTAAAACCATGATTCTCTTATTTATTTGATATTACTTCATCATCTCATTTGTATTGTTAATTAAATACTATTTTACTAAAGCTAATTTCCACATTTTATTTATTCTCCCTTCTGTATACGGTTTTAACTTAGGGGTTTTGAAACACTGTGGCTCCCTTTTCTAGCTCTGGCACATAGCTAAAGATCAGTTTTAAGGGCAAATTTTCTGCGGGATGAAATGCTGCTCTCTGTGTGAGAACATTTCCTATTCTACAGTTTTTCAGCGGTGGCTTCACATAACCTGTACATTCATTGTGCTGTTCCATTTTTTTTTTTTTTGCCAGGCGTTCTGGAGAGCAAATCTGGAGCGTTTCAATTTTCCTTCTCTTCTTTCTTCTCCTCTATGGAATCCTGGGGGTGCAGATGTTTGGAACTTTTACATACCACTGTGTAACCGATGACACGCAGCCAGGGTGAGTCAGCTTGGGCAGGAGTAACATGGGACTTTTCTTTCAGTGGAGAGATATATATAATTTCAGTTAGCATAAATGGATGAAAAATTGTATTATATAAAGTGGTACACCAAAATCAATTCCCCAGGATAAATTTGGGGCACAAAAATATTATGAATTACAAGAAAAAGAACAAATTTTAAATGTAATGGAGTTTACAAATTAAGGCATTGAGTGGCAGGCTGTTTGAGGAGGTGTGTGTGTCAGGATGCATGTAGCTAGAGTGTAAGTGAGAGAGAACAGAGCAGGGGAGGCTCCAGGATGAACACTGCTGCTTGTGACTCAGTCGTGTCACTAATGTTTTTCCTCAACTCTCAAATGTTCTCCTGTCTTTTTCCAGAATGTATGCATATGGGTCAAGACCTAAAGGGCAGAACTATCCACAGAACTGCACACTTTTTTGGATGACATATCACTGAGACTAGATAGTTAGATGTAAAGTTAAAGAGCCTTTTTACCTAGCCCTTGGAAAATACAATTAACATTATTTTCTGATGATTAAGTGTACATCACATTTTTCAGCACATACTTATGATTAATTTGAAGCACAGCACAGCCTTTTCTTGCTGGGTTGACCCATATAATTACACTTCTATGGGTATATCTTAGATATATGCTTGGCCACTGTTGAGCATTTCTACTGCACCTATTTATTTTCTTCTTGTTTCTCTTATTTCTTTGGATAGGGAAACATTAGCTCTGGAAGTAGAAGATTTACTTTGGTCAAAACTGGGTCCTTTTATTTCTATATTGAATTTGTCAGAACATAAATAGAATAGACGTTATAAGAAAAGAAAACATTGCTTAATTTGCTACTGTGCTGAATAAAAATTCAGACTATTGCGAAGCAGTTTTAAAGATTTTTATAAAATAGGGCCTATAAGCTATCAAATATAAAATGAGATTATTAAAAAGCAGCGGATCGAAAAAGGTTACAAAATTGCTTCAGTATACGTTAGACACTACATAATGTTTTGTTAAATAAAGAGGTGATTGAATTTTTGATATTTTCTTATTTATTTAGTCAATATTATAGTATGTGGCTGTTCTTCACCCAAGCAGTGAATGGAGTATTTTATTCAAACTTTTCCTCTTTTTCTAAGAGGAAGTATTTATAGCACAGATTTTTTATTTTACCATAAATGAGGAAGTAAATCTTTGTTAAAATAATTTATTTGCAGTAATGAAATCTATGATTTGCCTATGTAGTTTAAGAAAGCAGGAAATGGGATAGGTAATACCAGGAAGATTGGGCATTATGCAATTACGTATATCAATGGATGTAGCCTCTCTTTGAATTCTGTTGGAAAAGATGAAGTGGGACATTATTGTAATTGACATAAAATGAAGTGTTTTCAGTGTAGACTGATGAGCATATAATTTTAAGGTAATGAAAAAAAAAGGCTAATTTCTTTTGCATATACTGGATTGCTCTCTAAATAGTGTGTTATTGAAAAAAGAGTAGGAAAGAGTTTACGGTTTAATTTTAAGTTGTTGAAAAGCTGAATTACAGGGGAAGGTTAAAATGGTCAAATATCTATGCTAGAAGGTCATTGATCACTTTTCCCCTTTGCAAACCTGATTTTGAACTTTAAACGAGGTTGTGTGTGGGGACTACGCTTATGTTGAAAACCCCTTTTTTCTTACAAGAGCTGTCTCGTTTACTTCGTCAAATGAATGGTGCCCACACAATAAACAGTATATGTATTTTTTTTCTATTTGTGTTGTACCTCATTTGTGACATACTTCTCATTCCTGCCCTGAAAACAATTATTTCTTCTTCTTTTTCTTATAATCATCATTATACCTACACTATATGTATCTGACTGTTTTTTTCATTTCTGAGGAATGCTGAGCAACAGCACTGGGTAGAATTATTGTCACGTCCTTGCATAGATCATGACTGATCCTACTAGAGCTGCCTGTAGAATTTGTAATAACTAACTTGGATTGGGAAAATAGAAATAAAGAATGAAGTAACAGTCACACTACCAGAAGAGGACAATTTGGAGGGTGACACTTGTTCAGAATGTACTTGAGAAAGGAGGCAGCATGCCCCTTTGAATAAGGAGAGTTTACTAACTGTGACATAGTAGAGCACATTAGCCTAGACAAATCTGACTTCTGTTTCTCAACTTAATATCAGGTTTCAACATGCTTTCCAAACTGGAGTGTGTATGTTTATTAGTGTCTCTACCTCACGTATTTCTTTTCCAGACCATGGAGAATGGCTATGTTGACTGTACTTGGCATTAAATAGCTTAAGAGATTGAAGTGCAGCATCTAATGAGCCTCAGCTATAAATACAAAGTCAGATTCAAGACTCCTAAGTCAGTCTTAGGAAGTGAAAAGCACACAGTGGCCACCTTTGAGAACTTTGATTTTGGTTGATTTACTTTGTACTAAGCAGAATTGTAAGGCAAAAATCTTCTTAGGGAGGTCAAGACTTAGCTGTTTTAGAAATCAGTTTTACTAAGTCTACTTCCTTCTGAATTATTATTATAAAGGAGGCAAATGTCTTATGAAAATGACATCTTAAAATCTTGCTATTCCCCATTTCAAAGGACATGGCAGGCACATCAGACACTTGTTGCCTCTTTGACTGCTACAAGTTCTTTTATCTTTCTGTACTCCTTGACACCCACTCTCCCTGACCTCCTGTCTCTCCGCCTCCTCAGTGATTTTCTAGACTTAACTCTGACAAATTGAAATACTGGAAGGAGCTTTCTGTGTTCTGAATTTTTCATTCCATCTTATTCCATCAGTGAAATCAGCAAAATCCAACTTCCCTCCAAAGGCTGAAACGTTTTGTTGTTGTTGTTGTTATTGTTTGATAACTCTTTTTCTCTCATTTGTATTGTCTTTTTCTTATTTTGACAGACTTTTTTTCCCCATGGGGAATACTGTCTTCTTCCCAGGCAATTTTCTAACTCAGTATTCCCTTGTGATTGTTACTTATCTTTTTAAAACTCTGCTGTCACCGTTTTTTCCTGATGATTTCCCTGTCTGCTACGTCTTTTTACTGTCAGTAAGTGGTAAACTGCATGGTTTACCAATTTACCAATAAATCCTTATTACAGATCTCCTTTATTGGCTTGGAAGACATATAGTATAGTTGTAATGTAGTGTATTTATTGACAATTATCTAAGTAAAAATCAATACATTATAAACAGTTTGGCACATTTTTTTTTTTCTGAAATTAATTTTTAAGAAGTGAACAAATATGGGGAGAGTAGGTTGTGTTCCCACATCTGAGATTGAATCTTGGTCACCTTTAGTATATAAAAGTTACTTCCACCAGGACACATGCAAATCTTTTTCTCTTGTCAGAGAGGTCATATATCTTCACACACATACTACCGAGTGTTTTGTTGTTGTTTTTTAAAAATAATTTTTTTGCTGTGACATGTTTGCCAACATAACATTACTTTTGCACAGCATGATTAAATCATATATATTCCACAACAGAAAATTTTACTTTTGCAGCTTCTTTTAAGCTTTCCCTCAGCCAAAGCAGATTTAGCATGGCTAAAGGCCATAAAATAACTCAATTACCTAATTCTTTGAACTCACCACTTAAGGTCCTTTGTTTATGCTTTCATATATACTTTGTTTTATGCTTTCAGTAGAATGTAGACTGAGTATTTTTGTCTGCCTTACCACCTTGGCAGTCACTTTAAAATCCTCTTTGGAAATGTTCTTGTTTAAAGTAAGAACTGCTCTGGAAAACATTAGAAAAACAATTACCAAGCAACAGAAATATCTAAGATGTCTTGGTCATCTTTCACTCTATCTATGCCTAGGTCCCTCAAAATGTCAGAAAATAGATTTAAAGTTGCTAGAGCTGAAAGCTAACTACAATACCTAATAGAGGAAATAAATATCATTAGAAAGAACAAAAGGGATTTGAGATAATGAGTATTTGTGTTTCAGAGAAAAGGAAGAAATTCAAGGCCAAGTCTGAAAAACCAATATAACAAGATTTCTTTAACAGGGCAGATTAATCCATTGATGTCAGTTAAGCTAAAAGCACTGCTTTATTTTGTTTGGAATTAATTCAGAATCTCTGCAGTGGTGATATGTCTGGTATTTCCTCAGGGGAAAAAAAAAATGGAAGAAATCTTGCATTTTCCAGGCCAGATGCTATTTAGAACCTACCCAAAATCAAGAAAAATACAGCATCAGACTAAAAGAGAAGTAATTCTATCCACATGCAATCTTATAAAAGAGTGGAAGAAGGTACAGAGGTGACAGCCCATATAGAAACTGAAGGGGAGTGCTCTTCATCCTTGTTTCCAGAGTGTACATAATTTCTGAGTATAAATCCTGATTTTCTCTAGAACATTTAAAAGCACAGTTGTCCAAAATAGTTGGACTGTTGATTTCTTTCATACAGGCTTCCCAGTACTTCTTATTGCCAGCTCTGCTTTGAGTAAGGAAACATTTTAACAAGTTTCTAACAAGGAGAACCAAATAACTTCAGGTCTGGGTAGCTCAGAAGTGGCACATGCTTACGCATGTTAAATCTGAGGGGATTCATGTTTTGGTTCCAGTGAAGACACTGCATTTCTGCTCAGCCTGTCCATCTTTATGGGATTTCTCTCCTCTGGCTGATAAGTAGCCCTTTGGGGGTAAACTAGAGTCAGTTTTGTAGAATCCTGTGAAATTGACTGACTATAAATGTGAGTCACATATTGCCATCTCTTTTTTTTTGTTGTTTGTTTTGCAATAGGGAAAATTCTGTGTGTATCTGCAAACTATCTCACAATTTAAAACCAATTAAATATATTATTTTCAATTCTTCACTGTTTTCTGAAAGCTGAATATGTGAATATGATGCCTAGACTTGAATCCTGTCTTAAAAATTTGGTTTACTGAAGTTCTGAAGGGTCTGGGAATAGTCATCCTGAGATATGTATGAGCAAACTGAAATTATCAGAGCTATTTTACTATTTCCAAGAACTTGACGAGGGTCGGAGGGGAACTGGAAGTCAAAAGAGTAGGAGACGTTTAAAAAGGAGTAAGAAATAAGAGACATAGCAAGACAAACCAGGGAATTTCATGTTATTCAGTTGGAATATCAGCAAGTCTGCCTTTTATACCTGAAAGAATTCTGTAGTAAATAAGCAAACAAAAGTTTGTAAGCAGCTGGAAGGTAAAAAGGAAATGAGAAATAGCTAATATGGATTTGTCATGAATAAAATATGTCAAACCAGATAATTATCTTCTGTGGTGGGGTAACTGATGTGAATTGACAAGAAGAGCGGATGTCATATATCTTTATTTTAGGAATACTTTTAACATTCTCATAGGACAATTTTTTAAACTGACAGGTGAAATATTTAAAGTGAAGATAATCATAGAATAGGTGGAAAATGTCTTGGAAAACATTCTCAGTGAGTTCATATTAATGGCTTACTGTCACTATGGAAGGAGTTGTCAAGTGAGGATTCATATAAGTCTGTTTTGTGCTATTTGGAGTTTTCATTAACATCCCAGATGACAACAAATAGCAAACAGCACTGAAGATGACCTACAGGTAAAAGGGACTGCAGACATATTGGAAGACAAGGTTAGAATGAAAATGATCTTGAGAAATTGAAGACAGTCAAATTGGATATTAGGAAAGAATTCTTCTCAGAAAGAGTAGTGAGGCATTAGAACACACTAACCAGGGAAGTGGTAGAGTCACCGTCCCTGAAGGTGTTCAAGAAACATGTGGATGGGTTTAATGATTCTATAAAAAGGATGTAGGAAAGTCAACAGGGACAATACACTGCACTTAGGAAAAATGGTGAATACAGCATTATGAGGTATACTGTGTAGAAGGCGGTTCTTCAGAAAGTGATTTGGAAGCATAGTTGAGGAACAGAGATGAATAGAATTGTGCTTTGTAAAAATTTATAAGTTGTAGTATCAGATTTAAGATATAAGAATCATGTGGAGAGATTCTAAAGTTGGTTGCCTCGGGAAAAGCAGAAATAGTCTGGAACAGGGATGTATATATCATGTTATGTTGAAGTTTCATATCCAGCTTTATATTTCTATGATTTTCTGTGATTTTAGATGTAAAAATGTTGAATATCCTTATCCTCAGAATCCTAAGCACTATTTGCTTTTGCTACAACTCTTTTTATGGGGATTACATTGAAAGCTTGGATGCAGGAGTGGAGCTATTGTGTGCTAGGGTGGAGGTGAGAGAATGGCTTGCTCCATCTTGTTTCCACTCTCTTTGTATATAACTACTAAGCTTGGAGATGGGATGTGAGAGTGCTCTTGGATATTTCTTTCATTTTTCATTATACTCAGTGAACCATATTGTTTGCCCTTCACACAAATGCAATACATTCTTTTTTTTGCAGCACTTAAAATACCAATCAGTTTGTCCTTGCTCTAACAGGCTCCGCTGGGCTCACAGATGCCTGATTTGCCCAACTCACTTCACAGTTTTACTGCTTACTGTTCATCCTGTCTCTTCCATCTCCATGTCTGCATCACTTTCCCCCTGGCTTGCCTCAAACAAAAGTTTAGCCTCCTCACACTCTGCTTCCATGAGGGCAAACAACTGTTAGCTCCTTCAATATCTCACTATCATAATAGTGTCCATTTGAAGTTGGCAGACTAATGCTGAAAGTTTGTTCTCAGGTACTCAGTGCTAGCAGCCTTCTTTTGCTGTGCCAAGTGTCCCAGCTCTTGCTACTTCAGATGGCAAATTCATCACAGAGCTGTGTAGGTTCATTTGATGAAGGCATCCTGTGTGTATGTAGTATTCACACTTCACAAGACAAGCTGTAGCAAAAAATCTGTGTATTTTTTTGTGATGTTGATTATGACTCTGTCTCATGGCAAAGGTGGAAGCTTCCAGGAGTAATGATATGGTACCAGGTAAATCTGCAAGTGCTGCCTTGCTGCAGGTATCACAGAATCATAAAATGTTTTGGGTTGGAAGGGACCTTGAAGATCATCTAATTCCAACCCTTCTGCTATACTAAGGGACACCTACCACTAGTCCAGGTTGCTCAAAGCACCATCCAACTTGGCCTTGAATGCTTCCAGGAAGGGAGCATCCACAACCTCTCTAGGCAGCTTGTTCCAGTGTCTCCCCATTCTCACAGTAAAGAATTTATTCCTAAAATCTAGTCTAAATCTACCCTTTTCCAGTTTAAAACGATTTTCTGTCATCCTGTTGTCTAAAAAGTCCCTCCTCAGCTTTCCTGTAAGCCCCTTTCCGGTACTGGAAGGCTGCTATACGGTTCCACCAGAGCCTTCTCTTTTTCAGGCTGAAGAGCCTCAGTTCTCTCAGCCTGTCCCCATATGGAAAGTTGTTCAAGTTCCCTGATAATCTTTGTGACCCTCCTTGGACCAGCAGCTCAATGTCTTTCTTGAGTGAGAGGACCCAGAACTGGATGCAGTACTCCAGGTGGGGTCTCACATCGGCGGAGTAGAGGGGCAGAATCACTTCCCTCAGCCTTTTGGTCACACTTCTCTTGATGCGTCCCGGGATATGATTGGGCTTCTGGGATGCAAGTGCACATTACTGGCTCATGTTGAGTCATCTGAACTCCAAAATCTTTCTCCTCAGGGCTGTTCTCAAGCTATTCTTCACCCACCTCGCATTTGTGCTTGGAATTGTTCTAACCCAGGTTCAGGACCTTGCACTTGGCCTTCTTGAACTTCATAATGTTGGCATGGTTTCACCTCAAGTCTGTTCATGTCTGTCTGGATGGCATCCCTTCCCTCTAGCGTGTCAAATGCACTATTCAGCCTCGTTGTCATCTGCAGTCTTGCTGAGGTTACACTTGATTCTACTGTCCATGTACAAAAGTGTTAAATAGCACCAGTCCTAGGACCAGTCACTGAGGAATGACACTCGTCACCAGTCCATACTTGGACACTGAGCCATTGACCAGAACTCTCTAATTGGGATCATCCAGCCAATTCCTTATCCAGCGAATGATCCATCTATATAATCTTTTTTTCTTCAATTTGATGACCAGGATATCATGCAGGACAGCATTAAGCACTTTGCACAAGTCCGAGTAGATGATGTCAGTTGCTCTTGTGACCCTGTTGCTATGAGTGACAGGTCACAAAGTACTTCTGTGCTCTGATGGACAAGAATCCCAGTTTTAACTTCAGGCTTATGATGTCCATATTCTATGTATGTTTCCTCTGTATTTGGAAAGCAGCTACTAAGAAGGTATTTTTCTGCATTTAACCCAGGTAAATCTGATATGCAAACTTAGGGTTTTTTAAGGGATCCTGAACATATTTAAAATGGATGCAGTCTTCACCTTAGATTGTTTCATACATTTCGATTGATGCATTTGCAATTTAAAAGAGAACTGAGTTGTTTTCTTATTCTTTCTTTTAAGTTTTCTATGGAAGGACTTCACTGAATTTTAATAGATACTGTAGATAACATATAAGTAATGATACTTCTTGATGAAATGCAGATTCATGCAAGCTAGCTAGATTTGTCTTTAACTCTTCCTTTCTGTTTCCTGTGTTTTAGTACTAATACTAACAGTCTTCATTGTTGTGTGAATTTCATTCATAGATTTTGTTTTAACATTTAAGTCTTATGTTAGCGTAAATATCTTGCAATTTCTAGACTCAGCTTCCTCCTGTATGATTGTAGCAGGCACAAAAATGAGCTGTCATAGAGTTGTTATGCTGAAAAATTTCAGTGTGGTTCTGTTCATGTGTACTACCTGAAGAATAGTTCCACAGTGGATCAATTTTATTTTCTTTTTTGAGCTTTGCTTTCTCATGGCTGACTGTTCATTCCAACACTCTCTACAGGAAAGATTTCTTCTGTTACTCATTTTTTTTTCTTCAGTGGCCTTGTTACTCTGAAGGGTAATGACAGACTGAATTGAATTCTCTTTTCTCTAATTCTGGTAACAAGTGATGAAACCAGTGAACTGTCACAGCTGTTAAGTAGCTGCAATCATCCTGTTCTCCTTTGGTCAGTGACAGCATTGGCTTTGCATAGTACGAGCAATCTGTCCTAAGTACAGTCATCTGATTTTGATGTCAGCACCTGTTTTAGGAACCTAAATGCCTTGAATTCCCTGTCTGGTTCATGGAGAAAGGTGGTTCTGAAGCACGGCTGCCGTGGTTTAACCTGGCAGACAGCCTAGCACCGCACAGCAGTTTGCTCAGTCCCCTACAGTGGGATGAGAGAGAGAATTGGAAAACAAGTAAAACTCATAGGTGGAGATAAAGAATGTTTAATAGGACATCATCAGTCACCCACTGTCCTACACCCAGGCACTTCCCAGGCAGTGGTTGTCCACCTGACCAGTACCCGAAGTTTTCTTGCTGAGCATGATGCTGTATGGCATGGAATATCTCTCTTATTGGTTTGCATCTGCTGTGCTGGCTATACATCCCCCAGCTCCTTTCACACCCCCAGTTCCTTTCTGGCGAGGCAGCACAAGAAGCTGAAAGACTTTGGCACTATGTCAGGACTGTTCAGCAACACTGATGTTTTATCAAGATTATTCGTATCCTAAATCCACAGGACCTTACCAGCCACTGTGAAGAAAATTAAATCTATCCCAGCTGAAACCAGGACAGACTGAGACTACTAACCTCCAAACCTCTGGAGATGTGTCTCAGACTCTTCAAAACTGCAGAGAAGTGAATAGGAATAGTTGAAACATCAAAGACTCAATTTATACACTTTAATTTAGGTCATATATGAAGGGGAAAAAAAAGTCACAATCCCAATCAAATCAAGTTTTACTTAGTATCAATGACTTATCTAACAGATAATTCAGTTTAATCATGTCTTATTACTTAGGAGACTGGATTTAATCATTCCTTATGAATAAGGGAATAAAAGCAGTACTTGTGTTAATTTGTTGAATAAGCACTTAAATAATTTTTTTTCTTGAGAAATTGACCTAAGAAGTAAAAGAAACTTCAAGTTCTATCTATAAAGGCTCCAGATTTGACAGTGCTGAACTGTGTGAAAGCTACCAAAGAACAGATACTGAAACAGAAAAATCAATAAAAGCTCTTAAATGTGTAACAAGGAATAAAAGTCTATTTATCATAGGGCATATATGCTGAAAGACAATATATTAGCAGTAGTGAAATTTTATAGTAACCACATTTGTAATCAAAAGAAACAATTGGATTACTTAGTCTATTTCATTATGTTTCTCCCTTATGAAATACTATAAATTCCTTCTTTATCTGGTATCTTTTCTAGATATGTATCTGTTCTTGGTTAGATTATTGAGAGAATAATAATTTCATAATAATAACAATTTATAAGCAAAGAAAATTTTTATTTTATATGGAAGGATGTTTCACTGTTAAAAAACTATGTTCCTAATTCATCATCATGAGTTGTCTGACTTCAACCATTAGCTTTCTGTACTCATTACACTTTTTCATGCTAGATTACACAGAATCATAATTCCTAATACCTCTGCTGTGTGTGTTCACTAACGTGCAATAATTTAGGCACTCTTCAATATGCTATCTAAAAAAATAGTATTTTGTAGAGAGGAACATGTAATAATTATTGTTTTACCTGTACGACTTGGGAAAGCACTGGCTCTTCCTTGCTATAATGTTACTGTGACAAATTACAGAATATCCTATTTTATCTTAAATGCTCACATAGCATCTATATTCTATAATATAGCATTTACATCCTCCTTTATCCCCTGTATTCCATAGGCCCTGAGCCATGGGGTTTGCTTGCAGTGTTCCTACCTGCGTAAATTTGCATTTAGCTGTATTAAAATACATTTTGTTGGATTTGGGTAACCAAATGATCCTGATAATCATATTTCCCAGTCCTTACTGTATTTTATGTTTATAATCTGTTGTTGATTTTATATCTATTTTTCCCTCATTGGTTATGGTAGATCATGACGATCTTTTCTTGAGATGTCAGCTAACCAGTTTTCTGGCCATTTCTAATTTATTGCTACTATTTAGTACCAATTTTTTATCAGCTGTGTTATTGAATGAATTGCTTTATGAAGTCTTAAGCTAGACAATTTAATTAGACAAATTGGCAATTTTATCAGAATCATGCTAGTACAGTGATAATTATTTTCTGTAATCCATACTGTCTACCATTAATTACATTCAAGATCTTCATTGTTTATCAATTAGACTGTGTAACAACATATTCTTTCTTTCGTCTCTGTTAAAGTTAGGCTAAGCTGTCATGCTGCTTGTCCTTCGAAAATAATAGCACATTGGCATTCTTCTGGAATTTCCCTGCTATCTCAAGTTTTATTAAAAATTAATAGAGAGATGAGAGATGCCCTCAGTTATTTGGCCTGTTGATTTGAATATAATTATCCCTAACAGATGCTATCTAATATTCTCTTCACTTACTGAATTTTGAATAGTGAAATCTGTGTTTATGAAGCCCAAACATAAAATATGGAATGTTGCCAAAGCTGAAATTTTGTGCTTATACTGTCCCTAAACTCACAAGTTCTTCAAGCACACTCCTATTTGTTAATGTAATAAAAATAATAAGTGGATATCAGGGAAAGTATGTTACCAAACAGCTTTGAAAGCTTTATAGTTACAATAACACATATAATTATGAGAAACATTAAATATGGATGATGTTTTCACACTCTCAGTTTAAAAGATAAAATAATTTTGTTCTCTGATTAGAAACAGAAAACTGATTCTGTAAACTGCATGTGGTGTGCGATGATTTTAGACCTGAGTTCATCTAAAAGTAAAACATCACATTAAAATATTACCCTTGGAAGACTGTAGAACGTAAGAGGGAGAACTGTGCCTAGAAATAATCTTTAAGCTTGAGAGGTACTCTGAAATTTCTTTAGCTACCACCAGTGATTCTGGATGATACTGTTAGTGGATTATCCATAACATGAGATGATTCCAGCAGGAGTACTGTCCTAAGCTTCAATGGGAAGCACAAATTGGAAAATCTAAGTGAATGAGATTTTCAACAGAGATCAACTATTGTATGACTCTTCTACTGAAATGTATGGTTATATGTAGGAATGCTGACAAAAGCACTGGCTGGTAGTACACTTTTTAAAGATACGACCAATAATAATCTACTACTGAAAATTTTGGAAGTGCCGGTACCAGAGTACTAAACAGAGAAATATTCAGTTGAGCTTTTTGGATTAATTATTTCTTTGCTCATTCTTGCAGGTGTTTGGAATTTTATCAGGGCACTCTATTCAGCAAATTACTTAAGTGCAAGGGATGCTCCGAAAGTAATGCCTCCTGTTTTATTATTTTGGCCCACAGTGTCGGAGAAGGATGGTGGTGGTATGGCAGTAGAGGCTGAACATTCTCATTGTTACATTTTGTTCCCATGAGACAGATGACAGCAGGGAGGCAGTCTGACAAAATGGCATCTGATGTGGAAGTGCGTATGAAGCAAAGGTGGCATAGTGATGCAGTTCTTGACGAACACAGCATGCAGGCTCTTGTTCACTGCTGGTAAAAATATATAGCTAATGGTGGTATGTTGAAAAATAGCGTTCTGTACCTGGTAATTTTTCTGTCAAATAGTGTTACTGTGCTCTTTGTATTTGTTGTAGTTTCCATGGAAATAAATAGGAGCCATTACTTTCGGAGCTATTCACGTGCACATTTCATAATAGAGCTGTTTGGATGCTTAAAGCTAGTAATGTACATACTGAAAATGACAGATGATATTATAGCCAATTCTGTGTTAGGAGTTTAATATATTCCAGTCCACATAGACTTGTCTATGTTCAGTACTATCCTGAACCAGAACACAAACTGCCTGGTGACATCTGTCCTAAAAAGCCTATGCCTGTATAGGTACAAATCTGTAATCAGAGATTCCTCTTTTTTTACCCTAAATCATACACAGTGTATGGAGACAACTTTTCTTCTTCAGAAGGTGGTTTGATTGTGGTATAAAAATGACTTAGAGAGATATGAGGCACTGGAACAGGTTGCCCAGAGAAGCTGTGGATGCCTCATCCCCAGTATTATTCAAGGCCAGGTTTGATGAGACTTTAGGCAACCTGATCTAGTAGGTGGTTAGAGCTTGGGGATCTTTAATGTCCCTTCCAACCCAAATCATTCTGTCATTTTATAATTCTACATTTCTGTTATTCTGTGACCTCGGTTTAAATCAAGCACTTAAACTGACTGCTTTGCATTGTGACGATGGAAGCAATGCTTTTAATAATATGTCTTTTCACTGCTATCCTTGGGATATGAGGGATTTGCTAATACAAACCATAATGTACAATTAATTAGCTAACAGTAGTCTGGGTTCTGCATGCACTTTAGCCAATGAATTTATTTTCATCCCTGAAAATATTCATAAAATTTTGTATTTTGATAACCCTATATTATAATGGCTTTTGTATCACAAATCTAAAGCACACAACTGGATATGAATTAACATATTCTTGTAAGAAGGACTTAAGGTGCCCAGATTAAATTTTAAATCCTTGAGTGACAGATGCTGAGCATGTTTATAAAAAGTGAAATGGATGCACATATACTTGTGTGTCTATCTGTCTTTCTAGTCAAGCAGATGGTTATTTTCAGGGCATTTTTTAAAACTTCAGCTGGAAGCGTATGTTTGTGTGTGTTGATCCATGCAGATGTGTATGGCTTTCAGGCATCATGAAGAAATGGCTGCAGAATGGGTGCAGCTACAGTTATTATCTGCATTTATAATTGCCTAGAAAAAAATTGTGTAGGAAGCTTTAGTTTCACACTGACAGATTTAGAATAATCTATTGCTATCGCATGCAGCGCATAAGAGCAAGAAAAATAAGTAATTACAGCTCCTGTTCACCCAATTTAGTTGTCAAAATGCATGTGTGAGTTTGATTAAAGGAAGAGGACTTGGAGAAGATCTACAAGATACTAATCATGTTAAAGGGCAGTCTGAAAATTGCACTTGTTCTGTGGACAAACAAGATTAATTAAAATGATGAATTTTAAGTCTCTGGGCTGAAGCCTCAGGATAACAGGGTGAATACTACAAGATCTTCTTTGTAACTTTCAGCAGTTAATTTTGAATGTTTCTATATTAAAAGTCTGTGCTGTGACTTAGAAGTCAAAAAGCAACCTGAACTTGAATGGAAGAAAGCTATGGACTGTTTTTCGCTCAGACTGTAACTCATCCTGATTGGCTTTCCAAACCTGACTTGAAATTGCCCTGGGAGTGAACCAAAAAGCAGAACATCTTGAATGAGAGTACAAGCAAGGAGAAAACTGATGCTGCTTAGCTGTGTGCCTGTTCAGCACATTTGGAGCTACACCATATCACAACTTTTCTTACTGTTTTTTTTTTTTTTTACCCAGTTGGCTTTATTACAGGTAGCACAAATCCTCACTTCTGCACTTAGTGCTATTCTGTATTGATTTGTAGACCCTAATGTGGACCTGCTCAGAATGCAATTTTTTGCTATTTTTTGTTGCTAAAACAGTTATGTATTGTCATTATCAACAACATGCAGTGAATGTCAACAAGGGATCAACTGCCTGAGCTTCTCTTTAAAAATGTGTGGGATTATTTGGATATATATTCATGTGTGTATGCAACAGGCACAGAACAAGGAGCTGCAAATTGGTCCTCCCGCTCTCCACACATTTTCCAGCATGTATAATACTGAATCAATTTGTTATTTTCTACACTTGTTTTACCAAACCCTTACTGGCATCTTAAAGAACTGAATCAGATCTGTTTCAGTCAAAATAGTATTTACTTCACAACAGCACTAAAAGTGTAATGACTTGACTTCCTTCCTGTCTGTGACTGTGGTTATACCTGAGCAAGACTAAGGGCTGGGCTCTCTGTGGTAGAAACCTGACCTAAGAAAAGTACAGAAAACTGACACATACATATGTGGCTGACAATTCATCCATGATGATTGTGTTAAAGGGCATGAAAGCTAGTTTTGACTGCAGTTAAACATGGTCTTGAGATTTTCAAAGGAGACTGAAAGAGTAAGTGTCCAAATTCCAACAAAAAACAGTTGGAACATCTCTATGTTAACAGCTCTTGTATGTCTTCTAGTTTCCATTTCTGCTGAGGTCTCTAGATATTCTTATGAAACTTCTACTGTTTTTATTTGTGCTGTCAGTACATAGGACTGAAGTCTTATGAATCATTAGTTCCTCTTTTACCGTAAGTTCTTAATGGAAATAACATACATTGAAGAACATCAGACAGCAAAAATAATAGCTGATATACTTTTTACTTTTCTTGCTTCCAAGTATTTAGCTTTGCCATAAGCTGAGTTGATATAACACCTTCATTTTGTATTTTTCACAGAAATGTAACCTGGAATAATTTAGCTATTCCAGACACCCACTGCTCCAGAGAGCTAGAAGAAGGTTACCAGTGCCCACCTGGATTTAAATGCATGGACCTTGAAGATCTGGGACTAAGCAGGCAAGAGCTGGGCTACAGTGGCTTTAATGAGATAGGTCTGTCCTACTGGTAAAATCCATTTCAGTATACATTTAAAAATGTTTGTGAAATGAGTAGAACAGATAACACATGTCTGTTCTGAAAAGATATCTAGTGAAGATTCTGCTTAAGTAGAACACATGCCAGAAAGAGAAGCTGCTATTTACTTTATAATGATGAAGTTATTTATTTTTTTATTGCTTGGGATTTGAGGATTTAAATACCTTTATTTAAGAAGAGTTTACTGTTGATTGAAATCAATATGCAAATACAATAATTAATGTGTTTTATTTATGATTCACTTTAGAGTATATAATTCATCTTGTTTGTCAAATTTTAGTTGGAATTCCTTTTCCAAGGGAAAAAAAATAAAAAAGAAAGAAAGAAAGAAAACAACACCAAAATAAACAACAAATCTCTCAAAAAATCCAAGACTACTCTGAATTACTTTGATAAATATCTTGACACTAAAGAGAAAGGGGAGAAAGTGACATCTGTGGCAACCTGGATCCAAACTGCTTAAATCAGAATATCATTCAGCAAAATGACCGAGAGTCAGGCAGAGAGATATTGTACAACAGATGCAATATTTGTTCTGTGAGAAAATCTCAGAATGACCTGAAGATCACAATCTTTGCAAGCTGGCATGTAATGTGCCATCCCCATAGGGAAACAAGTAGGAGCACGGAAAAATAGCTCAGGAAAGATGCCAAGGGAATGAGCAGCAGTGGTGAGATCCATATCCAAATGGAAAATGCATTGTTATGCAATCAGAATATTGTGGTTATCTCATGTTTATTTAGCAGACAAAGGTCCAGCAGGACCTGCAACTGTGCATTTTCATGAGCACAGGTAGGGAATTCCCTTCAAATGAGAAGGCATGCCTACAGGCCATATTCTTTCTGATGCCTCTCTCTGACTGATAAGCTTATTTTTCATTTTTCCTGGCATGAACTCTAGCCAGTAGACTTTCATCCTGTCCACAACTAAGCTTGAAGGTAATGAATGACAACAATCCAAATAGGTTTTTTTGCATACTGAGATCCTTTGTAGCTGACATCACCTCAATTGGCCACAGAATATGCACAGTCAACCAGAGAGTTAGAAGAATAGTCTCCTGTTATAACAGGCACTCAGTGATACCAAATAGTTTCTGAAATGAAACTGCCATTTCTGTCTTTTTTTTTTTTTTTCTGACGGGAAAGGGAGAAAAAAAAAGATTTATACCAAACTCCTTTCTTTTTCTCCCAGAAAGCACAAGTCTAACAGTTGTACCCAGTACTGCTAGCTAAATACTATTTCTGGTAGTAGCTGTCTTTTATATGGAATTTTTCTTCAGTAGATATCAAAGAACAACTTTGTCTTTACTCAGAGACAATCTGAGAAACCTTCGGGTTCTTAAGTTTGTGTCATACTGTCATGTCTGGGGAAATATGAGCTGATTTCAACTTGAGGATAAAAACATCCACATGAAAGTTCTCTAGTTTGAGACGGTTTAACAGTGGAGCATGGGTTAGGTGCATCATCAGAAAAATGATGCCTCAGATAGATGGAAATCACCCTTCTAATCCTGACATACAAAATTGGCTATGGCACTGAAGGCTATTATTCTAGCTGCCTAACTGGTCACCAGCAAAAAGTAGTGGCAATGTGTTAGATCAGCATAGGTGAATGGATGATTGGAAGAAGGCTTGGAGTGCTTAATAAAGGAAAGCATGTTTTTAATGATGGAGCAGGCTGACAATGTAAAATAGTCTGCCCAAGGGTGCCTGCAAAGCAGATTTCAAAAACTGCTGAAACTCCAGTCTCCTGAGTCGCAGTCCTGGCTTTATCAATATGTCATTTCGATTGCTTTACTTGAAAGATTAAATATTACTAATAGACATAGAAGAATTGTCTGTAGCACACTGTTTTCATCTAGATGTTAGTAATCAGTATTTAAGCACCTGTCAGTATCGTAGTCAGAGAATGACAACTGAAAGCTGATCACTAAATTTCAAAACACTGGGTAATTCACAGCAGCCACAAAATGTTAAATAAGCTTTCTTAAATTAAGAATGTAAAAAAAAGAGTAATAGCCAGCAAGATTATCAATATTTTATAAATCTCTGTTTTGCAATGAATTTATATATGTAGTTAACAGGTAAGTAATAAAGTAGATATTTTCTGTGTGATTTCTTATAGTGTATGTTCACTGATGTTTTACTTCTGCATATTATTATGCAGCCTGTCCTTTTGTATCCTGAAATCTATCATTACAAAAATCACAACAGTGTAGAACTTCAACAGTTACCATATCATTACTGCCACTTAATTTGTGGTATTGAAGTATTTGATATTTATCTGTTTTTCTTCTATTTTTACAATTTTATTATGGGGTGATCAAACTGTCCCCATCAGATAAAAGTTAATAGAGTTCTTTATGCTGTGATGACATGCCAAGCGGGTACAACAGAACTGAAAAGTCCCTTAATTTTGGTCATACCCTGCTCACATTTTTATAAGCAACTTTTATTTTAAAGGGATGGAAATTGTGAAGATAGCGTAAGTTTTGGTACTTGACAATTTCCAGGTTTTCTGGTTTTAATTTTGAGGTAGTCCGTTCATCTGTTATACCTATATTTGTATGTATGCATATATGAATTTTTTAAGGAAGAACATAGTTATAGACTGTTGATAAATCTGGCTTGAAGTCATCTTGTCAGGATAGTCTATCCCCTATCTGTCTGAAGCGGATTTCACCATCTTTCCAGGCAATCTGTTGTACTACTTTGTTGTCCGTACTTTCCTGAAGTCTAACCTGAATCTTTCTTTATTCAATTTAAGATCATAAATTCTTGTCTTGTTCAGTATGAACATAGAAAAAATTTCAAAAAAGCTTTTTAGCATCTCTGAAGACCATCATTATGCCTTTTCTACCCTCTAAGGATCTGCTAGGCAACATATTTCTAAATGTTTCGGTCTTTTGCTGTAAACCTTGTACATATTTCACACCTCAAATTATTCTTGTTGGCCTTCTATAGACTTTCTCCAGCTGATACACTTCTTTGCTGAACTGCAGTGCTGTCAGAATATTCTAGTAAAGCCATTACTTAATGTGTTTTTAAGCTTTATTATGGTTTCTACACCCCAGTGAGATGTTTTCCATTTTCACAACAGCATGATGTGAATGATTCATATGTTTTTCTGATTTACTACCATCATTGTGTCCTTTTGTAAGAACTGCCATCACTGTTTTCCAACCTGTATTCATTTACTTGATTATTTCTTTTAAAATGTAGAACCTCGCACTTGTATCGTATGAATAGCATGCTTTTTTTTTTTTTTTTTTTAAAATTTTTTTTTCATTTTGAAAATTCTTTTTTGGGTTTTTTTTCCT
>VXAB01010460.1:92515-385363 GCA_013399175.1 Odontophorus gujanensis | reverse complement strand
TTTTTTTTTTTTTTTTTAAGACTATTTCTTCAATTTGCAAAGTCCTTCTTGAGGTTTATTTCCTTCCTTCTAAGTACTTTCAGAACCTCTTAGCTTACTTTTATCTGAAATCTGATGAGTAAATTTTATATTCTGTCATCTTGGTCACAAGTAATCCAGATCAAGAACAGACTCATTTGATAGTCTTCCATTCTGACAATGTGTAATTAGTAGCTGCTTGCATTTACAAATCCTGCTTCCATTTTGTGTTTGTATAGCAATAATACATACCATTTGTACCCTAGGTTCCCCAATGCCTGCAGAATGACGATGTTTATTAGTAGTATAATACTTAATCTTGATGTTTGTGATAATTTTTCATAGGCCACATCAGTGAATATCTATGGCTAACGTCTCTGTTTTTCTCCAACATATGTATTTAGAGATCAAATATAGAATGAAATTAAGAGCACCAATCAGCTTTGCCAAGTGTAAAACTCAAATGAGAGTGAAGTTAAAAAGCCAGGCCAGTTCTATTTGGCTACTTTTCTCTAAGAATTATGATCAGCAGCCGCAGAGGTATCTTAGAACTGTTTATGAAGCAAGGCAACAAATGAAACATTGAGTGAAGAATAAATTATCTAAGCCCTCTGTACTTGAATCCATTGCTCTATGAGGTTCTGAGGGGAAGAATAATCTGCTCCCCCTAGGTGAAATGACTTCAGATGTTTTAGGTTCCAGCTAATGGAAGGTTACAAGGAGTTACTGTTTTTTCTAGCAAGTGGCTCAGGAACTCAATGGAAACTCAAATACTCTTTCCAACAGTTTGACAGACAACTTCTTAAGTAGATGATGTTCCTATACAGGAACAACATGCTATTCATCAGGCTGCCTGGAAGATTTTTCAAATACTACCCATGGGGCTGTGTAGGTGTAAGAGAAAGGAAATGAATGAAAGGCTTGGCTGACTGTGTGGATGTGGGTGGCAAAGCTCCTTACTATTGACTGTACCTGTATAGTACTGGCAAGCTCTTCTCTTCCTCAGACTTCTTAGCTGATTTTGATTCAGGCTGCTATAAAAAGATTGATGTTTGTTTTATATTAGAACAGCCTTCAGCCTCACACTGAGAGCATCAGGTGCATTCACAGTTGGCCTGTTTCTCATTTTACTCTCTTGTCTGCATTTTTCCGAGCAATGTTTAACTCCACAGACTGTATCTGATAGCATGACAGTATTGTGAAGTGTGCAAATATTTTAGGCTAAATATTGAATTTATCTTTCTATAAACTAACCAAAATAACTGTATAATTCATTAGATGTGATTGTATTTGCGTATTATCATCCAACTTATCTACAGTGCATAAATATAATTGTTAAATTTATTAGGAGCATGGCAGCTGGGGAACTGTATTAAGTACTTCTGCCTTCCATGTTACTGTCTGTGTGACTGTGTGTCTATCTCCAGCTAATGTGTTTAATGTGGCAGTAATTGCTGTTAGGGCCACACTAGTGTTACTGGTAGGGCTGAATGCTTGGGTGCTGCTGGAAAGGGTGTCATGTAGACAAAGAGCCCCTAACACCCCCAACACCTTTGCTGGATCCTGGGCAGTTTTCCTCCTTACCTGTGCTTTCCATATAGTAATGGAATAAAAATGTATCCTTTTGCATTCAGATTTTTGTAACATCTGGCTAATAATCATTTCACATGCATCATGGGTGCAATCATCTGTAATCACCTACAGATGTACACTTGCAGCTACTTTACTGATTTTACTCTTCACATCTTACATACTTATTTTTTTATTATTTGCAATGCTACATGTTGCTTAAAATATTCTCAAAAGGAAAGAAAGTTCAGAGTGAAAGACCCCTGGAAGTTAAAAAATATTCTACAAAGTAAGGGAAAGAATTTCTATGCCATCAAAGATCATTCGAAAGAAAGAATCAGGGCATCTTATTCTATATTATATCACCAATCTGTTGCTTGTTGGGGTCAGTACAATATTAAATGATAATAATTATATCTGGTATGTGCCAAGAGTGTTTGTCAAAGACTACTGTATTAATGTCCATTTTATGCATAGGAGATAAACACACAGGTGTTGTATCTCAAAGAGAATGCATTTTCAATGCTATGGAGTGCTTCAAATTGCATCTTTACAAAAAAAAAAATCTCTATTAAACATTTCTCACCTTATAGTAACAATGAACATTGTTCAATGGCACAATGAGCCAGCAAAATCATCCAATTTCATGGGCTATAGAACAGCAACAGAGCTTGAGGTCTCAGAGATTTCACATTCATTATATGAGGACTTGTCCCTTATGATACGTGACCCAGAATTTAAATATTCTTGGCATGCCTACCGTTGAGAGCCTTTTTTTAAACTGGTAATTAGGAGGAAAGATTTTATATGTAACTGAAAAATGTCTGCCATGAGTAGCATAAAAGTGAGCCTAATTTTATGTTTCTTAATGGAAGCATCATTGTGGGGCCAAAGTCAACTTCCTCTATTCACTTATAGCTGTTGTTTTAATAAAAAAGTTTGTGAAATGATCAAAATAGCCTATTTGTTTAGCCATAAATGGGAATCTTATTTGCCAAATGCTGGAGTTACGCTGGTTCTCATAGGGGTTCTTTTAACATGGAGAAAATACCTGAGGCTGTGCAGCCAGTTTGAATTTAAAAGGCACTGCTCTTAAGAGTAGAGTGCCATTAGGTCGACTCTTCAGAAGGAAGGAGAAGACAAGAAACTAAAAGTGACGTGATACTTGTCTCTTGGTAGCACTATCAGCAACTGCTTAGTCTTTTTGTGTCTGTGGTGGGACCCAGAGGAAGCAGCTGAGTTGATTCAAGCCCTGAGCAACTCCTATTTTGCCAGCTTTGAGCTTTTCAGCTCCATGAGGACTGGTGAACTTCAAACTGATGACCAGAATAAAAATATTTTTAGGTTCTTTCTTCAAAGTAAAATAAAAATATTTTTAGGTTCTTTCTTCAAAGGTTCTTTCTTCAAAGTATTTTTAGGTTCTTTCTTCAAATACTGATAGCCAGAAGGATTACAGGATTTTTTTCAGCCTCCTAAATTGCTGCTTTCCTCTTTGCCCTCTCACACAGGAAACTCCACCTGAACAAACTGTGTGGTTTTATACTAGCACATAGGGCTATCATGTATGGATAAGCATCAGCATCACAGACTGAATCCCTTGGATCTGAGTCTGCTCGTATCTGGGATAATAGAAAGCAACAAGTGGATGTAATTGTCAGGGTCTCCATTCAATTCTACCATATAGGAAGATGAGTTCTTATGAAAATTGTTCACTCAGTAATTATTTTTTCAAAGCTTGGGGTCAGACTCTTTTCTTCTGTAGAGGATATGTACATTTGATACTATGCACTGAGTCTTAATACTCCATTCATCTTATCAAGTGTATCTTCATATTAAATACTTGATAAAATCCTCTAGCTCCATTCTATTTATACAGCTCTTTGTGTTAAATTCTTGCATGTGGAGTGCCTAATAAGAAGGCCTTCATCCATGACGGTGGCCTGTGTGATTGTTGTGTGGCAATGTGACAAGCAATAGCAATGCTAATGCATAAAGTTGCCCGAATGTAATCAGAGTGCCTAGCAATGAAAGTCATGTTTTCTAAATGTGAACCAAAATGACTTAAAGCATACCACAATAGTCTGCTGATTGAGAAACCTGTGAAAATCATTATTTTAAATATGGCAGTAGGTTTTTGTTTCTCTACCTAAGCCTTGCAGATGGAGAGTAATAAGGCCCTGATTTCAGCTGAGGCACTATTTTGGGTAAAATAGTTTTTGGTTAGGGAATTTCACTTAATTTGTTTTACTGCCAGTTGACATAGATTTTCAATCACTGACTCAGGTATTGAGAAGCAAAGAAGACAAATAAGTAAAGAAACAGGGAAAACACCTTCACTCCTTAGCTTGTCTCAGTTTCAATCTGCACACCTCTCCTCCACATCTTAGTCCCCACTACCTACTTTTGCTGCATGTGAAGTGAGGTTGGGCACAGAATCTGGGTTACATGTGTAGTGGCTTCTTTCTTCCCTCTCCTTGTTTTATACTCTCCTTCTGTTGCTGCTTCTTTGTTCGTGACCTCTGCTTCAGTATGGGTTTAGCGATAGGCCACAGTCCATTCAGGAGTGGCCTTACTCTTGTGTGCCACAATCCCTGCAGACCCTCCTGCCTTCCAAAACCCTGGCACCTAAATAAACTTCAACAGGCTAACTTTGCCTTTGGACAGGAAGCTTCAGAAGGTGATACAGCATTTTTGTGAGCTCAGAGAACTAAGGAAAATGGTTCATTTGTGCTTGTGTACTCAAGGTGAGAACGAACAGTTTAGGATCATTGTTGTGTTTTTCCTCCAGGGAAATAATTCTAGTTACAAAGGATATGAGTACTGTGGGCAGTGAGCCATGACTATGCGAATGAGGTAAACAATTTCAGGTTGTACCTTAGATATAACAAACAAGGTGAAAGGGAGTAAACTAGTGAATCCCATTGTAGGCTTCAGGCACAAGGCTATTTCCACTACTTGCAGCTTTCTAAGGACTGGCTTACAAATTTCCCATTACAAAGAAATCATAGAATTCATATCATAGAAATATGATATATCAAATACAAACATTTTAGGGAATCTTGAAAAGACCTAAAGTTATTAAGGCATCTTGATAGTTATAACTATGAAGCTTTAAGCTTAATATCTTGAAGCTATTAAGGTATGTTGATATTTTCTTGTTGCATTTTTTTCTGAGAAATTTTGTTTTTTTATTCTGTTGACCAAGTTATTACAATTTCAATGCCTTGTTTATGTACTGCTTCTCATACTTCAATGTCATGTAAGTGACTGAGTTACCATTCCTTTCGCTTCTCAGGAAAACTGATTTCTGAATACCTTCTGATTTCTGAATAATATTCCAAATGCAATTACTATTGTCTTACAAATAGAATGATTAAGACAGTTTCAAACATTCTGGTCCAACTTCCCTCTCCTATAAGTGTGCTCAGTAATGTTGTTAGTAACTTATTGTTAAAATAGATAATAAGAATCACATAACTTTGAACTGAAAAAGATGAAAGATTTATAAATGCATTGTGCATAAAATTCATTTTTCTATTACAGATTTATTCATACTTGTCTCAAAAGCAAAATCATATGGCTTAATTCTCAGATCGGTGCACCAAGAGAAGTCTGTTGTTTAGGAGCAGAAACAGAAAAGAAGGCAAGACAAATTTATTTTAGTAAAATGTGCTTCCACACTTCAATATTTCCAGTCTTGGCAGTGTCCATGGAACATAAATTTCATGCACGGCACAGTGAAACAGTGTGATAAACAGCACCTTTCAGATGACAGCAATAAGCTTTTCCCTTACACACATCTCTACATTCTGCATCGTGAACTTTATATCTTGTTCCTATTTCTTCCCCTTTAAAGTGAGAAATATTAGAAAAAAACTTTAGAATTAGCCATACAATTTTCCAAGAAGGGCACAAGTTCTGTAGTTTCCATGGCTGTGTTGTTGAGTAGTGTTGTGGTGGTCTTCCACTGTTTTCCATGCTCTGGCAAGGATATCATGTGTTATGCTTATCACTTGTCCCTTTTAAATGAATGCTCACATTTTATTGCTGTGCCTACACTTCAACCTAGCTCCTTAAGAAGGTCTCTTGACTCAGTTATAATGCTGTCAGAGCATTTGTGTTTCTGTCTTAAGTGGCCACCAAGATGCTCATACTGTGTTGTTGCCTCTGTGAAGTTACTTCTTGATCTGGAGGCAGCCATATCCTCATTGTATGTGTTTTCTCCACTTAAATTTAAGTTTATTTGAGGGTTTGTAAACCTCATAATCAAAACACCAATTTTTAATTTCCCAGGATAACTGGCCAGCAGACTAGTTTTAGAAATACCGGTATCCTCTTCGTGGAACCTTCTCCTGTGCAACCATGGAGTGACTGTCCCTTACTTATTGACTTCCTTTGGTCATAATTAAGTTGGTTAAATTAGGAGTAAGTGACTTACTCCTGCAGTCTGACAAGATGGGGTTTATACCCTCTCTGGACTATACATGGATGTGAATATCTCTGTAGTGATTCGATGTTAGGTTGGATATTAAGTAAAATTTCTTCTCAGAAAGAGTGGTAATACATTGGAGCAGGCTACCCAGAAGGTAGTGGAGTCATCATCCCTGGAGATCAAGAAATGTGTAGATGTGGCATCGAGGGTCATAGTTTAGTGGCCGTAGTGATGGTGGGTTGGCAGTTGGACTAGATGATCTTAATGGCCTTCTCTAATCTTTATGATTCTATGATACTTTGAAAATACAGTTTTTTGTTAAAGTATTGCACTAAGGTTCACAAAAAGCAGACAAATGTGTGTGCTTCATTATTCTTGATAGAGATTAGCTGTTGCAGTTACCCAAGTCTATGGGGGATGATGGTGGTTTTAGAGTAATGAATAGCTCTGATTAGAAAAATTCTGGGACACATGGCAAAATTATTATTACTGTAGAAAGACTGAAAAGGCCTTTCAAACATGAGGTCCTGATGTGCCTTCCACTGAAGAGATGTAGTTTGCAAGAAATCTTCAATTTATTACAATTTCATAAGTTAATATGACAATTCTACCTTAAACAGATAATGTCATTATAAAATGGTGGTTCTCTAGGGTAGGTCTGTGGTAGTGAGGTTGCATGGATTGTGGAGAAAACAGGTCATTTCTTCACTTGCAAGGAACATAGCACCGAAATGATCAGACTATCAAGGAGCATGTTTCTTGAAAATTTTCAGTTTCTTCCAGCTTCTGAAATGTTGTATGTGTGATGTATATTAAATTTAACTGAGAAATGAATTAGTAAAGAGCCTTTCATGAGAAAATTGCAGCAAATTAAAAAAAGGCTGTGTCTTAACACAGTACAACTAAATAAGTGACCTGGATTTGGAATTAAAAAAAATAAAGTGAGAAACTGTAACTAACTCCCTGGGATATTCAGTGTTTCTGTGTACTTGCCACTTTCCTCGGTGACACCGACACCATTTTACTTGCTTCATTAATTGAGATTTTTTAATAATTATTATTAATAGTTTATAGACACAGAGCAAGAAGCAAAAATAGCATCCACTGAATTAGTTCTGTTACTCTAACAAATGATTTGTGGAAGTTGTAGAGTTTGGGGAAATTAAGAGTAGTTTGAGCGGTCCTCCAGAATTTTAATTTATTGCTGTGTTAATCCCAAAGTAATTGAGTCTTGCATTAAACCAAGCAGCCAGGTGAAACTAATGTGAATAGATTAGTACAGTTGTCTTGTACTGACAGTCGAAGAAAACTTTATTGCTGCTAAGCAAATTTGCTGGAACATACTTCCCCTGGTATTCCAGGACATGAGATGTTAGTTTCAACAGCTGAATAGTCAGCTATGTAAGGGAGTAAAGCAACTTTCCAGAAAGCTTTACTTTATCTTCTGTTCTCAATTTTGTTTGTAATCGTGGATCTTTAGTGGTATCCATCCTATTTTTCTATATTTAGTTTAATATATTGCTCATGTCAGTACAGTATCCCACACAGCAGGTAATGACCTGCCTGACATCTGTGCTGTGTGCCTTGTCCATTCTCACTCTTTCTTTTCTGTGCCTGGGAAGAATGAGAGAACAGTCTGCACAATGAAGCAATATATTTTAGTTAGGTTTCATTTTGAAAGTAGATAGTTTGAAGTTTTCTTTCTAACATACCTTCTGATAAGTGTTTCTGTGATAGGGTTGGGAATGTTGAAAAAATGTATTTTCTGATATTAAGTTGAAGGCCATAACTTTCACTAATCATAAGCTGAAGGGATGGAAAAGTGGCAGAAGTGCTGTCTTACAAAAAGGTTATAAGAAAATGAGATTTGAGCCACGTCAAATGCAATTGCATCTTGTTTTTGTGTTTTCTTTTTTACCACTGTAAGTTGTATCCCCTCAGACATGTCAATCTCTTACTGACATAGAACTTAATGCACTGTTTCTTAACTTATCTCAAGTAATATTGTCTTGAATTCTGCATGTGTAACATTATCCTGGTGATTATGAGGAGATCACAAGAATAATAATGAAAAAAATTTACAGTTTATTAGAACTCACTTGCACTGGCACTAGCATTGGCTTCTTAATGGGATAGATTATCTCCACTTCTTCTCTACTGCTTAGTTTTTCAAGTGTCTTGCTGCAACATACATATTGAAGGAGCTGTGGAGTGGAGTTGCTGTAAAATGCAGTGCTGGAGACATTGCAACTTGTGCTGCAGGAAAAGAGGGAGTTTCTAGGAAGCCTTCATATTGCACTTGCAAAAATGTTCTGTGTTAAATGTCCTTGTAAGTACTGGCTCCACAGATGACCACTTCATGCTTGCTTTCTGCAGCCCTGCTCCAGCAAAGGCCTCCCAATGTGGTTTTGAGATGATGTGCACTCTGTGAAGGCCGAGGAGGAAATTTTCTTTTTTACTGCTCCTACTATTTACTTGTAATTCCTGGAGGAAGCATAAGTTAAATACTCAGATCTATTACCAACAGTGATGGTTCTTGTTCCTCTAATGCAGAATACTAGTCAAAGGGTCTGATTACTTTGAGAGGCTAAATAAAGCAGTCAAGAGACACATGTGCCATGGTCAAAGGAAAATAAATACACATTTAAGACCATCTCCTTAATGAAAATTTACTAAGAAAATAAATAGAAATATCTGCTTTGAGTAAACTAACCACTCTGTCCACCACTGTGCATAAGAATTTAAGGAAGTCTTATGTCAAAGGCAGTAACTCTTTCTTTATGGATAGCTACTCAACACCTCACAGTATGACAAGGAGCAGAGAGCAATCTGAAAGAACAGAAAGTGAAATTTCAAGCGTGACAGTAGTATGCACTGTCCTAAAACAAAAGACGTGACTGATTTCAGCCACACTAAAGAGCAGAAAGGTCTTAGCCAATAGGCAAAGTATGAAGATAGGAGATTAGAAACCTGTCATTCCATACCAAGAAAATTAGATCCTATCAGCTTAATTATCAGTTTGTGCCATTAAGACAATACAGCTCTGCATAATGAAAGCTGGAGTTATAGGATAATAGAGGTAATTGTTTTCTCAGTGGAAGATTTTCACTTTTAGACAAGAGCTTCAGTATGTGACCACTTTACAGGCTTCGACCTTCAGTATTTGCATAATGCATGAGCCGCATTGTTTTACCTTACCCTCTGAGATTTAATTATTTTATCCTAAACAGCATTTTTGTAAAGCTGTTTGAAATAAGCAAAAGTACACTACAAATAGAATCTATTAGACATGCAACAGGCCCTTTTGCTATTGTAATTAGAATGGCTTACCAAATCATCTTTGATTTAAGATTTGATAATGCAGGGCCAGACTGCAGCTTGGTTTTCCCACCTCTGCTGAGCAATAAGGGGGAATAATGCAATTGCAGAAAATCTGGATCACAGATGGTCACTCTAGAGGGCGTACCGCACATAGCAGAATCTTAGGTGTGACCCCAGCACATCAGCTCATCAGTGCTGACTGACTTCATACTACTGCCACTCTGCAGTGCCCTTTGGCAAGTCTATGATGGCCTACTCCTTTTGTAGTAAATGGTGTAGTCTCAGTTTTATTCTCTGTAACTCACATATTTAAATTGTGTATGTTTCTTTTCCTAAGTGTCTTTTCCCTACTGATGGTTGGTACTATCAGTAGTCGCTTTATTGTATTCTAGAGTCTGTGCCATTACAAGGTGACATGAAGAACTTCTTTCACAATATCTGTTATGCTGTAGGTGAGATGCTAAGTCACAGGCCAAACCATTGATTGAGCACCTGGTGGGAAGGCAGGACCAACCTAGGGGAACTCAGTTGCATGCAATGTAGCTCAGTGACCAGAAGGGGTGGAGCCAGGATCCAGCCCTTCATAGACCTCATTTAAGAGTTGGCAGTGGAGGCACAGATATTTTGTGGGACACCCATGCCTATCTGGGACCCTCCAAGGGTAAGCAGCTTTTTTCCCTTGTTCCTTTATCCTTAGCTGCTGCATTTGGCCACATCCTCACTTGCTGCAGCATACCACTTTGCTGCCCCACTATCATTGCTGTGCTTTCCATCACATTATAGAGTTACATATGTACTGTATTTAGAAAAGATCCAGGTTGGAATGTAAAAGAGTAGTAGAATATTTTGTATTCTCTGTGAACTACTGAAATACTTTTTCAAGTAATGTTAAGACTCTTTAATTCCAGTTCCTTCAATTGTCATAGCACCTACAAATCAGTATAAATGACTTGAAAGAATAAAAGTAGTGTTTAAGGAGACTAGATATCTTATGCATTCTTTGTATCTGTCTGAAATTCTGGTGGTCAAATGGGAAACTAGATTTTGCAGTGTCTAAAAATAAATAAATTCGTAACACATATAACAATTAATTTCAGCATTTTTTTCTGTATGTAGGACACACTTCTGGGAAATAGATCTTTATTCCTTTGCCACAAGGACATTTTTCTTCTATGATTTATTTCAGTGCGCACATATTGCTATCTTTCCTAAAATCTCTATAGATATTTTCAATAGACAGTCTCTTTAATGAAACAAGCAGCTTTTGAGTTCTCCCTAATACTCAACGGAACTGAAGACTTTTGAAGACTTCTTGCTCCATATCTAAAGGTGGGACTGATCATCTTGGAAAGTGTTGATATAACTCTACTTACATGCTGCAGTCAGCATTTTCCACTGTCATCCAAACACTCCTTGAAGAAGATTATCTTCTACTTTTCCAGCAGAACCAGAATACTGCCACCTTGAAGTACAGATGATTACCATAACTAGCATTACTTTGCCTTATTTCAGTAAGAGATGCAAACCATAGTTGTTGCCTCCTAAGAATGCTTAATTAGTGTGAGCCCTCCATTTAAGAGGTTTAGTTCACATCTGACAAGGAGTAAAGCCACGTAACAGTTTTACATCTTTCTCTTCACTGTGAAGAAGCTTGCAGTAACTACATTCCCAATTTTGGCACTTACTTTGAACAACTTCAGTAAGATCAGACTAGTTTGAGATGAGGCTTCCAGCAAGTCATACACTTCTGTAATTAATGGAAAAAATAAAATTATTTATTGCAGATGTTTCAAAAGAACTGAAAACAATTAGCCAAATTTTCTATCAGAAGGTCCTGTTAGTCAGTAGTGGGACAAGTTGCACAGATGCTGTGGCAATGTGTACAAGAGAAAAAGCTTCTGTAATCTGTTCTTATTGTAAGGAGCTGAGTATACAACGCTGATTCATCTTGACAGAAGCAGGGGCTGGTAAACTTAAATAAAATAGATTAGTCACAACAGGACTTCTGTATGTCTGCTGATAAACTGTGGTATTGTTTTCTTTTAATTACCTGCCTATGGCAGGTTTTCCATGTTTTTTTTAATAATGGTGTGTGTAGTACTCTCATGTATTTCTGTATTACATAAGTTAACTGTACTCTGCATACAAAAATGTTTTTTACATTTGCTTTTCTTCTGCCATTTCTGTATTTTAGACATTTCACTTACAATTCTCAGGTTAAGTGACAATTAATTAAATATATTTATTATCATCTTTCAAACAAAAAACAGTTGCAATACTATTTAATTCTCCTCTCTGGAAAAAAATAAAAAAAAAAATAAAGCTCCAGCTTTGTTTTCTTTTTCCTATTTTCCTGGTTTGCATTTCATATATAATCGAAGTTCTTCCATTGTCTGAATCTTTTCAGTTCTGTTCTCAGTATTTTATATAAAACAATGTACCAATGGTGATGATTTGCAGAGTGGTGGAGGCAGTGGCTGGAAATTGTTTACTATGGAAGCCATTGAATAAGTCAGCATTCTACCATTATTATACCATAGACTTAGATATGTATCTCACTGACATTCACACATAAAGATGATAAATGCTCTGGAAATAACTAAGGATATTGATTGAGTTCTTTAAGGCACTAAGAGAAATTCTGAAGGGAGTTTGGAGTATTCAGAGAGGATTCTGTTTTTAAGTAGTTGCTCTTGAAAGCTTGTACAATTCATTTAGTACACAGGTGATTGTGAAATAATCATACAGACTAGTTTTTGCAATCATTTTACCTGGTCAATATTTTCTCTAGTGAAGAAAGCTGCTTTTGCTATGCATTTACTAAAACTAGTTAACCTGCTCTGTAGTACTTTTACAAGCATCTTAATCCTAATAAAAAATGACTGTTAGTTGCTTCACAACTATCTGCTGTCTTAAATATTTATCAGATTTGTGGGATGTTATGTTTAGACTTATCATACCAAATTTGCTAGTCTCCACCAGCTTGTCTATCTCTGGATGCTTTCTGATTTCATTCGTTCCCCAGAAGTGCTATGAAATCCATACCACATATGCTTTCATATATATGTAGACTCTTGTTATCTTTGAGAGTGATTATTTGTTTATTTTTTTTCTAAATTTCTGATTAGTTCCCTCTGGTCCTTAAGCAGTCCCTCATTTCAGTTAAATATTAGTATCAGCAATAGATTTGACTTGGTATGCTTATAACAGTTTCACAAATACTAAGTGTTCAAATACATTCACTACAGCAGTCCTAAATCCTTTACCAAAGTAAGGGGATATAGTAACTAAAGAAACTCACATGTAAAGATGCAGAATTGCAGCTGTGTTCATAGTGCCCTCAGGCACTGAGGAGAAGGTGCAAGTCAGGAAGAGTTTTCCCTGGAGGATTCAATGTAGTTCAGAGTAGACAGGTATTTTGTATCTGTACCAGCCAGTGACCTTCTCCAGCTTGTTGTGTGTTACCGACCCCACTGCTGACAACTTCTGGAACAGAGCACAGCTTTAGTCCTTCCTGCACAATCTCATTAGATACATTCTTAGAAATATTTCCTATCAGGAAGCCAATTTAAACCAAATAATTAACATTTTTGTATTATTTGATTATTAAGACTTAAGTTCACGTTAATTTTTTTATAAATAGCAACTTAACCCTGTTGGTCTCAGAATTTTTATTTGGGGCTTATATCATCCTGTTTAATGATGTTAGCAATGTTTTAATGATGATGTAACCTAACTGGAAGGAACATTGGCGATAGTCATGTCCATGCCTGCTTAAGACCATAGGGAGCTGTGCTGTATTTGTTGTTCATAACATTATAAAGTTCCAGCTCAGAAAAGTTAGGAGTGGAAGAGACAAAACAAATGAAAAACTTTTTCAGGTCTTAAGGACGAAAAACTCTCTCACCTATAAAGAAATTCTCTCTTCATAGCCACTTGTTCTAATGTCAGTATTACCTTTCGTCATTTCTATTACAGTCTGAGAGAAGTTCTTAACAATATTTTCCTACTGTATCTTCCATTTTTTGGCAGTCTGAGTTTTGGAGCTTCCTATTGCTAGAGGTTATATTTACCTTTCCTGTGTGTTTCTTCTGACGTGTAGCGCAGCTTAGCCATATAATGTGACAATGCGTGAACTATGGAATTGAGATGGAGGCAGGATTTGCAGTAATAAAACCCATCTGCTTTTGCTGGTTGTCCACAAACAACATGATACAGACTGACTCATGTTCTCATTGCTCAAACCTACACCCTTCTAGAGAGAATGGCTGTGTATCCACATGTACAACCAAGTTTTGATCTCCACTGGACCCCATGAATGACCTTCATGGGCCGAAGACATAACCCAAAAATTCTGTGGGATTTTTCACTGTGAAGCTCCTTTAGGCATTCTATCACTTTCCTGGACACACAGCCCATTACGTTTATGATTACATAATCCTCTACTGAAGGTGCATGGGGAAATGTTAGCCCATGGAAGATGTTAAAGTGTTGAGTCTATTTGGAGTAATAATTGAAGATTTGTGTAGGTTGGAGGAAAGTGTACATGGTGTAGGCACATCGATGGCAGCATAACATCAGGGAACAGGAGATACATAAGTGCTCTCAGAAGTGCTGGTTTGCAAAAGACAGAGGTTGTGGTTTGACTTGTGTTATGATTCATAGCACAGATTGTTCAAGATGAGTCAGCGTGCATTGAAGTCTTACTGTCAGAGTCACACAGGTATGTGATTCTGAATATATACCAGCTTACTACCTTTGGACCAGTGTTATGTAGATGATATCAGACCAGAAAATACCTGCCCTGACACAAGTTAGTGTGCAGACAGACTATACATGGTGCAGTGTGCCACCTTTCAGTCCGATGCAAAACCATCAAAAAACTTTTTTTCTTTAACTGACAGTACTTTGTGTCATGTGGCTGTGATGCTTTTGTCATAGTATTCACAGCGAGATAAATTAAAAAGAGTTAATTTATCATCAAATCATGGCAAGTGACATCTATTTATTCACATTACTTCACATCCCTGCATCCTATTCTGTGTAATAAAAAATTTGGTGAAACTTAACGCTTCATTTCTGCCAGATGATTCAGTGATAGCAATGAGATTCACATGACCATTTTCAACAGCAGTTAGATCTACAGCCCATGACTCATGAGTGCTTCCTTAGAAAAGAAAAAAAGGGATTCTTACTGAAGAGTATGATTTATCCAGTTCAGAAGTAGTGGAAATTGGCTACACTCTTAGAAGTTTTCCAGATTAAACTGTAATGCAATCTGCTTTGTGCACTTTGAACTCTGTTTTTCTTTGAAGAGTCTCTGTACAGCATTGGAAAAACCCAAGTGTATGATAGGCTATGTCAAAAACTAATAATTATGGTCAGACAACTTGTTTTCATATCAAGACGGGCTTTCATTTTATTACTATTTTTGTTTGGCAGTGTAAATGAAAAAAAAAAGTTTTCTGTTAGCTTTCCAGCAAAAAATAATATGAACATTACTTTGTTTATTAGATAGATAATATGCTTATAGCTACTTGTCTTGGTCAACATAGAGCTTTTGAAGAGAAGGAAATGAAGATACAAATTAGCACAACAGTCTTTGTGTAACTATATATGACTGCAGTAAGTGGCAATTTTTGTTTCTTTGTAGGACTCCTAGTTGTTTACCCAATTGTTTACCCAAACTACAATTTAGAGAATGATAAAATAATAATGCTACAATTTACTACTTCAGATTTTGATTCTTTACTTGTTATTGATACTTATTACTTTTCTTATAGTATACTAAGGAGACATGCTAAGAGAAACGGACTTCATTTGACCAGGCCTAAATACACAAAGATTTCTTTATACATGCTAATATCATTCTTTTCATAATTACAAAGGATGAGATTCTGTACTGATATTACATGACTATGAAAAACTTAAGAGGATTTCCACTCTTCTCCTATCCCATCTTTAATTTCCATTGGCTTTATTTTTTTGACAGATCAGTAGAAGATGGCTTTGCAAAGTTCCCTCTGCTCTTTGCATAGCAAATAATGGGATGTTAAACAAGACAGCCTTCTGGTTGCCAGGCCAAATAATTAGCAGTGTCAGCCCCACAGAAAGAAGCTGGGTAACTGAAGTCAGTAGCTAGAACAGAAAGAAAAAAAAAAATTGGACATTTTTAGTCAGTAAAATTCTTTATCACTTGAATTCCCCAAGAATGCAGCTTTCGTCACATACCTATTCTACTTTAGTACTATTATTTCACTTTCTCCTTATGTGATTTGATACTTAAGTTCTCTTAAACTTCTGTGTTTTCTAACATATCTCTTTTTTTAATTCATTAAATATATATTATAAGGATTCTTATCCCCATTTGATTATTAACCTTCAGGTCATAGGACAAATATAATTTTCCAATATTATCACATAATTAAGGGTACATGCTTTTGAATGTTGCTGTTAATATTGAGTATGAGACATCTCTAGGAACAAATCAGATAATTGGAATGGCTTTATAAAGGAACACAGGTGTTGCAGGTGAAGGTGCCTCAATCACAGATGTTGTGATAGTATAATCTTTAATGCTGAAATAACAACAACAACAACAAAAAAAAAACTGAAGAAAATTAGCTCAGATCTACTTGAAACTCCAGCTCATTACCTGGTCACTCCAAGACTATATCATTACTTTCAGGGAACTAAAGGCCTGTCAGCCTGACCCTGGTACCAGGGAAAGTCATGGAGCAAATCATCTTCAGTGAGGTCATGCGGCATGTGTGTAGCATCCAGGGAATCAGGCCCAGCCAGCATGGATTCATGAAAGTCAGGTCATGCTTGACATTATCTCCTTCTATGACTGGGTGACCAGTCTGATAGACAAGGGAAAGGCTGTTTATGTAGTCTACCTAGACTTCAGCAAAGCCTTTGACAAAGTCTCTCACAGTATTCTCCTGGGGAAAGTGGTTGCCCGTGGACTGGACAGGTATACCCTTCTTTGGGTAAGGAACTGGCTAGAAGGCCATGCCCAGCGGGTAGTGGTTAATGGAGTTAAGTCCAGCTGGTGACCAGTTACAAGTGGTGTCTCCCAGGGGTCGGTACTGGAGCCCATCTTGTTTATTATCATTGTTGATGACCTGGATGAGGGCATTGAGTGTACCCTCAGTAAGTTTACAGATGACACCAAGTTGGGAGGTAGTGTCATCTGCCTGAGGGTAGGGAGGCCCTCCAGAGGGATTTGGACAAGCTGGATCGCTGGGCTGAGGTAAATGGGATGAGGTTCAACGAGGCCAAGTGCTGGGTCCTGCAGTTTGGCCATAATAACCCCATGCAGCGCTATAGGCTTGAGGTTGAGTGGCTGGATGACTGCGAAGAGGAGAAGGGACCCGGGGATGTTGGTTGATGCTCGGCTTAACATGAGCCAACAGTGTGCCCAGGTGGCCAAGAGGGTCAATGGCATCCTGGGCTCCATCAGAAACAGTGTGGCCGGCAGGAGCAGGGAGGTAATCATCCCTCGGTACTCAGCACTGGTGAGGCTGCACCTCGAGTACTGTGTTCAGTCTTGAGCCCCTCAACACAAGAAAGACATTGAGGCCCTGGAAAGTGTCCAGAGAAGGGCAATGAAACTGGTGAGGGATCTAGAACACAAGTCTTATGAGGAGCAGCTGAGGGAGCTGGGATTATTTAGTCTTGAGAAGAGGAGGCTCAGGGGATACTTCATTGCACTCTACCACTTCCTTGAAGGGAGGCTGTGATGAGGAGGGGATTGGCCTCTTCTCCCAGGCAACAAACAGGACCTGAGGAAATGGTCACAAGTTGTACCAGAGGAGGTTTAGATTAGACATAAGGAAAAACTTTTTCTCTCAGAGAGTGATCAGGCACTGGAATGGGCTACCTGGGGAGGTGGTAGAGTTGCCATCCCTGGCAGTGTTCAAGAGGCGTCTGAATGAGGAGCTACAAGAAATGATTTTAGTAGCTTGTGGTAATACTAGTAATGGGTGGATGGTTGGACAAAATGATCTAGTAGGTCCCTCCCAAACTTGTGATTCTATGTTTCTATGATTCTATTTAAAGATTCTCTTCTCATCTGCTTTATCTGCTTTTAAACAGCTCCTGTGAGACAAATTCTACAGTTTTCTCTTCCAGTTTTTGCTATTAAGAATTAGCAGTTTTTCCCTTCTATTCTGATTATTTCTGAGCATGTTTTTCCTGCTAGAAGTGTTTAAATGGTAATTTCACAAGTTACTTGGGAAAGTCACAGGAAAGAGTTCTATTGCCAGAGCACAACTGATCTGCCTCACGGACAGTTTCAAATGCAGATTTTTATTTATTTATTTTGAGGTTTTCTGTTGCATTCATCTTCACTTAGGAAGCCCATCCTAGATGCTGCAAAATGGAAATGGTGGTAATCTCTGCTCTGAATGCATCTTACAATCTCTAACTTTATTTTTTATGTATCAGGCAACTTAATGAGTTATTTGAAAATACTGTGTTGATCAATCTACTATTTTCCCAGCATCTTTTGTGTTTTTCAGAGGCTTCAGTGTTAGAATCAAAGAATGATAGATCTGACTTCTCTACTAAAAGGAATACTAAAATTCCTTCCGGCTTCAAGCACTGGCACTCAGGCCAGGTGAAAATTTAGAACTCGTGTCCTACAACATCTCAAAGAATCAGACTAGTTTTAGCTATCAGAGCATCAGCTCACATGGCTGAATTTGGGCAATGTGATTTTAAAGTTGCAAAGCTTTCAAATTAGGATTTGCTTCCTGTTCTGAAAAATATGGGTACACAGTATGACAGCATTAAACTCTTTCCAAGCCGTGGTAGACTGGTACACAAGTTACCAAGGATAAAAAACTGTGTTGATTGTAAATGTCATCAGTAACTGTCCTTGTGTATGCTTTTACTCTGAAGTAAATGATAGAGGTGCCTTAGATTTCAGTGAACTAAATGACTTGCAGAAAATCATCTCTGGATTGGTGCATGTCATTTGTTTATGCTTTCATATCCAAAAGCTCTGGTTTCACCAACTGAAAATTATGTTCACGTGGAAAATGAGGTCTGTTTAATTCATCCTTTGATAAAAAGCTGTTTGGGGTAGATCTGATCTGTATTTCTTGGGAAACTGTCTCACAGAGCAGTGCCAAAACTCTTTTTTTTTTTTTTTCAAACGGTCACTTTTTTTTCAAACCACATTTTCATGCAGCTCTGATCAAAATGCCATATTTTCCTTTTTAGCAAAACGTTGTAAAGAAAAAATATGTTAAATGTCATAGATCTAAAAGAAACTGAAGCTTCTTTGAGTCAAGAAGTGTGTCATGAAGCTGACACACATAAAGAATAAGCATCTTTGCAGGAAAACTTGATGCTGAAAAAAAGAGAGAAGCCATATCTGAAAAAAAAAAAAAGAAATTATTTGACAGCGAAAAATCCAGGAAATTTCTCCTATGTATGTGCTGAACTATTTCCTGCAGTGCATAATGGTCAGAAAGAATTTCTGCAGAAGGAGATAATATGGAAAACAAAGTTTAAATTGAGTATGTTAAAACTTTGAATAATTTCTGTCCCCAGAAATATATGGCAGTTTATACACCTTTTCTTTCCAAAGGTTTTGATTTTCATCTCCAAAAGCTTCCAGCTGCTTAGTCTATTAGTGCTAGTCTTCCAAGAATTCTTCTGATAACCAGTATATCTGTGGTCATGCAGCCTTTAAGACAGTCAATAGTAAAATAAATGAAATGTTATGATGATTGTTTTGTTTTTCAACACAATTTTATTTTCTGAAGGTGAGAAAAAAGCTTCCTATTCTTGCTGATATACACATACATTTTTTAATTAAATGTTAAGTTTCTTTCACTTTTAACAACCAACTAAAGAACAAAAATAGTGAAAACCCTAAAAATTGTGAAAATCCATCTTTTAAAATCATAAATCTTCAAGTTATGATCTCACCTTCGCCTTCGCTTCTGTGAGGTATGTGAGGAAATTCTGAGTATCTAATTTAATATAGTCATCTCTGAAATGGATTTAACACTACATTTATCTCAGAAAGGTGCTGTGGGCTTTAGTGAGCTAGCAGCGTACTAAATCACTTCTTGTCTTCTCTACCCTATCCGTAACATATTGGGCTAGTGGGCAAGCTTCTCTCTCTCACTTCAACAAATTCCTTTTCCTTCAGTGCCACAAAATACACAGGGAATACTTAACTTGTTAATGGCTAAATCAGTTTCTTAGTGGCATTTGGATTTTCTTCTGACAGTCAGTCACACCTCCATGGCTTGAAGATTGTCTCTCTTTAGTTACACTAGTCTCTCATAATGCATTTAGCACTGCCCCTGTTATTTAGCTGTGTGAAGGCTAATGAGATTTCTGATACTTAGGTGTTTTTTAATATCTATTTGGCTTTCAAGTGCCTTTGCAAGCTTTAGTGTTGTGTTTTATTTTGTTTTTGTTCTGTTTTTCCAAACCTATTGAGCCTTAGCTGTTGCTGCTGTCTTATGTCTAGGCCACTGAGTGCTCAGCAGGTCTTGCTGGTTGTGTTTTTCTACTGTTGCCCTTATTCTCAGGTGAAATTGTATGCAGAAGAAGAATAAAATGCTTGCTCAGACTTACACTGTGCCTGCAGCAAGAGGGAGAAGCAATTAAGTCAGAATGCTTTGGGGATTGCTCTGATTCAGATTTTATCTAAGGTGAAGGCTGCTTTAACACTGACTGCAGGATAGACAAAATTTCATGAAATTGCATTTGAAAATGTTATCTATGAAAGAGAAAGGGGTTGATCTCTTCATTCTAAGGGAGAGCTTATATCCTCAGAGAAATGTATACAGTTCACAGATGATACTCAGAGGAACTAAGCAATGCTGAAACAGAGTTTTAGAGCAGAGCTGGAGCTTTGCTTGTCTAGGTTCCCTTAAATTGTTGAGTCTCTTGCTTCACACTAAAATAATTAACATTGCCTTCATAAGATATTGAAATGATATACCATGGAATTTCATCTTTCCTCTCTATTTGTTTACTTAACCTACTTACTTAGGAGAGTGGCCAACCAATTCCCACACAGTCAACAGCATGGGGTCTTGTATAGTAAAATGTAAAGCCCTTTGTCTCTCCTATGTCTCTGAAGGCTCTGATGGGGGTAGGGAGGTTGTTTCCTTTGTAAATATTTATACTTTTTTATTTGCTGATTGTTTGAAGTATTTGAAACTTTAGAATAAAGAGGTTTCACTGCCACTGGAAAGTAAGGAAACATTGTCGCAGAGCTCAAATAAAATACACTACAGTAAGTTTCAAAATCATTTGAAAGAGATTTTTTAGTATGTTCCAGACACTATCTTATTTTCTTTATGGACTGTGCCAGCCTTTTTGTCTTGATTTTTCAGATTTTGCTAATATAAATATCACACTGGAAATGCTCCACTTAGATCAGGCAGCTTCTTTTAATCTTTGCTTTCCAAACACAAATTTATGGGGTCCTTGCTTATCAGCTTCCCCAGTTATTTTTCTGTTCAGCTGAATCACATACGGATGATTTCAATAGCTCCTGAATCTTTTTCTTTTAGTGCAGTTTTTTTGTGGTTTTTTTTTTTTTTTAATTTTTCTGCCTTTACCCATTTTCATGCTTTTTAGGCAGTTGAACAAACTGAAGGCATGGTGTTATCAAGTAAACTTTACAGTCAGGGTTCTCCGTTAACTCTTCTTTGAGTAAAGTATCATTGTAATCATGTTAGATATGGAAATATTTCTATGTGAGCGTTCTCTGATTTCATTTTTCCATACATTAACAACTACTTTTTTCTATTTACAAAGCAGATTTAATTTAATTAAGAAAACTAGCTGACAGCTTGCTATGTGCTAATTTTAGTGTTTCGTAACTCCTCTTGAAATGAGTTGGATTGCTCTAAGACTATTGGGAAAAAGTGATGCAAAAAGTGAACGATTTTGTCTGACAGTACATAGGTCATGCTGAACATAATGCAAGGGAAGATTTGCATACTTCTCCCTCTAACAAAGGGATCCATTGCTATCTTGATTTTAATAGACATTCCTAGTAATTAATATATGGCTGGATGACAGTCCAGATACATAAAGTCTGTAGTGTTTGCATGCCTTAAATTTGTCTGTTTAATACAATAACCCCTTAAGCGTTCATTAACTTTTAAATGTAAGAATTTGTGTGAATTTCTGAATATTTGGTTTTTGAACTGTCACTATTACTGTACAGTCTTAAAGCTATCTACATGCATAATATATTTTAGAAGATGAGAAAACAGTCCTATAAAAAGATGGCTCGTTTTCAAAGGAATAAGTTAATGTAAATTACAGAGCTTCTTCTGTTTAACAGGTTTTATGTTACACGATTTTGTCATAACATTTACTGTAGCAGTCATTTTCTTTTCTGTGACTGTACTTTAAATAATAGACATTATAAAGAATGAGGTGGTGGCAGGCCCATCTTCACAGCGTTTGTCACTTCTAAAACCAAGGCCTTGGTATTTCTGTATTTTCGCTTCCTAGGTCTGGAAGTGGGTATAATTATTAGGGTTTGATTCCCTGATATTCAGTCTGTACCCACGTGCATTAATCCATTATAAGCTGCTTGTCCAAGCGTGTGCCTTGAAGCACCTGGACTTTGCTAGTGACCCTGACTCCACTGTGATATTCCACAGGGCTCCTCAAAACAGTATGTGAAGGTATGTATCCGTCCACCTTGAAACTGTTCCATCTTAATACTGCACAACAGATGTTTCTCCAGAGAGGAGGATGGGCTTTGTACTTGGCATAATTTCACTGTGCTTACTTCTGGACTGCTCACGCAGATTTCAAAGATCTGAACAGGGAAGGGCCTGGAGGCCAAGTGTGCATTGGATTCCAGAGAGTGCCGGCTGCCTGTCAGGGTCTGTGGTGTTGAGCCCTCAGTCAGTGCCCAGCATGGCAGTGTCCTACTTTCAGGCACCAGCCCCAAGTTCTCCCAGTTCTGCTGGGGATGGAGTCTGAGGATCCAGAAGAAATTGCCTCCTTAAAAAGCCTCTAGGGAGGAGGAGAGGTGGGCGTTGTTGACTGTGCTGCAGAGCTTCCAGGTAGTGGTGTGCGAGGTGTGAACAATTCACAGTTCAGCCTCTCCTTGATCCTCGTTAACTGCCAGTACATTTTTTTAAGTTGCCACACACAAAAAGAGCTGTGATTCTATGAGAGTGTGTATTAGCAGTACGGCTGTCGGACTGCAAAAAGGGAAAAGCAGGCAGCATTTATGAGCATAAAACCAGCTTATGAGCTCTGCTGACATTCTGGAGCTCTGCTGGTTTATTTGTGACCGTATAGATGAGGAGCATTATAATCACAGTATTAAGGAAAAGCAACTGTAAGTGCTAGTCATATTCACACCTAAGTCATTCTGAAGAATGACATTCCCACTTCATGCTACAGTCCTGTTTACAAATTTAAAACAGATTTCTCTTTCTAAAAGTATTAAATCAGGAAACACCAGTAGTACCACATCTAAGACATTAATGGTACAACTAAGTGTAAAACGCAATGCTCCTTTTTTACCTTGTGCAGCCAATATACATGCAAACTTAACTATATTAATATTAGTAAGCTAACACTTCTCAGTGATGAATAAACTTTTATTTGCAAATAATGTAGTTCTCTGACTTTCCATCTTTCCATTAGTAGGTCTGTAGAACAAATTGCATTCACCCTACTTTTTATTCACCCTCCACTTTTATTTGCAGTGTTTCTTTATCTCCTTCCTGGTGTTCTTCTGTATATTGTCTCCTTATATAGCATCTTTTCATATGTAGACTCCTCATCTTCTCATAAGGAAGCAGATTTTCAGAAGGAGGAATCAATAATGTCACTAGTTACTGAAGTTACTGCAATTTCATGGGTTAAAACACTGTGTTCAGATTGTGAATGTTTTTTTGTTTTTGTTTTCTTTCTTTCTGTTGCAAATCAGTGCTCTACACAGATTCTGTTTGACAGCTTTACCACAGCTCAGCCACTGGTAAATTACAGTGCGACTTATGGTTTCAAAGGAAGCGCAGAGCATTGGCATGCTTTGTTGCTGTTTTTATTTTCTTTTCCTCATCATCCCTACTGGCTGGCAAACACTGATACAAGTTGGTTGGGAGAGTGAAATGGTCTGGATGGCTCATTCAGAGGTACAAACAGGAAAGCCCACTGGGCCATCCAGTATTTGCTTTTTTGCTCAGTTTCACTCATATCTATTGCCTACTTTCCTGAAGTGCAGAAAGTTTGGTTGATGCATTCCCGGGCAATTTTTATTCATTTCTAATTGCACCAAAGTAACAGACTGCACGCAGTGTTTTACAGGCAAGTCAGTGAAGAAAGATGAGACATAAACTAAAAGCTGGCTGGTCAGTGGGAACATCCAGGAACATTCAGCTTCTTGATTTTATCAGTGAAAGTGAGCAGTGACAGAAACAGGATTGGTGACATTTCTGCAGCTAGGAGAGGGGTTGTTTCCTTAAAGGCACAACATTCAGTGAACCCTCATGAGAAGCGACGCCTTTCAGTATTCGGCATAGCAGTGTTAAATTAGACAGCACCCGAGGGCTTCTTAGTTTCGCCAGGAAATAGAAAAATCAATCCTTTCGCAGGCACGCTGGGAGGTTATCAGCCCGCTCTGTCTCGGGCAGAGGCTTAGCGACTGCCTGGTGTTCCAGATGTGCCCGACGTGCTGCATCGCCATCTAGTGGCTCTCAGAACGTGCGGAAATCAATAGCGCGTTTCCAGCTGGAAACTCAGGCCTCCCCTTGGCTAGCAGCGTGTCGCATTTTAAGCTTTTAATAAAAACGTCTGCATTTCAACAGCCCTAAATATTCCTGATTAAAAAGCAATAAATAAATAGATAAATAAAACCAGGAAGCTAACCTTATGCCATGTTTTTGCACAACACTTGCATCTATACTCTGGGAATGGGTTTGTTTTGATTCATTTTATTTTTACTAACTGTGCACTATAGGAGTCTCCTCTAGAGACTATCCACACCACTAGTGTTTTGTTTTGTGGAAGCTCACCCAGTTGGTAATGGTGTCCCTCCGCGCCAGTAATTGCTTTATTCAACAGCTTCAGTGCAGCCACAACAGAACTGAGAAAAAAACTGATGTGGTTAATCTGAGGTGGTCAGTAAACATAGAAAAAAAAATATCTGGAATTAAAGGCACTCCAAATAATAGTGTTTAGTTTTTGTTTCTCACCTGGAGTTGCTACAAATAACATAAGACAGATATTTATAAACGACAACACCTTGGTGCTGTGCACCCTTTTCCCCTAATATCACAGACTTCTGAATCAAAAAACAAGGACATAGCATAAAGGCAGGATAAAAAGATTCTGCTTCCAGAGCTGGTAAATGTCCCACATGACCTTTTAGCTTGGCTCCTTTAATTCTGCAGTTATAAAAATGACAGTATTAGTGCACTCCCTTTTTCATTATGTCCATTCACAAGATGAGCTGATTATAGCAAGATCTGATGTCACAGAGCATAGTGGTATCACAGAGGCACAAAAAGGGAAATAAAATCTTCTATTTTTAAAAAATATACATAAAAGTACTGCATGGAATAGTATCTCTACGAAATGGTGCTATTGTTTCCTTCTGTAAACTATGAGTCCTTTTTTTATTTTATTTTTTTAATTAAATATACTTTCTATTTATTAGTTGTTTAAAAGATAGGTTTTTGATGGAATAGGTTTTTTCACTCCCCTGTGGAAAATCATCAGCTATGTGCTCTGATGGCTTTAATTCTTGTTCCTCTGGTACTCTATTCATCTGCATAGTGTGAAAGAGCCAGGCCACCTTGCACCTGTTAGGCATGGAAACCAGCAGAGTTCTCTTCTATTATAATAATTTATAATCATTTGTCCTTTGGGTTGTAAAGCAACTACTTCCTCTGAGCCCCTTCAGGCTAATGCTCCCAGCTGATAGATTCAAAAGAAACATATGTCTTGAAGAAGGTACAAACCTCCTACATTTCAGTGCTGAATGTGCCTGTATGAAAATGAGAATAATTAGCTGAGGTATAGTTTTCCTCATGATTTTTGTCTTTCTACTTTAAGTTATTAAATAAATGAAAAAGTTGCACAAGTTGAGAAAGATTCAGTTGCTTTTCCCATTCTTGGTTCTTTTCTTTTCTGGACTTTTTCTTTTCTTTTTGATAATAATCATGTGCAGTTGTAAAATATTTTCAAAGTTAGAAATATGTATTTGTTGTATAAAAGCAGTCTTTTGAGTCTGATGCACATTCTGATGTTTACGTATTTTCCTTCCTTGTTTTGATGAACCGTCCTGCTTGGTTAAAGAAGGTGGTGTATTATAACATAAAAATGTAGAATCTGTTAGATGAGTTTGAGCAAAATCTACCTCTGCTTGATATGCCTTAATCACAGTACTTCTAGCGCTGTGAGATCAGGACTTAAGCTCTCTGAATTTGTAGAAGATACTGTGTCACTGATGTGCCAAAAGCTGAAGCCTATGGAAAAAGAGAAATGTGCCTTTTGATCTAAAATGTATAAGTTAGGTTTCATATATGGCAGCATTGCCATGTCGCTTAAATTCATGGTGAGTAAAACAGGGCTGCTGTGAATGGAGAATCTTTTTAATAACTTAAACATTTGCTTTAGGAAGATGTACTAAGATCTAAAAGAAATGCTTCCAAAGAATACAGTTGGTTGCTGATTGTCTTGAAACAATTGTAATTTTTAGAATAGCAAAGAACATGCAGTAAGGAAGACGTTAACCAAGAAAAAAGATGTTGAAAGCAAAATATTTTATGGTGTTGGACCCTATACCGTCATGCTTGTACTCTATATCCAGTTAAAACAACATTTACAGAGGCAGTTAGCAATGTGATTCCTGGCATCAATATTGTAAGCAACATTTCTATGTAGTCGCATACATTAAGTAAGGATGCAAATTTTTAGTGGTGATCACTTTAAAATATGTAATCAGTTATATAGAGTCATAGAATTGCTCAGGTTGGACAAGTCCTTCAAGATCGAGTCCAACCACAAACTAACCATACTAACTCTTACAACCCATCACTAAATCATGTCCCTGAGCACCACATCGAGATGGTTTTAGCACATTCAGGGATAGTGACTCAACCACCCCCCTGGGGAGCCTATTCCAGTGCTTAACAACCCTTTCTGTAAAGATGGTTTTCCTTACATCCAACCTGAACCTCTCGGTGCAATTTGAGGCCATTTCTCCTTGTCCTGTCACCAGTAAGAAGAAATCAACCCTGCAATTACCTTTCAGGTATTTGAAGGGAGCAATATAGTCTTCCCTAAGCCTTCCCTTCCCCAGACTAAACAGCTCCAGCTCCTTCAGTCTCTCCTCATAGGGCATACTCTCCAAGCCCTTCACCAGCCTTGCTGCCCTTCTTTGGATCTTCTCCAGCACCTTAATGTCCTTTCTGTACTGAGGTGCCCAAAACTGTACACAGTACTCAAGGTGGGGATATGTAAGGTGTACTTTTGCTCTAATGTCACAGATGAACACATTCTATTTTAGTTGATTTTATTCTGTATTTTTTTTTCATTCACTGTATTGCCTGAGTGTGGCAGATGGCCCAGTGTATGTGTTATATATACTTCATATGACATCCCTGCTATTTTACTAGTCTTCACTGTGACTTTCCCATTGGTAATGACTAATTACAGTTTCCTAGCCACTACATTTTTAATAGTTTCCTTTTTTTTTCTTAATTTCTGCCTGTCCTTAACAATACTATTTTATTCCATATTTTAATCAAAATAGCAACATTATAATATTAGATAATTGAACCATTACTTCAGGAATTTTTGAAATTCAAAATACTCATGAGTATTTCAGCACTGATAGAGATCGGTCTTTTTTGAAGAAACAGGAATGGCTTTGCTATCTATACTTGATTTTTTTTTTAATTCCTGTACATTGCTCCTGAGAACATTATTCAATGAATAGGAAGGAATTCAGTAATCAAAAGAATTAATGCTTTTGCATGTCCACCATAATCATATCAACCATTCAAAACTTATATATCAAATTAGTGTGTGCATACAGAATAAATTCAGTTGATCTCTGTTCCCTTAGTATAGTGAAGAATGATCTGCAAAAGAGACTCCCTAAAGCAAAAACACTTCCAGGTTATTCCCACATGTGTTAGCAGAGTCTGGTATATAGATGCTGCAAATTCAGAAATATTGGGTAGTTGGCTGGCTCCTGTTTAGTGTTTCTATATTAGCAGTTACTGTATTTTGCTAAGGGCAGCACTTCTCAAACTCTCTGTTTTCTGCAAGGTCTTTCATGAAATGAAGCAGTAGCAGAGCACGGCTAAAAGATGACTGTAGAACAATTCCACGATTTCACAGCAGTCTGTGAGATTCCACAGTTTAATTTCACAGTTTAATTTTGTTCCTTCTCAGAGTAAAACCAAGAGATTTAAAAAGTACGTAACTGGAATAGAGCTAGAAGTCCAGGTTGGGGTTAAGATGTGATTGTTTCAGTGTGGGACACTGAATTAATAAAATTCAGATCCCAAGTCTACCTAAATTTGAAGCAAATTTCATGCCAGAACTCTCCAGTTGGAGAGAAACTGAGCCTCTCAGCTACACACAGTACTGTCAAACTGTCCTTCCTCAAAGAGCTTCCTGACTTTAAAGAACCTTTACGGAATCAGATACAGATCTGAAAAGCAAATGGCTTTAGAAATACTTCGATGATGCTTCATTCAAATGGAGAATGCTTTGGCCTGCTCTGTGTTTTTATTCTCTCTGTTCACCTCTACTTTAAAACATGTAGGCTAGCCATCATGGAAGACAAAGGAGTAACTAACCTGACTAGAATAGTGAAGAATAGGAGGATGAGATAAGTGTAGGAGTGCTGTGATGAGGAGAGGGATGAAGGAAAGAAAAAATAACTCAGATTAGTTTGGGTAGAATTCAAGGTGTAATCAGGAAACTGGAATTGATAAAGAGATTGGGCTTGGTGCTAAGTATGAAAGTGGTACAGCTCTGTAAGAATGATAATTGTATGAAAGACCAGGGAGAAGGAAGTTTGGTCTAGCTGTAAAGGAAGGATATGATGGGTATGCCTGTCTGCTCAAGGCATTAGATGTAGCTATGTAGTTAGTCACTGCTATATTGCTTTTCTTTGCAGGGTAAGTCAGCACTATCAATTTCCATATCTAATCATTTTGCTTCAAAACAGTTACTGTAGATTTTTCATTTTAATCTGTCTATGCTTTCTTTTGCTTCTGCTTGCTTGTCTCTTTTGTCTGTCGAAGTCCAAAAGCTTCTCTTTTCTGTAGAGGTCTATGCTGTAGCTCTCCACAGAGAGCTGCCAAAACAGATGGTGCATTCTCCTGCATCTTGCCTTTCACAGGAAGAATCAGATCTGAATGGTCAGACATCCATTGGCAAGATCTATTTGAATGCAAGTCACACATCTGGTCCATTTCAGACCTAACCTTGATTCTCTGCAATACTAGGTGCACTATTTATTTACTTATCTTTATTTATTATTGTATATTTCTTTCCAAGACTGCTTAATGAGAGGAAGTTAGTTTATATATATATATTAATTGTGCTAACAGACATATTTTTCTGTACTTAGAGAGGGCCAAATTCTTTCTTATTGTAACTCATATGACAAGTTTACCAGTGAACTTTGAAGATGCTCACTTTGGGGGGCATTAGTAGAGCTAGCACATTCGATGCACTGCAGGTTTATAAATATCTCCATTCTCAGTAAAGCTAAGCTCATCTATCATTACTTACTAGCCACACAGAGGGAAAAATTAATGGGTAAGAAAAATGACTCCCAGCAATTGCTTTTATTCATACCGAAATACCATTTCTTACAGCAAAATCTGGAGAAATCTCTACTCTTCATTTTTTTCTTAATGTTTTCCAAAATTATATATTACATACTCTTTATAGGAGACTTATTAGTCTGTTCCTTTTATGTGGCAAAAATAGAGAGAAGAATGAAGTGTACATGGTGTTTCTTTTTTTATTTTTAATGTTCATTTTATTTTTCCGTATGTGAGATTTTGAGACCTATCCCTATCTGACCTTTCATACTTAATAGGCTTGTCATTAGCAAATGACTAGCCAATGAATAGGATGAAAACAAAATCAGAAGTGCTTAAATTTAGCCCTTGTGTAAAAAATTTTGTCTACTTGAACGAGAGTTGCATTATAGCTGAACGTCTGTCATTGTCTGAGTTCTGTTTTTCGAATGTTAAAATACAAAATAACAGATGTATTACCCCTGGTTGGGAGGGTGCCTGTGTATGGGTGCTGACAGCTAGTGTAGGTGGGGGCCTGCTGAAGATAAAGTTCTCAATTCAGTCTGTAAACTCTGGAGCTCATTCTAGAACATCATCTAAGCCAGTGCACCCTAGGTGCATATAAGTGGAGAAATTGAACTCTCCACATTGTTTCTGTGAATTGGGGCACAGGCATTTTAGCATTCCATCTGGTGCAGGTAACTGTAGCTCCTATTTTGCTAAGCACAATGGTTTCCTAGCCAAATTGCAGGTAGTGATAGAACTGAGAGACACGTGCATTATTTGGCACATTTAAACCTGCTCCTAAGTCTGCTCTGAACTTTGCAGAGTAGCTGTACAGGGCTTACAGCAGTAGCAGTCCCTAAAACTATTTCAAACCAGATTGATATATGACCCACCTCCAACCACAATCCATAATTCTAAGTTTCTGCTGGAGAGATAAGGAGGAAGGAGGAGCGGGCTAGAGCACTTTATCCCTCAGCATTTAGGAAGAGTTTACATCTTAAGTTTAAAATGAAGAAGCAGATACTTTATAGCTTTTATTCAAAAGTGGTTACCACATAATATAAACCCCTCATAACTTTTCTTTCATCTCCTTCCTCCTCTCCAAAAGGTTATTGTAAGTTCAACCTTAAAATGCTTTAACATTCTTCAACACAAAACATTAATGTTAATGCAATTACTATGGCTACCTGCCTTCAAAATCATTCAATAGCTTCTAGCAGCAAGCACCATCTTGGCACACTGCAGTTACTCAGCCTGCCTTATGTTACAGTGATTCCTTTCACCTGCTGAATGCTGCTCTTGATAGTTTGAATTAAAGCTACCTTTGCTCAGAAGTGTTACTGAAGTGACATAATGAAATAAATTCTGCTTTTGGAGATATTTGCATATGTCCAGTCAACTAATGTGAGGGATTATGTATGTGTGTCCAGGGAGGTAATGAAGTCTGGTGTGATATCAAATCAATTCATACTCAGTTATATGAAGAAGAAACAGAAATGCACCTGAAACTCTTTTCTTCGAAGTGATGAGAGAAAAGCTGATACCATTTAGAGAAAAGAAAAATAAAATAGACAAGAGGTGATTTTTTGCTGACATTGAATGCTTTCAAGGGGCTTAACATCAAACATTTTCATTTTTTCTCAGGCACAAGCATATTTACTGTTTATGAAGCTGCTTCTCAGGAAGGCTGGGTGTTCCTTATGTATCGAGCAATTGACAGCTTTCCCCGATGGCGTTCATATTTCTATTTCATCACCTTAATTTTCTTCCTGGCCTGGCTTGTTAAGGTACTGAAAAATTTGTTCTCTTAAACTTGTCTGAAATACAGATCAGAATGACTTTTTTCTCTTTTCTGCTTGCTGAGCATCATTTCACCCATTCTTTCTTGTTCTTTTTGCAGAATGTTTTCATTGCAGTCATCATTGAAACATTTGCAGAAATTAGAGTGCAGTTCCAGCAGATGTGGGGATCCAGGAGTAGTACCACTTCAACTGCCACTACCCAGGTGATGAACTCAAAAACTGAGTTTCTTTGAGGATTTGATAGTTTTTTCTTTTTTGTTTAAGAATGAATAATAAGTGAAATATTCCAGAGAATCATTGTTGCATCCCATTAGGTTCAGTTATATATGACTTCACATTACCACATATATTTTACAGTTGGTATATGTATTTTCATATAAAATTCTATTCTGGAGTATATTCTTAATAAAAAAAAATGATAGAGAAGATTAACGTGGTTCTTTAGTTGACTGGGTATGTTGTGGCATACCCAGTTTCTATTTTAATTAAGTAGGATAGTAGCTTTTTTCTCATGTCATTGGAGGGCTTGGAATTAGGATTGCTAGTGAATGTCACTTTCTGTGCTAAGGAAGAAGAGCTGAAATTGCAAACTGTAGCTGGAAGAAGAGAGGTCAGAGTGTAGCTGAAGTGTGAACGAGGTGCTGAGGCAATGAAAGAGCCATGCTCAGATTTGAAGTTGGAACAGAAAGTGAGAGCATGGATTTAAGATAACGGGTAGAAAAAGATATGATAGGAAGTGCACTGAGCTCAGAATGCATGCAGAAAGCCTTTAGGAAGACAGATGTGAGAAATACACTGATGAGAAAAAATTTTCTAATCTCTATAGCTAGAGATTATTTTAAGCATCTTCAAAACTATTTACTAATACTTTCTGATATACCTTTGGATATTCTTGTAATCCTTACATAAATCTGTTATTTTGCTGCTTGTTGCTACATTTTTTGCCTTGAATAGATTTTGTCACATTACTGTTCCCTTTATTACTTTGTCAAAGCAGACTTGTTGATATCAATATAATGTATAATAAAATAAAATAAAATAAAATAAATACTTTTCTACATGGTACATACTAAGCATAAGGCTAAGTTTTTATTTCACAGGACAAGTTCCTGAACCATATAGGCGTAACCTACATCTTCTGAACTAGGATCTGGAACAGAAAGGTCTACATAGGGAAACTCAAGAAGCAGCCAATATTAAAGTAGTCCAAGAATAAGAAAAAAATCAAAAATAATGTCATGATGCTGAGGAATTATGAACATACTGAATATAAATAGAATAATGCAAAATAAAAATGGTACGTAGGCTGGAGACAAGTAAATGGTTACTTTGTTCCTTGAGTCACTGATATAATGAGACATAAAGGGAGTCCTGCTTACTGAACTAAAAAAAAAAAAGATTTATCTTCTGTTGATGAGGGCAGAAAATTTGTTCCAGGGTTTCTTGTTCAAAGCACCAGATACAAGTTAAGTACTTTGATTTTTTTGTGTATGAAATAGCCTTCAGAAAGAGCAGCAATATCTTGTTTCATTTGACCATTTCATAAATCATTAAAGTGGTGCAGAAACTTAGTGCTATGGAAGAGAGTCTAAGTCAGTGAAGGGGACTATGGAGAAGGATAAAGGGAAGATTCTTGCAAAGCCCTACAACTCTGCACATTAAAGCATGGTACAAAGAGAAGTAAATGCTGATCTGAGATGGCAACTCATCCTGGTACCTAAATGCTACACAAGAACATAATCACAACTGCTTTTGTGCAGTGCTCCCCACAGTCTGATGAAAAGGCTTTTAGCCTTCAACCATGCTGCTATGGCTGTGTTCTAGAGGTGGCCTGCTTGGTGCTGTGTGTCAAGAGAAGTATGGGAGTGAGGTGGGAACTTCTCACTATTTTGTTAACATAATACATGCATACCTTCTGATGGCAATAAAAATGGTAGAGCCTTTCATTTTCTATCAAGGACATTTCAAGGGCAGTGTTAATCACTCCCAGACATGGGTTCTTACTGTTTCTTAAGCCCAGCAGTGTACAGCTTTTTATGTCTGGAGGGAAAAAAAAAACAGAAACAAAAAGAGTTTATAAAATGCGAGTACCACTGTGGTTAAGAGAGTTTTTTCCATTTACATCATAAGTGCTGGGATATCATTCAGCTGTTCACATTAATTAAAAGCTTTGGGTAACAGTGCAGAAGTACTGCACAGCTACTCTTGATGCATATCAGTGCAAGAAAAACAAAGTCTGATCCATAGACTAAGATCATTTTGTCAGTAAAAAAGTAAAGAGTTGTCTTTTGTTTGAAAATGCACTGTGAAACTTACTTTTAAGCCACAGTGTGTTTATATTTCTTTAGTTTAAATTTGTTAAGTAAGAAATCTATTCTGAATGGGTACCACTATCTCATGGTACAGACCAGAGTTATGTTGAATCAGTTCCAGTGTTAGGACTAACAGACATATGTTGCGTTTGATGTTACCTGAGTTAAAATCAGCATCTATTAATGTTGGGTAAAGAGCGTGTTGCTTGCTTTTCTTTTGCAGCAGTAAAAACCATTCCTCTTTCATTTTAAGTTATCTATCATCAAAATGTATGCAGGTCCTTAAGGGGAATATATTATACTTCACTTGCATTTATTGGCACGTAAGAAATTTCTGACAACTATTTTCCCTTTCAAGATGTTTCATGAAGATGCTGCTGGAGGTTGGCAGCTTGTGGCTGTTGATGTGAATAAACCTCAGGGTAGAGCTCCCGCATGTCTACAGGTATGACACTTCTTTTTAATAAATCACTGTCTGTAACCAGCACTAGTCAAATGTTGGCATAAGGACTGTGGTGAAAAACAGCAGCTATGATATTTATAGTAAAAAATTGTTTTAAATGCATTCAATTATGCTGTTCTTCAAAATCTGTTAGGTAAGAAAAAAATTACTACATTCAAAGTGATAAGATTAAAAAAATGTATTCCTTATAAACATTCTATATCGTGTGTTCAAAAGAGTAAGGTATTTATATTTATCATATATTATATATACATAAAATATTTTTCATTATCTTTCAGTAATATTTCATTCTTTCTCAGAATTTTTGTATGAATCAAATCCACTTGTTTAGTAACTACAAAATACAGTTCCACACACCAAGAAGCATGATTAATCGTAATGAACGCAGGAGTAACTCATTACTCTGGTTCCATCTTGAAAGTAGGCTCACTGAAGGAGGGAAAGATGCATGTGGATAGCAACTGATGATTTCTTTTCCCAAATTTAATTCTTGTTTTGAAAGCAACAGAAACATCTTTTGTGGTATTCTCGAATAACTATACTGAGTATGAAAAAAAAACATAGCTGAACTCACAATGAAAATGCCTCCAGATGAACATTAGGATAGCATTTGGTTTACTTGGTCTGCTTTTGCTCTAGTTAGGAATCGTGTGAACAAATGGTAAAGTATGTTCCAGAGAATGTAAACTTCTTACATCAGTGAGTGCTATAACTTTGTGCTCTTGCAATAAATATAGCAATTTTCTTCTCATCCTCCTTTGTCAAAATCTGAAGGCTTTCCTGTATTGTATGACCTTGCTGGATGCCAGTGACATTCAAAGGAAAACAGTACAGTAAAATACCATTTAATTAAAACACTGCTCCATATAGACTTCATTCTAGTGAAACAAAGACAAAAATACATGCCAAAGAAAGCAAAACATCAAAGTCTAGATAAACACTCAGACCTTTATTCATCTCACTGTGAGTTATTGTTTCAGTTCTATCTGTCCAAAAGTGAAAAGAAAATAGCCTTCTGAAAAATCCATGTATTTAAAGCCTTTGCGGTATTTTAAGGTGTTCTTTATGCATGAAATCCTTACTGAGAGGTGTGGTTGTTATTTGTCCAGGATTTGCCTAGCATTTTTCTTTAAGAGAAACATGATTTATAAATCTGAATTTGGGAAAGAGTTAATCAGATTGGAGAATGTATGTCCTGCCTTTTGTGTACGTTGAATTCATATGCATTCTTCTGACCTTTGATATCTAAAGATATTATCATTCAATATCCTGTGAAAAATGGATTTCTCAGAAAAAGGTAGTGAAGTCTGTTGTCCTGTATCTTTTTAATTAAATTTCATAGTTAATTTGGTTTTATTAATTTCTCTTAGGGCTCTTTAAATAACACTCCTGTGAATGTAAAAGGGAGCACTATTAAAAGTTCTCTCTCAACAGTTGCATGAGTTTGGATCTGTGTTTTGGTGGAACTCCACTTATCTGATGTACTCAGTTTAGAATTTACTTTTTCAACAAAATATGCTGTTTTTAGGAGACAAAATATCCTAGCAGCTAAGGAAATGGAGTGGAATTCTGGAGGTCTGGACTCAGTTTATTAGCCAAGCACACATTTCCTGCAGACCTTGAGAAAAGTACTTAATAGGCATCTTTGATTTAGTTCACATTCCTTAATGTGATAAGGTGTGTGTATCTCTCCCAGGTTTGGTCATCGTGGTATTTAAATCTACTAACTACTTGAGAGGCACTTCAGTAAGATGGGCATGTGCCATCTAATTAAGTAAATGTATACATCCATCCTTTTAAAGCTGCCAGTAATAGCAGAATGATTGATGTAATTTGTGTGCTACAAGTAACATAAAGCCTTTCTAATGCAGCTTTTTCAAGACATTTCAGGTCACCTAACTGGGTCTGTTTTTACTAGTCTTGCCCTGGGCAACCTGATCTAGCTGTGGTGTCCCTGTTCATTGCAGGGGATTTGGACTAGATGGCCTTCAGAGGTTCCTTCCAACTATAAGGATTCTGTGACTCTATTATACTTTTGTAACTTTGTCTCATGCAGACACATCATTATGGCAACAAACTGCCCAATTAAATCAGACCTAATGAGAAGGGTAACCATGTCTTTGCTTCTGTAGTGACTGTTCTGCAAAAAGGGATTTTCAAACAGTTTTTAGAATCCTGCTTCATGAAATTGTGCTGGTCAGGTGAGCACTTAAATGCCCATCTTCCTGTCCAGTGGTTGTATGGCATAAAGGCTGGACAGAACCAGCAAATGGATTTGTGATGTGCTCTTGTATACAATCTCGTACCAGTTAAAAATGATTAAAACTAAAAGAAGAATAATCATCTAGTATTCTGAAATCTTATTTAACTCATACACCTATCTACTAAGTTTTATCTTTTTAGAGCTGGCTCGAAGTGGCAACATGAGAAATCAGTAACAGTACTGTTTCTGATTATGACTTGCAAAGCTATCCCAACATGGGCCAAAGAGACTTTTATTTCAGTATAATGGCTTTATACTTTTTTCTATTTTTCTTTCAAGTGTTCCCAAAGGTGCTTTGTGGTCTTTTGTTACTTGTTCTCACTGCTCCCCATGACTGGAATTGATTTTAAATATTGATTTTCTTTTGTCACTGAAAAATATTCTTTGTGCTTGTCATTTTAACATCAACCATTTGGCATGATTGCATGCTGAGGCCCCCACATTGCCACATTATTTTGCCATTGTTGGTATTACTTTAACATATTGTAGTGTGTTAGAACTTCCTGCCTTCCATGACTTACTCCTACAAGCACAGTAGGAAGCTCTCAGTTCACAAATAAAGAAAAATTGAGTAACAGACTCCAAAAAAAAATTATTAAAAAAACTCTTTGGGGATGTATTTACTTCTTTAATCTGGTGTTAAAGGCACAGTGTGTTTCTTATTCCTTTCCTGTTAATTTTGGAGATTGCTGGTGTTTTTATCACTCCTTCCCTCTCTCTAGCTTCTAGATCACATAGCCTTGTAAAATGTGTGTACTAATTTAATGCTGAACTGGGAAACTTCAACTCACATGTCTTCCATGAAACTGTTTGATATTGCTAATACCAAGAAATTACATCTTCAGTCTTTTTAGTATATTGAACAAAATCTGGAAATATACAGAATTACAGAAATTTAGAGAATCTTGAAGGGAAGAATACAGAGGTCAAAAGGAATATAGAAAGACCGAGAACATATGGAGGGTGGAGGAAACCTGATCAAAGGAGCAGTAATTGAGTGTTTTAGCATTTTCATAACTGATATATTGATTGGGAGAGAAACTAGATAAAACCGTTTTTAGAGATTTTCACTGTGGGAATAACAAGAGAGCATAAATGGCTTTTCTCCTCTATCTTGGGAAGTAATTATTAGTGAACTAGAAAGGCATGCTAGTACTATTTATGTGGCAATTTGCCTTTTACTGTAACTTTGGAATCCAGCAAAAGGTATGCCTACTCATTCCTATTCTCTCCTTTCCACTAATTACGTGTATAAATACCATTCCTTCAATTAACTGAAGTCCTGTCACAGAATGGAAAAGGAGAGAAAAATCTTCTCCACAGTATGTGGGAAGAAATGGTGGATCTGTGGAGTAGAGGGTTAGAAATTCCACCATCTGGATAGCTTTTATACTGGTTGAGAATTCACAAAACGGAGTGGTGTTCAATATGTGCTCAGTTTCAGCTTTTTGTCATATCAAATGAGAAAGGTAAAGCGGTCACTATTCTCTACTGTCTAGTTCCCCTTTTACAGGGTTTTTAATCACAGTAACAACAGCAACTGAAGAGGCAATGGGTTTTTTTCCTGGGATGCTGCAATTCACTGTCTCTTTTAGTAATGTAAACTGACATGAAACAGTACATTATTAAAAGAAGTTATGATTTCAGACAGGTGAAATGACTACAGTCTATTTAACTGGAGGAAGGACTACATAGGCAATAATGAAAATGGACTGCAATGATGTTGAGAACCACTCTCTTTCTCTAATATAAATTCATAGAATCACAGTGCCATTTAGTCTGAAAAAAAAAAATGTAGTGCTACATGTGGATGTGGCACTTAGGGCCATGGTTTAGTTGGCGTGGTAATGAGTTGACGGTTGGACCTGATGATTACTACAAAGAGGCAAATATAGATCATCCTCCTCTGAGCTTCTAGAGATCAGAGAATTCTAGATTCCAATTCTAGATTAATGCTCACATTCTCCATCCTGGACTTAAGCAAACATTCATTTAGAGACTTTGTGGAGAGCATGTTAAATTTGAGCTATTATATTTAGTATCTGTTGATGGATTTGTCAGCTATGAGTTTATCCAGCCTTTTTTTTTTTTTTTAACCCATTTATACTTTCGATCTCCAGAATATCTTTCAGGAGAAGCTACTCTAAGTAACTGTAGCATTTCAACTGAATACATTTGAGGAATTTTATTTTTCTAAGATTATTCAGAAATAGTAAATTTGTAGTGCAAAAAATGTTGATTTTAATTTGGAGGTTGATCCTCCTTTTTTCTATTAACGAAGAATTTGGAACTACTAAAATTTACAATGATATGATCATAAGCTGTTGTAACGTACAGTCAGTAACAAATGAGACACCATGGTATGTAGATGGTGGGTACTTTATTTTTGTATTTATTTGTATAAAGAGAATTAGCACTGATGAGGAAGCTTCAAATGTGAACTAGACTGTGGGTATCAAGAAATGCTGCTAAAAAATTGGCTAATGTACCTGGTGACCAGTCTGTTATTTCCTTAGAAAATTTTAGAATCTCCCATAGGTGACCTTATGGCACTAATAAACATTAATTAACTTATTAATTAAAAATTAATTAAGGTTATTTAATTCCTGGAGTAATTCGTTTAGTGAATTTAAGGAACGTAATGAGATTCAATAAAGCAAACTGCAAGGTTTTGGATAATCCCACAAATGCTTACCAAATAGGAGAAAAACTCCTTGAGAGTAGCCCTGCTGAGAAGGACTTCTGAGTCCTGGTAGAAAGAAAACTTAAAATGAGTCAGCAGTGTGTGCTTGCAGCCCATAACGCCAGCAGTATCCTGAGCTGCATCAAAAGAGGAGTGGCCAGCAGGTAGAGGGAGGGGATTGACCCTCTCTACTATGCCTCCTGAGGCCCCACCTTGAATACTGTATCCAGTCATGGGGCCTCCAATACAGGAAAGATGTAGAGCTTTTGGAGATCATTTACAGGACTGGAGTACCTATGAGGACTCTATCATAGGTACTGCAGTCCTGTAGATAGAGCTGGGCTTGTTCAATCTGAAGAAGAGAAAGATTCTGGATTATGGCATTCCAATATTTAAAGGGAGATTATAAACAGAGAGAAATCAACTTTTTGCACAGGGAAAAGGACAAGGGGAATGGTTTTAACCTAAAGGAGGAAGGATTTAGATTAGATGTCAGGAGGATGATTCTTTTTCCGCTGGGGCGGAGGAAGGGGGGCGGTGCTGGAGCAGGCTACCCAGAGTGGTTGTGGATGCCCCCATCCAGGGAGATGTTTGAGGCAGTTGTGGATGAGATTCTGGGCTACTTAATCTAGTGGTTAGCAACCCTGCCTGTCGCAGGGGGGTTGGAACTTCTTGATGACTCTTGAGTTCCCTTACAACCCAAGCCATTCTATGATTCAGTGATTTAAAAGAAAAGTCACTTTAAGGATGTATAGAACTGCATGCGTATCTCCACCTGAAAAGGCATAGAACCAATCTGCTTACGTGCATGCCTTGCTTGTCTTCTCTCTCTCTTTTTCTTTCCTAGTTCTCTTTTTTTTCTTCTCTACCTAACTGCCTTCTTTTTCCTTTGTAACCGCTATAACTAAGCACATTAACAAAGCGTTCTTCTGTGGTCATAGTTTCTTCTTCATAGTTTTCCATTTACATAAACTATCTGTTCTGGTTCACTACAATAAAAGTGAATCACTAGCACAATTTGTAGAAGACTAACTACAGAAGCTGAACAGAAAGAAAGAAAGCATAATATTGACTTCCCTCCCTGTATTTCAACAAATAGATTTCATGAACACGAATTCCTCAGCATACAGGACATGTAATTTTCCTGTAAACTTAATCAGAATCCCATTACAAAGATGAAACAGACGGGAGTTAAACTACAATTTAAGCTTATGAGAGAGCAATGGTTTTCCTTGGCAGTATTCTTTGTTAGAGGAGGGGCTACTGCAGTTGAAGACATGGTCACTTGATGCCCTTGACATCTCCTTGGGAGATTGGGAGTAGGTTTTCAAAAGCCTTTATATGTAAGACTTACGGAAGACTTGGCTGACACAATATGTCAAGTTCTCTGAACTTCCACTCATTTTTGGACAAGCTGAAAGTAGAACTTTTTGTATAACTCTGCGTCAGTGGTTTACGGGCTGGTTCGGCCCGGTTCTGTGATGACTGGGGGCCCATGGGAGAGGGGAAGGGGCAACAGGAAAAAGGAAAAGGGAGATGGGCCTATAAAAAACAAAACAGCAGCAACAATCTGAGGAGGAAAACTAATTTACTAAATAAGATATTTGAAAGTAAAATAACAATATATAATACAATATAATTGGAATTGAAGCTAATAAAATGAGAGAGGGTCTGATAAAACGAAGGCCTTATGCTGAACACTGAAGGCGAGACAGCTAGTGAGCACCTGCTGCTGGGTGAATCCGAAAGGAAAGAGCCTGTGTCTCATGGCACACAAACAGTTTTATCTTTCCCTCTGAGTGGAAAATGGAAAAATGCAAAGCAATGCAAAGTTCTCTGAGGTACGTAGTTTTTCTTCTCCAGGTATACCCAGAGCTATCTATGATCCACAGAGATTGAGCATTAACTCTTTAACTCTCAGTGCACTACAAGATGTTATGATATGGAATACCAATGACAAAAATCATAAAACCACGACACCCTGATTTTTCAAATGGGGTCCCAGCAAAGCTTTCTGTCCCACATATAATAAGTTCACATAAGGTATTTTTTTTTAATTATTAATTTCTTTTGCAGAGATATTTTTCACCCATAAAGTGGTGTTAAGGATCAAACATATTCTGCCCAAATAATTTTCCCGCATTGTTGAGTTTGCCATTTTTTGACTAAAAGGGACCTGAAAAAGAGTAAGCCTTGTAATATATCCTTTCAACATTGTAGTCAAATTAACTAGCAAAAAAAATCTCCCATGATAAAGATACACTAGTAGTTATCATATTTTTAAGACTGCTTTGAGTATATGCTTCTTTCTTTAACCTGAGTGTTTTTTGCTGATATCTGAACAGGCAGTGTGGACTTTTTTTTTTCAACAATGGACTTTAGTACAGCCTGTACTAATAATTTGCACTTACAATTTGAGGGGCACTTAAGTGTCAGTAAATTATAGAAACTATTCAGTAATGCCATTAAAATTAAAGTTCAGCTGAGTTTCCTTTAGAAAATTTTATTTCTGGGGTTAAACGTGTCCAGTGTTTCAAATCCCGTCAAATTGAAAACAGGTATTTAAACTGTCATGTAGCTTTTTTGTGTATAGCACAATTACAGCAATCAAAGTGCTGGAAGTGGCAGCAGCAGCAGCAGCTTGACTTCCTTTTGAGCTGTAACTTGGATGACAAATCTAAGCAAAGTGGAAAACTGCAGAGTCTTAGAATAAAACTAGAAGGAATTTTTCACTTTGTGAGAATTCTTCTTGCCCCAGTATTTTCCATATTTCTAATATTTCTCTAAAAAAGGTCTCTTTTTTTCACTAGTACTACATAGAACATCATGTTCTACAGCTATATAAATTGTTAGATTTAAAATCCATGATCTTTACAGGATTTTTAAAGTTTAAAAATAAAAAATACCTCTCTGCATTATTTTTTTATTGTTGTTGGGCTCCCCAGTGGTCACTGTAGAGAGTGATTCCAATCATTCACATACGGGAGATACTCGATTCCTTCTTGCATTTCCTGCATTTCTGCTTTGTCACAGGGAGACTACATGAACCTGTGGCTTTCTCAACTCCTTGGTGAATTACCTATGAGTAATTGGTTGAATCTGAGCTAAACAAGCAGTTACTGGTAAATCCGGAAATAAGTTTCTATTTCACATTTCGATTAAAATCTTTATTTACAAGGATTCCTAAATATGTCTAACCTCATTTTTTCAAAGATATATTTATGAGAAAAGTCTATGCATTTTCTTATCATATCCTTATTATGGTGAACACTGACTGTAATTCCTCTGAGAGTCATCAGGGTCCCATTCCGTCCGAAATGTCCAGAAGCCCTTAGCAGATGCCAGTGTTAGGATTGTGGAGGCACAGGTTTCTCATACAGTCAGTAGAAGTAGGTGGGCATTGCCAGAAGACATCAGAGAATCTGAATCTGGTGGTGTCCATTTATCTATGGAGTGCACCCAAGAAAGTATACCCAAGTATACCAAGGGTATAATTTCCTATTTTAGGTGTTCCAGTTGTTTTGTGGTAAATACATAAAGATGAAGTCTATATCTTCATTTTCTCTGTTATTCCATAATAATTTATTTTAAAATGTTGTGTGTCCATGGAAATTTAATAAAATTGATATAGTGTGAAAACAGAACACTGTTTTTCTGACGAAAACAGTATTTCTGCTTCAATTTCTAAATCACATATTTGTTTTCATAATGAAAACCAGCCCTGGGATTTTTGTTTGTTTGCGTGCTTTGTGGACAGCTTAATTGCCACTGAGCACTTTTTTTCTTTAAAGATGTTGCTTAAAAACACCTCAAGAACTTTAATCTTTTTGAACGTGTGAAAGCTCTCCATTTTGTGGCACTAAGGGATGTAGTTTAATGATGAAACTTGGTAGGTCAGGTTGACAGTTGGATGTGATGATCTTGAAGGTCTTTTCTAACCTAAATGACACTATAAAATTACACTGTAATTCTGTATATTTTTACTATGCAGCTTTAAATCAAAACTGAGTCCTGTTTATGCAGGCATGTGTACTGAATTTTCATGTTTTTTGCATCTATTCAATCCTACTGAAACCAGTAAAAGGTACTTAAAGCTTGGAGAATCATTGTTTTATGTGAGTGATTTCACTGACATAAATGCAGTTGTTATACAAATAGAGAACTATTTGCACAGTCATGTCAAAGCCTTCACCCTTCATGCTTTGTGAATTCTTGAAGTACCAGTTGGAGAGAAGTATTGTCAGCTGACCTATGTATTTTTTGGCATGCTAGAATGCTGCTGTTGAGAGCAGTGAATTACTATCTTTAAGGTAATTCCCCCACAGTCTTGCTTCCCCTTCCTAGGATTACCTTTCCTTCCTGCACGTAACTCAGATCTTCGAAAAGAGGGGATTTGAGGCCCAGCAGTCAAGGGCATTGTGGCATATGGAGGAAGACTACCGACTTCCTTGGTGTTTACCGTACTTGGGCCTTGGTCTTTTCTGAACCCCTGAGGCATCCTTGTATATATCTGTTGCAATTGTTTCTCAGTTTTTATTTCTGACAATCCAAGATGATATAGGGGTTGTGTTGTATCTCACCAGTTCTGTGGGATGATCCATTCACACTTTTAGGGATGGTACCAGGGCAAAGGAGGTTATTCAAGGCCTCAAACTTCTGTGAAGACTGGTCAGAATTGAGGGAGACATACTTGTGTTTGAAGAGAACCAGCTGAAGAGGTCCCACCCAGGTCCATGCAGCCAGCTAATAATTAAGCAGACTGGTTATGGTGGCCAGTGTTTGTAGTTCCTTCTTGGCTTTCTTTCTTTCAACAGAGTAAAAGTGCCATCTGTCACGAGAGATTGCGCTTTCATACGTTGAAAACTTTTCAACAAATTCTTTCTTAACATAGGGGAAGGATGAGGTCCAATCCTTAGATAAGGAAAGAAAAATGTATGCCTGATACTATTTAGAAGGAGGGAGTAGGGTGGACAGGCAACTATTCTAGAATAAAACAGTATTCATTATGTAATACAAAGCAAATAAGAAATAAATTCTAGTAAAAAAATATTGTAGGTTCTGTGGAAGATTTTGTGTGGTAACAGGAAAATGCTGTCATGTAGTCCTTGCCAGACAGGCTGGACAGAAAGCTAGAAAACAATACTTTGTTGGTAGGACTAAGGCTGTGATTCAGTAGATTATTTTTTCACTCTCTTAGAAGATGAGAAAGACAGAAGTGAACCAGAGCTGAAATAGTAGCACTCAACTATGTTGGATTTTTTCCCTAAGTTTGCCTAGTAGCTGTTATGAGTTTCCTAAGTTCCACTTTGAGTTACTGAATAAAGCTTGAGAGTTCATACTTTAAGTGCAGTACATTATTTTGTTAGTAATGTCACCTGGTACCTACAATGTGTGTGTTGCCATTTTATTAATTGCACTGTGTTCAGAGTATGAATAAATCATATCCATTTCTCTAGCATATTCTTTTCAGAAAAGGCAGACTCAGAAAAGCAGGTATATACATTAATGGGCTTGATTTCAGAAATTGTCTTACTACTAATGCTGTTAATATAGGGCAGAAGTGGGAGTACATGTGTGGGGCTCCTTTATTGCTAGTTTCTACTTCCCTCCGTAGGATCCTAAATACTCAGAGGAGGAACTGAAATGCTAATAAGTGAAAGCTGACTATACACCTGATTCTCTTCCTTATGCTCTCCTTAGCAGCATACAGGCTTGCCACCCAGTTATTCTGTTGGCTAAGAGGTATCTTCTTGGACATCTTAGTTTTCTTCCGCAGCTTCCAAGCCGTTTCTATTGAGAATCTGTCTCCCACAGGCTACTCCAGGTGGTTTTTACCCTAAATCATTCAATTTCACCCCTTACACAAACTACGGTTTTCTAGTTCAACACACCTTAGAAGCCAACACCAATTAATCCATTCACAGATCTTTAATTTATCCTATTGTTCTTCCCTAGCCAAGATTCAGAAACCTTTGGTCTGTGTTGGCTTTCTTTAACAAAGTCTGATAAACTTTCTCTGTTCAGATCTTCTTTCCCTTATCTGCCACTCAAGCAGAACTTCTTTGCTCTTGTACATACACATATACACACACATGCATAGCAGTTACTGAAACAGAGCAGAAACAAAGGAAATGAGCGTAACAGACCTCTGAACAAGTTTGTTATGGTTGAGCAGTTCTGTGTTTTGCCTCTGGAGAATTATCTGTATTATTTTCCTGGATGTCTCTTTTTCCTGCCAAGTACATGCCTGTTGTGTGTTTTGTGGAGCTAGAATAGCTCCTGTACTACTGCTGTACTGTACTCTTTTTTGTAAAGATTAAAGCTCTTCCTGTTAAAGTGAACATTTGTGTGCTGCTGGGTATTGGGTAGACTTTAGCCATACCTACTTTGCTGAGATCAGAATAGAGCTGCTATCTGAGCACTGTTTGCTTGTTTTTGTTACATAGTAATCATTCTGCTAGGCACATTCAATGATAAGCTTGACTGAAAGGGAAAGTTTTGGTAACTGCAAATTCTGCAAACCAATCTGTTTTTCCATATTTGTAAGTTAACTCTTTAAAATTACAACTTTTCTGAACATTACACACTTTCTTTAAAATGACTTTGTTGAACAAAAGTCTGAAATACCAGTAGAAAGAGATAAAAGAGAGATATACTGTGGAAATAGTAAGGCATATCCACATTGCACGCCCACCTAGAACTCACTACTTAGCTGTGCTTTTGAAATGCATGGAAGGACATGGCAGGCAACGCATTTGAAATTCATATTTTTACTCTATTGATTCTGATAACTTGAAAATGAGGACCATCATTATAATGACAGGCTACAAAAAGTTTCCGGCAGCTTGGTTAGTATCAGAAAGTTTTCAGCAGATAGGTACTGAATGCAGTTTTACAAGAAAATATTTCTTTGCCTTAGTATGAAGCCATGCTGCGCATGCCATTCTCTGCCTCGCTCACACCCACACTGCAGAGGTTTTTATTTACTGAGGTATATGCTACTGCTCCTCCACGTTCTATGAAAAGATTGGAAGCTTTGTTCACAGCTTTTGTGACCGCATCATTGAAAACTACATCGCTATGTGCACGTACCAGATGCACATGACCTTAATTCTAACATTCTGAAACTGTAGCTTTGCAGCTTTGCTTTAATAGGAACTAATGTTCATCTAAAACTATTAAGCATATACACCCTTATTATGTTTCCTGAATACCATAGTTTATTCAGCAAAAAGTCAATTTAGCAAGCAAAGGTATATGTTTGCTTCTCGTTAAAATCATTGAAAAGTGTAAGGATTTTGTGCCCTGGACCTCTTATTAGTGCCATTGGGATTGTTTGTGCAAAGATAGGCATGCAGGTATACATGGGATTCTGGCCTACTCTGTATCTTGCAGTGGATGGTATATTTTTTTGTGGTTCCTTGCTTCCATTTGTGTGCTCTCAACTAGAAGGATTCCCTTGAGAGAAGGGTGGCCTGTTCAATTTTCAGGGATGCTTCAGAGTACACTTCATGTGGAAATGGTTGAAAAGGATGTGGCTGGTGTCAGGCAAGGTATAGGTACATAAAATAGCATTAGGATCTTGCAGCTTGTGTCATGAGTGTTTGAGATGGTTGCGAGTAGGTGTCCTCAGAGAAGTGATAGAAGGAACTTCCTGAGTATAGAGCAGACAGAGCAGAGAGAATGCAGCTGAGAATGTCTTTGAGTTAACTAAAAACAAACCTGTAACAGTGGTCTGCCTGCGAGGATACTTGCACAAGGAGATAGCTGTTTACCAGCTTTTTTCATTCCTAAGATTTCTGATTAAGTTGTGGTTATCTTTTTTCCTGTTTAAAAGAGTTGACTTCCTTCTTTTCATTCCAATAAAATACAGAGCTTATGTTCTTGTTGTTACTGTTTAGAAGCTTTTCGGCCTTTTTAGGGAAGATTTCTCTAAAGAAAAGGTCTGAGCAGATCCATCACAAAAGCGGTAGCTGACATGGAGTCAACCAGCAAACATTTTAGAGAAAAAAATGATGCAGAACAATACAGAAAGCTCTTAGTCTGTCTCACATGAACATTATTTTAAAGGTGAAGCAATACATTTTACCTTCAAGCCTTCTTAATTGTAAGAATAATATTCAATATTTATAATTAGAAACAATTTTCATTCTCTGTTCAAAATTCTTTCCCCAGTCCAGCCTCATGTGATGGCTATTTTAAGGTAATACAAAGTAAAACCTAGATACAGATACATCAACATTGGCTTGTGAATCTCTCAGTTGAGTGTTTCAAGGTGTCAAGGCAGGTTGCTATTCACTGATCAAACCGCAAAAGAGAATGATTTACTGTTGCTGGGTTGGATTTCTGAAAGGAAATTTGTAAGGAATTCTCATGTTCTGCAGGTCTAAGTTTAGTGACCTTGTTTTACTTACCCCTTAAAGAAAAAAAAAATCCACTAAGTACTAAAGAACATGTGACCAATACAGTTTTTTTTCTGCACTCTGTTCCTCCAGATTTTTTCTCTTCCCATTTGGGAGATATATAGAGAAGAAGTAGTACAACCTTGGAAATATCCAACCCAACAAGAGCTATGCCACCACTGGCACTGGAGAAGGATTTCGTCTCTAATGTTTTGAATATACAGAATTGTTTTGTCAGTCTTTAAAAACAGTAGATTGAAATAAATTTAAATGTCAAGCAGTCTTGAAACAAAACTATAAACCCATGAGGGAAAAGGGACATGTTCCTGCTAAATGTTCCCCCATAAAAGTATGAAGATTTAGAAGGTTGTGGGAGAAACTAGCTGGTTATTTTTCCTAGCTATAAATATAATGAGAAAACTGGATTTCCTTAAATTTACTATAGCTGTAAGAAATTTACTTTCTTGCATATATTTAATCTTGAACACATTTTTTCAGTACTGCCTAGTTCTTGGAATTAATCATGTACTAATATACTTCGGCAATTCCAAGAATTGTTTTTTACTTAATTTCTTCAGTGGAACCTATGTGCCTAAATCCACTGGCTGCTTGTAAATCTTGATCTCTAAGAAGACTATTCCAGATGTGAGTCTGATGTTTTTGTAAACCAGTAAGAAGCTTATGATGAGACAGTTTAGTGGATGTACAAGGTGCATAGTGAATGCTACAAACATTTTTCTGTGGATTGTGTTTATGCAAATATGTTAAGATAAAAACATCAGGAACTTGCATCGTAATTAAAATGAAAGTACAGTAGTATAAGTGTGTATATATGAAACAGTGTAGTTACTTTTGCAGATTATTTGGAAATTTGTAGGAATAATGACACAGGTTCTGTTGCTGCAGAAACAAACAAACAAACAAACAAAACAAAAACAAGCATTGTAAATCAGTATACAATTTGAACTGTGTACACTTTTGTCATGACTATATAACAGTAAGGTTAATCCTACTTGTTGTTCAGTAGAAGAATAACCTATAGCATCGAAAAATTGAACATTATGTAACTGTGGCTTAGAAGTGGTTGTGGGTGGGATAGCAACATTAATTAAAATTTAATTTAAAAATTACTTAAAAGCCATGTGAGTGGAAATGAGGGCAAGGATAGATATTAATGCATAGGTGTTGATACAATGGTTATACAGAGATGAAGGAGCAATGGAAATTGTTTGGCATGTCTGAGGAGTCTTACAATTAAATGTGCTGATCAGAGTTTATCACTTTAGGTGCTCTACTGCCAGTAGAAAGACATTTGCAGATGGTTAAATAACATATATGATTGCATAATTTTATGATAGTCATTGATGATAACTCAAAGCCTAGGAGATTTAAATAATCAAGATTCCAGCTTTATTACTGAAATGCATGCTGAGTTAATACATTTCCAGTGGGCCCTACTCTTCAAATAAGTATATTAATGAAAAGTTTTGGAGCACTTTCTGGTTTGCAGCCACATCGGATTTCATCTGCGAAAAGCAAAATATAGTTTGCCAAAGCTGAAAATTTGACATCTATGTCTGTATAGGTTGTATTTCGCTGACATTTAGGATCGCATATTAACTCAGTGTATTGCAATATAGCATAGATGATGATACCCTCTAAAGAATTTGTAGGGATACTCTGAGAGTGAGTGTTTTCTGCTGTCTTACAAATAATTCTTCTATTTTGTATGTGTTACAGTGGTCAAGATTAAAGACATTGGTACTGGTAAAGACAAATAGCTTCCTTACTATCTAGTATAAACCTAATGCTTATGAAATAAGTGGAATTTCTATATTTTCCTCTTTTTCAGGGATGACTGTAAATGGGAATATTGCTTTACGACTTATATTAATGTGACCCTTTTTAAAAGTGCTGTAATCCTTTTCCTTGGAAAAATGAAATCGTCTGAATGATTTTGAAATGAGAAAACATCAAAATTTCCATAAGTTGCACCAATATTGTCAGATTTGTCATTAGCTTGTTTTATCGTTTAATTACAGCATACTTCTCTCCTTGAGTCTTACGAGGTACCTTAAGATTCCATAGAGAATTATCAAATAAGAATTACATAGTACAAATATAGGACAACAGAATTTTTCTATCAAAGGATATTCCTTTGTTGCTCAAAAAATGTTTGATGCTAATATTTTAAAGAAAGTCTTTGAAGTTAACTTCAATAGAAACTCTTACCATACAAACCAGAGGAGATTTAGTTTACTAATTAGCTGCTTCATTTTGATTTAGTGTATATCAAAATCAATTCACAGTTATGGTTGTTTTTTGTTTTTGTTTTGTTGTTTGGTTTTTTTTGTAATTAAACTTCTTAAGTTTTTACGGCTGTGTATGTGCCAATGGGAAACTTTTAACCTGCCATCCTCTTTTATTCAGTTTCTCTTCATTTCCCACCTTCATCACTATCAGTAAAGGATAATAATCAGAGGAGTAAATCAGACTAGGAAGTTTCTTGGAAATGTCCCTGACATGGGCCCCAGGGAGGCAGCACACATCCCTACAGGTAGGGTTGGGCTGACATATAGGTCCCTCCATTCCTCTCAGAAGTGAGTCCTCTATGACGGTTACCCTTCTTTCCTTCTTGGTGGAGAAGAGTCTTTAGGTGTGGAGTCAACCACTTCAGACCTCTTATACAGGGGAACCTGGGTAATTGAGATAGATAGGGATGGGGTTTGCTTGCAGTACCAAGCTGGGACCTGCTTCCACTCCTCCTCATCTCTTGGATCCCCTGCCTCTGCTCAATGATGTCTGGGCAGGGGATCCACCACTATTTGGGGTGTATCACCCTGGTGGCTTTCTTGCAAGTTTGGCAGGGAGATACTCCACCAGTCTATCTCCTGCTAAGATCTCATATGCTGCTTAATCTCTCCACTTCCTCCTTAGGCTCTGCCACCATACTGAGCAGAACATCCACCTTCTCACACCACCTGTGTGAACAGGTGGAATTCATGCCACATTTCAGTGGTAGCAACAGACTCAGCCGCTCCCTGCAGCCCTTTTGGGCAGGTGCTCTGTCTGAGTTGACGTTATTTTTGATAAGAGCTTTTTGCTTATTGGAGACCATGGCCAGATTTGTTGTCTGGGAGTCAGCTAATAGGCGAGCCAGTCTCCTGGGTGGTTATGAAACTGAAGAGCTATTGTGTTAATCATTCAATTGCCCAACTAATTTTGAGTAAATTCTCGACTGAATTTGTAAGGGTGAACTTCAGAATAACCAGAACTCTACAACCTCAACAGGATTTCTGTGTGGAGCAGTCCAATCCAACCTTCATTTCATTTCATTACCTTAGACTCAATATATTTTCAACTTGAAATGCTATTTTATTTCATCTGGGGCACATTAGTGTGAGCTGCCTCTTCAGACCAACACCTCTAGTTCTGCTTTAGAGAGGGAAAGATGGATGTCACAGCTGTATTGCAGTAGTGAGCAAACTTGGAGAACAGATGCTTGTAAAGAACTAAGAAAGTACTGATGAATAGCAGTCAAAATCTCTGATGAGTTCTGCTGTCCCCTAACTCAAGGTGGCAAAGTCTGTATATACTCAGCAGTTTCCAGCGTTGTTTCAGTTAGGTGAAAATAACTCCAGTGATTCTCTTCTGTGAGTTAAAATTTGTTTGAACGCAAATTGCTTTATTAGAAAGTAGGTTTTGAGTCTAAGAGCAAATTCTTTTTTTCCTTGTAATTATTCATCTGATCACTTATTTAATGGAGCATTTGATTTATTTCAAAGTAATCTCTGCTTTTATATGTAAATCACAAGTTTTTGAGAAGAGTACAGTAATTAAATTATGCATGGAAAATGCAAGGAAAAACTAATCAGAAGGTGGAAATTCCATTAAAATGTTTTATATTTATTTATATAGCCAAGTAATTCAGTTTAGGAAAACATTATTTTCTAAAATTGAGATTTTCCATAGCGTGCTACTGGGATAATGTTCCTTATGTTTGCCCTCCTGTACCTGAGTAACTATTTCTGAATGTTCTAAGCTTTTTCCTGTGAAGCAGATGAGTACGTGTTTTGAATCACATTCGCTGTGTGCTGAATTTAATTCAATTACCAATTTCCTGACATAAAACTTCTCCCACAATGCAAAGTTTTTGTTGCTTCATTTGAGCACATAAAAGTCATTATATAAAGGCGATAAAGACCAGAACTCGTTGCATTTTGGGGGAGGTAACTCTTGCCTGTCTGAACTGTATTGTACATTGTGTTCCTAAGACAGTTACTTATAGTAGCCTAGAAGATTAATGCACTCTATTAGTCAAGGCATTGCAATCAGAAATCAATAATTGATACAGATGTCCAGACCAACTCAGGAAAAGATTTTTCTTAATTCTAGGTAGAATTGCCATCAGCACACATTTGCCAGTTTCTAGTTAGGGAGGGAAGTTTTCAAATAATTGAAGTATTCTACTTCTTCAAATGCTGACCAAGTACATCTCTAAGTTTTGAACAGCTCAGCTTTCAAGACTAAGAGAAAGCACTGAGATTTAGCTCAGCCGCCTTCTAAAGAATTTTAAAGCATTACATGAGTGATATAGTAAGATAAAAAGTTGCAATGGGATCTCTGAGAAAATAAGTAGCTCTGGTTGAGTTTAAGACTTTACCTTGAAGGGAGGAATTATTATTTTTCCTTATTGTCTTTGTCTGGGAAATGAAAATAATAGCACAATTCAATAGTAGGTAAAAGAAAACCTTGAAGAAAATATTTTCTTCCTTGAGGAACTGCTTTCTAAGAACCTCACTTCCATGCTGTTCTGAAATACTGGCAGCAAGATGTCTGAAGAGAAGACCGTATGCTTCCACACATATATTTTGATGCTGGAAAATAAGTTTTTCAGTGGGGCATATTTATCATGATTCCTACATAAGGCAGCCTTTGAAACATTTAGATTTCATTTTTGCTTTTTCACCATCACTTCTTCAAACTGTTCCCCTATTTTTTATTTTCTGTTTTTATTCTTATTCTCTGCTAAAACATGTGGCCTTGTTGTAGTGCTTCCCCAGTACATAAGAAGCAAGTAGTTGTTTGGGATTCAAAGCTGTGTTATATCTCTGTAAATACAGGTTACCAGCAAGTATAAACTCAGTTTCTGCTTGTCCTGAATTGCCCTGTATGTTAATTTCTCATGAAGTTAAAGGAACTACTGGATATGCCTTGAAGTCTTCCTAATGGCAGAATTTATGTCTCCAGGTCTCCAGCTCTTTCTGATTAGTCAATTTTGCCCTCCATGTCTACCATCACCAAAACACCCATGTAAGTCTCTCATGGTATTTGAATACCATTCTGACCAGAAGTAGGTTAAAGCGTGTAAGTAAAGCATCGAGCTCCTCCAGAGGAGCAATTTCTTCTACATGACCTATACGTGGTTAGTAGATACCAGCTTTGATATGAGCAATTTGCTCATTTGAGTTGGTGCAGCACAACTGAAGCTGGGCTAAACATTTGAGAAGGTGGATTAAACTGTGAAGGGTGAAAAGGTATGTACATCTCTCTTGCCCAGCTGAGCCTACCTTTTTCCATGGGTAATGCCTTATCCTAAGAATTATGCTATAAATTCTGGAAGTTTTTGTGCTGATCCTAAGCACCAGTTGGAGTTTGTGCTACAATACTAATCTGTTATGGGTGATTGCCCTTTTATTTAGCTCATGAGCTGTTCACTAAAACAAGAGCAATGATTTACTTCATGATTGTTAAGCAGATTGTAAATAATGGACACTACTGTAATAACATAAGAAGACATAAAAAGAACACATTTCCAATGAATCAATAAATAAATAGATGAAGAAAATTAGTTAGATACAGACAGTATGATGAATGACTGATTCACATCTTGTTAATAAATGACATTCAAAAACATGGATCCTGAATTGAAATGTAAGTGAAAGGGTAAGCAATTCCAGGGTATTATTCAGGGCGAGGTACTAAAGGGAATATAATTCAAAGAAACAGTGATAACTGAAAACTGTTGGAAGCAAGGTTCCTAGAGTTATAAAATGTAAAAGCTACAGAAATTCTGAAGACATGGGGAAAAATCTACAGGGCTAATGGATTCCAAATCCTTTACCCTTTCCATCACTTTCCCTGCAATTTGGTAGAAAGTTGAAGCATATATAATAATCAGTTACTAATCAAGATTATAGTTAATGTATTTCTGTAGGAGTGATCAATGTAAAATGTATCACAGTTCATACATACAGCTTTTGAATAATGGCAAATAGATTTAGTCTTAGATGTGGAACTGTCCTGCTGTACAATAAGCAGGACTTTATTAAGTACATTTATCCTTTTGTGGTTAACATGTTTTCAAAATAATAAGATACAAAAATAAGAAAATGTTGACACATATAACAAAGATAATAACTAGAGGATTCAGAAACAATACCTAAATACAATGTTGTAATGCAGGTTCTGAAGTACCTGGAGATTTCAGAGAAAAATATAGAAAGTGTACATTAGGAATGTGAAATACATCCATAATAATGTGACCAACAGAGCACAGCATCAAAAATCAGCTAGAATTTGGTGTAGCCTCTCTATGTATACACAGATGTGTATACATACTTTTTAGAGTATTTATGTATATACGTCGTGTCTTAATCCATAATGTAACAGGTGAGGGTGTTAGTTTGGGTATTTACCTCTTTCTATACCTGACGTTAAGTGCATTTACCACTCTGGTTTCAAAGTAGTTCACATGCTAGGTTGCTAGGCATCAAGAATAATTTTGAAAGATAGAGTATTTTTTACAGTGAATGGGAAAGAAGTTGTGGGCTTTGTTTTTGAAAGTACTATGCAGGTGAATCAACACAGGGCAGGTAAATGATTAATTAAAGTGATTAAGGAATAAGGACTCTTCATCCCTACAGTTCAGGTAAGGCCTCTAGAAATAAATCAAAAATTACTTTGGCCTATTTCATCTCATTTTTTATGCAATAATTATTTTGTCTCATTGCATTTGCCAAATTGCATTTCATTGTTTAGAAAAAAAGGAGTTAAATCTGTATTCAAATTATGTGGACTCTATTTTGCATTTCATCATATGTAGCTTTAAGAAAATTACTGCTGAGGTGATGATATACTTCCTAAGAATTTTAAAATTTGAGGGAAGGTAACAATCTTCATGCATTATTGTTGCCATGAACAATTTAAGTGGTATTTTTAGGTTTCTTTTATGTCGCAGCTGCTGCTCTCCATTTCTTTAAGTCAGCTTGCAGACATTGTAAGGCAGCTTGCTTCCTCCATGACTTTTACAAAGAAAATAACATATCAGTGCTAGATGATTTATAAACTGGTGAGGAGGAGGAGGTTCATTTAGTTTCAAGAAAACCATTATTTCATGGATTTATAGGACAGAAGAGTCACCATTTCTCTTATTGACTGTCCTAGAAGTTTGTGGAAGGAGAAAAGTGGCTACTGTTAGTGGGAGTACAAAGTAACAATGCAGCATGTCTGTGGAAGGCACATACAACACTCCTTTGCCTCAGCAGAAATAGCACTTTGGCTATCAAATCCAAGATGTATTGGAGAAGAGTATATAATTTATGGAACGTATTTTTGCCGTTAAATCTGTTACTTGTAAAAGTCATGCCTTACAGATTTTTTTTTCTCTTTAATAAGCTTTCATTTGTTATTACTATTTACTTCCCAAGTGTATATTTTCTCATTCTTCCTGATTTACTGACTTTACTTCGTTCCTTTGATCAGAATTCAGTTCACTTCTTTTTAAGTAGATTTTTATTTTCATCAAAATTTACTATGCAGAAAATGGTAGGAGGGTGGGGAACAATATTACGGATTCATGAACTGCTTATTGTTTCAATTATAAAATTTATATTTATATCACTGGAACATAGTCCTTGGCAAATGTTGATTTCTGTGTGATTTTAGTTACAAATAATCTGAAAATGATATTTGCTGTTTTGAAGAAGATATTTTGATAGCATGAAAAGCAGGCTTGCTTATTGGAGCACACATTTGCATCTTCTGTTATATCATATCTGCATGTTCTAATATGTTGCCGTACTCACTAATGTTTCCACTTGTAGCTTATTTTGAGGCCACAACAGTAATAGACTCCATAGAACACATATGTATGGGAACTGTTGAAGCATGTCCTGAACCACTGATCACCAGAGGCAAGCACTGAATCAGCTATGGAGCACAGGTGAACGCAATTCCCCTGTGTGACTGGAAGGGGTGGAGGCTGACTCCACCTCTCCTAGACCTCATTTAAGGGCTGACTGCCACGGGGGAAGTATTGCTTTTTGGAGATTGCTCCTATTGGAGTTTTTTCCACTGTAAGCCTGGGACAGGGGTGAGCATTCCATCTCTTTTTGACTATTCCCTTCTACCACGATAATCTTTCTCATTATACAACTTGATTGCCATATTATTTGAACTGCTTATTCTGTTAATTACACATCTGTTAACTATTCTGCATAGTTAGATGCAATCTCTGCCTTGAGTTTTACAAACTAACCAGATTAAGTAGAAGGTGAAAACATAAGGACAGTAAGGTGAAGTGTGTACAATGTTTTTCAAGGTGGGACAGTTTTCTTTATTTTTTCTCCCAGGCTCCTGTCACCTTTGCAGCAGCTAGAAATGTAGCATTTAGGGAAAGGTTTCCAACTGCATGTTCTAAAACCTGCAAGAGCTAAGATTTTTTGTGGGGCCAGGGTCATGCTTCCTTGAATATCTCCAGCAACTGGGAACAAAGTTTATCCATGCTGCACAAGAAAAGTAACTATTTTCTGTTAGACTGTGGATCTTAAAGTGTCTTTGTATTTATCTCTGCAGCCTGACTGCTGTGAGGAATATTTCTGCAAAAAAAAAAAAACAAAAAAACAACAAACAAACAAACAAACAAAAAAAAAACTAAAGGAACTGTTTCCTTTTCCAGAACTAGTGAAGAATTGTTCTCTTATGTCACTGGGGTTGGAAGTTTGGAAGGAGGAACTGCTTTCCTGCCTTCAACAGAACATCTGAGCTGAGGCTACTGACTTAGTTTCTTTGTACTGTCCAAATGCCATCCCTGTCAGTATACATCAGACTCACGCTTCACCTTGTTTCCTCGCTGAAATTGCATTAATTGGATTTATTTCTCTCAAATACAAATGCTAGCCTATATTGACAGTGTTTTGTGTTGCCCCACACCGACATATAACTGCATAATAAAAGGTATTAAAAGCCTACTCTCTTAAAATTTATTATTAATTCTTAATAATTCTCAGTGATATTCAGATCTGTTAAATTTTTTTCTTACAAGCATATCTTTGTTAGGCAGTCATAAAGTATGTTGAAAGCAAAATGGTTTGTAGAAAATTAGTTACATGCTCGTAAAATGCTCTACAGTGTTCTGCAAACAAAAGGGAAAATTTCCTGCAATTTCACAATTTTGTATTTGCCTAGATGGCCATTAGCCGACAAGGTGAAATCAAATTTATCCTATTCATGCTATGAATTATCTGTGATTAGCAGTGTATAGAATGTGATTTTCTAAAGCTCCTTTCATAGACAAGGTATTAACAAGCACTTTGTAAGGAGAGAAAAGAAAAGAAAAAGATGAAATAAAGACCAAACATATAATAAACCTGTACAGGATTAAAGACTGTGCTTTTCTTTAGCCCAGTATTGAATCTTTGCTCAGCCACTCTTCTAAATCATGTTGCACAGAAGTCAAGCTTTCTTTACTATTTCTCTTCTTGTTGCAGGACCAGTATCTTACTATAAACTTGGAAGCATGCAATGTCTCCTGCTTCCACTGTCAAACCAGTACTGGCTAGCATCTTGAGTAACAATTTCCCATGTTACTTTTTTTAATGGCAAGAATTCAGCGCATACAACATAACTTGGCCCTATTTTATAAAACTCAAAGTGTGTTGGGTAAATCTAGTCTGCAACTGGCCCATGAGCAAAGAAGATTGTAGTACCATGAGTGTAACCATTTTGATTGTGATAAGCTGACTTTTTTCTACATGTGAATAACAACTTGTACAAATCAATTTCTAGCTATCTGAGATGGCGTTCCAGAAAGCATGTGTAGACATGAGTACAAATTATACACAACACTAAGTATATATATGAAATACAAAAAGTTACAAACTTATTTTTCCTGTTGTTGGCTACAAAATTCGAAAGTAACAAATAGGGGAGGAAAGCTGCTTACCCATATTAAAAGTCATCACAGTATTTCAGTTAAGTATTTACTCTACTCGTTACTCTGGTTCTTCTAAGAGCTGCCCCTGCCAATCTGACAATTATGTACTCTGAACTTCTCACACACTAAGTGGCAAAATAAGCAGAACTTTTCTACATATCAAATTTTCGCCATAATTTGCTCAGTACTAATAAATGAGGGTTTTGTCAATGATTTCTTATTCTTTGGGCCACTTTGTCATCAGAATTCTTCATTAGGTCATCAACAAGAATTAATTATTGTCAAATGGATTCTGAATTTCTGCAGATCTAAGCTAAAACCATGGCTCCCTTTGAGAATACCTCTTCCAAAATTTCACATTGTGACATTGAACATTACCCAATTTGCTGGTTTTGAAATAGTAACATGAGAGTAAAATAGCCCATGTGTTCTTTTGTTACAGTCTGACCCAAGAAGTTAGCATGCTTTCTTGGCAAATAAAGTCTATAATAGGCTTGAAATAAAAATTCTATCTGAAAGATGATGAAATAAGAGATGTGTTGATATAAATAGTCAGCCCTAACAATGGCTTTAATGTTAGGAATGCATACTTCCATCTTACTTCATTATTCTGTTTTGCATTGTGACTGTATTTCATGTGGAGCGCTGCTTTCTTAGCCTAGGGTGTATGTTGCTCCAGTTGTGTAAGGTGGCAGCTACTGCTAATTTTCTCCACGGCAGTGAACTGGCGAAGGACAATTTATGTCACTCATCCTCCCTCTGCTATGTAGGAAGCTGATGGAGTTTTAGAGCAGAGTGCTCTGTTCTACTAGTCCTGAAGTGACAGAAGACTGCTTTAGACCCATGCACAGTAATGTTCTGTCAGATTAAGTGACCCAGGTAGTTTTCTTTAGCCAGCAATTCCAGTGTCATTGCTTATTTGAACTTTTGAGTGAATCCACAATGCTGCATACAGTTTTTCATTTAGAGCACCTCTGCTGTAATAACCACAACTCTTAGGTGTAAAAATGAATAGTAGTGTAGAAGACTTTTCTGTTTTCATGAAATTCCAGGCTACACACAAGGCAAATGCTCAATGTGCTTGTGTGTTTCCAAACACTGAAGGAATTTGGATTGCTACATGTTTGTCCTACATTGATTTTTAAGGCCATTGCATCCTTAATGCTCAGTGCCATCCATGTTCACAGTGTCCTGGACTCTAGGAGTTGTCATCCTGCATGAAGCCAGATGCCAGCTTTGGAAGTGACTCATAGTAGATATAAGAAATTTTTCACTGCTGTGGCTGATTGATGGCAGCAACAGGGCATTTTACTTAAGACTGCTTCAGCACAACTAATCTTACATCCAATTTTATATTAGACACAATTTTCCCATCATGCATCTGGCTGACAGCAATATCAGAACATTTCTCTTATCTTAGTTCTACACTTTGAGGAACACACAGCCATGGGCTGAAAAAAAGGTCAGTAAATTAAACAAGAACAAAGTCTGGCATTACGTCTCTTCCTTGAAGTTTGAGAATAAAACATTCCATGGCTGTGTTCTCTGAAAAACAAAAAGGACTGTAATCCAAATGACACCCTGCTGGTCTGGTGATCCAAAATGATTGTAAAGGCTTGGATAACTTCTGTGAGATAAATTAAGCCCTCGCCTACACCATATTCCAAAAGTCTTGCAGAAACGTGTAATGAGCATTTATGGTCAAACATTTACACAGTGGTGCAGATGAGCCATTTCAAGGATACAAGTGCAAATCAAATTCTGTGATGCAAAAAGAACAAAATCAGGTGAAAATAGAGAGAAAGCTGGGCACAGTAGGTGTATGTGCTAGAACAGCATGATTGATCTCCTAAGGATGTTGCAATCTGTCTCTGAGGCCAACAGGAATGTAGCTTGTCATTCATAGCGTTCCTGACAGGTAAGCAACTAGACTCTGCCATGCTAAAGACAAAAATGAGAAAGGTGCTTCAAGCACAATAATGAAGATGTCATAAAGGGTCACACAATTAATCTAAATCCAATCCTTTGATCCTCTGGGAAGAATATTGTGTGTTTGTGTATAATGTGGATATATTCACCTTTGATACGAAGGAGTTGTAATGAAATATGAAGCTGTAGGATGCCAGCCTGGCTCCCGTGAGCAAACCAGCCTTGGGATTTAAAAATAATGAGTTTCTTTTTTGAGTCTCCTCAGCATAGTGCTTTTGCTGTGCATGTGCATGCATATCTCCATCTTGCAGGACATTTAAGCTATCTGTAAATAGTTCGAAGACTATATTTTTATTATCTTGGTTTTGAATTGTTTTATACAAACATAGCACTATCAGCTAAATTGTCTCCTTTCAGGTTAGCTGGGATGAGAAGGCAACTTTTAGTAATTGACAAGAAGCATTATTGAATTGGACTGGGCTTATTATACTGCTGTAGGGTATTTTTTAAGTCATTGCATTTTATTTTCCAGCATAAAATATAGCACTGGAAAATCTTTTTATGAGTGTCCCAAGATATGAACAGTATTGAGAAAGTATGCAAGTATGTATATACACATATACCAAGATGGTTTATTAATTTTTATTCTTCCTCTAGTACCATATTGCTTCACTGTTGCTTTTGTTTGTTTGTTTATTTTCTGACATTCCGTGTGTGTGCGCGTGTGTGTGTGTGTGGTAGGACAGAAAATATATTTTTTATCCTTACATAGAAGTTTATTTTAGCAAATCCTTTCACAATTAAGACAGCATACTTTGTTACTATGAGGAAAATTTTGACGCTATTAAAAATGCAGTGTAAAACATGCAGAGACTAGCTGACTGTTTAGAACGTGTGAAATAGAAATATAACAGATAAGATGCTACCAATTGGAATCTCACCACTTAGAAAGATGCATATTTGAAATCAGTAGTCATGTCTTTTATTACTACAACCTGATAACTTGCCATGTGAGTTAAAAATAAAAGCAAGACATTTAGTCACTCAGTTTGAGTGAATTCACTGCACTTCAAGCATTGATATTAGTCCAGACTTTTAAAGTAAATTTCTGCCTATCAGGCTTTATCCCCTCAGACTCCATGTTTTACCACTAAGGTTGAAAGGAAACCAGTCTGAAGGAACAGGGTTGAACTGTCTTCTGTCTGCAGTGTTAACAATGAATCACATATTAAATCCAGATGTTGGGAAGTAAGAGGCTGTGTATGTGTGTGCATGTAGCTGTGTGCATATTCTCCACTCCTCTTTGATTTCAGTGAAATTCAGCAGAGGATGAATTCTCCTGTAGGCAGGTACAAATATTTGCCAAAAGTCTGAGCAAATGCTGGATTTTGCAGCCTTCTGTATTTAATGTACTGTGTCCTAAATCGACCGTATACAAAAAAAAACAAATAAATAAATAAATCCACAGTATTTTTAAAGGGCAGTTCAATCAAGACCCTAAGCTCCTAGAAGAGTAAAATGTAGAATGTAAATGTGGAAATTTCTTTGTCAACATAACTGAAGATTTAGTATTTTACAAATGTGTATGAGTCTTCTAGGAGTTAATGCATGTTTGCATATGTAAAAATACATTTTACTTAATTTTTGCATTCTGCATGCCCAGTTTTTTCTGGGAAATGCTAACTTCCCTGATACCTACAAAAGGCACAACACAGCAGGGAGCAGTAAACTGTTCAGGAGATTTCTGGAGTGCCATGATGGTAGCTTCCTAACACATGTGATGAGGACAGCTTTTCTGTCCAGACCTATGAACAAATAGGAACTAGTTGGATTGTGAGAGTTAAGGGGCAGACTTGGTTGTCACGACCATGAGATGTTGAAGCTCAGTGATTCTTGTAAGGAGGGAGCAAAACCAAAAGCAGAACCACCACCTTGGAGAACAGACTGTCCTGCTGGAGTGTCTGCTTGGAAGAATCCTATGAGACAAACCCTTGGATAGAAGGGGACCTAGAGCAGCTGGTTAACTTTCCAGAACCTTTTCCAAACTCACAGAAGTCCATCCCCAAATTCAGGAAATCAAGCAAATGTGGCAGGAGTCCCACATGCATGAACAAGTAGCTGCTGATGAAACTCAGACATAAAGAGGACCAGACAGACCAGGAGGAGTGCAGATCTGCTGTCTGAGAGTGAGCGTAGAATCTGCCAGGGGATGTGGAAGACAATAAGGGCTTCTACAAGTATAAAAGTAACTGAAGGGTGAGTGGTTGGTTGGATTAGGGGATTTGAGTTTGTTACACCATCATAGAAAGCCACTAGCTTGGTCAGACAGGACATGGCATTGATCAAGCCATGCTGGTTAACTTGGATCTTCCATGTGCCTTACCGTAGCTTCCAGGATAATCTGTTCCACGATTTTCCTTGTCACAGAAATGAAGCTGACAGGGCAGTAGTTCCCTGGTTCATCCTTTCTTCTCTTATTAAAAAAGGGAATGATAGTGCCTTTTTTCTGGTCACTAGGGACTTCATCTGACCATCATGACTTTTCATATCTCATCGAGTATGGCTTCGAGACTAAGTTGGCCAATTCTCTCTGGATTCTGGGATGCATCTCATTGGGATCCTTACAGAATACACTTACAGAAGTTCATGTTCATCAAGAGGTTGTGAACATGATATCTGCTTAGAGCAGGAGGGACATTGCTCCCCTAATTGCCACCTTCCATCCATCCAATCGCAAGTGAAGACTAAGGCAAAAAAATTGTAGAGTATCTTGGCCTTCTTGTTCATTGTTATCAGCCTGCCTGCATTGCCTACTAGGGAGTACACCTTCTTAGTTGTTCCTTTTCTGGCTGATGTACCTTTAGAAATCTTATCCTTCTTTTCACACCAAGCCAAGGCCTCGCCCTTCCTGACCCCATCTCTTCAACAGCTTAGCAGAATCCCTATACTCCCTCCAGTGTACCTGTCTCTGCTTCCACTGTATGAGCATTTTCTTCTTGCTCTCCAGTTTGACCAACAGGTCAGTTCAGCCACACTGTCCTCTTGTCTTCCTCTCCTGACTTCCTTCACCTGGGAGTGGAGAGCTCTTGTGCCCTAAGGAAAGATTCCTCAAAGATCTGCCAGCTCTGCTCAGCTTCCTTGTCCCTGAGGACAGCTTCCCAGGGGGCTTCATTCACTAACTCCCTTGAAGAGCTGGAATTCGGCTTTCCTAAAATCCAGCATCCTGATTTTTTACTCTTTGTCTGTCTGATGTCCCTCAGTAGAGTGTACTTCACCATTACATGGTCACTACTGCTCAGGCAGCCTCCAATCCCAATGTCAGTTCACTTGCATTGGCGAGCAACAGGTCATGTTGAAACAAGTTTAAGTAATGTACTGGAATATTTTTAAAGACTAATAACATATAATCATGTAAAAAAAAGATGTATAAAACATATAATTATAGACAATAATGTTTTGACAGCATAATAAAACTTTATTATACATATAGTTTGACTTCTTTTGATGAAAACTTCTTCTTTTGCAGAAAATGATGAGGTCATCAGTGTTTCATATGTTCATACTAAGTATGGTCGCTGTGGATGTTATTGTTGCTGCTAGTAACTACTACAAAGGAGAAAATTTCAAGAGACAATATGATGAATTTTACCTAGCTGAGGTGAGTATGCTGAAACAACTGTCTGGATATTTTTCAAGATAACTAAATTGGAAAATCTGAATGTCAAGCACATTTTAGCATGTAATTCTTTTTATTCCCTCAAGCATTCCAAGAATTCTTTGCTAACTTGTTCAAGTTCCTCTGTCTGACAACCTTTTGAAAGGTAATTTCCTCCAACAAAATGTCAGTGGTAATGAGCAGAGGCTTAAGTATAACACCTGCAGGCAATGACTGGCTGCTGAGTTGCTATCTTTCTCTAGCAAGAGTATAACATCCATAAGAATTTAATGTTAAAACAAAAATCATAAAGCTCTGTCATTAAAGATTATTGTACTTCTTTCTAAATCATCTTAATTCGACATATACTTGTCTTGAGGATGGTCCTTAAGCATAGCAAGAATAGTGTTGAAAATATCCTGGCTTCAGTAAGCTCAAAAGCCTCAAAAGCACACTGAGAAGCATTTATTCAGTCCTGTGTTTAGTGAAGGAGGATGCTGTGTTCCTGAACCAGTGAAGTGGAGTAAAACAGATTCTTTTAATGTGCAATTCCCACTGAGAGCCTGTTTGAGTGTTTAATTGGTCAAGGCTTTTACTGTACAGAATGTGCCATAGTGCCTAGAACCTTGCCTGCATGTCTTTTTAGTACTATTTAATTTAGTTAGCAGGAACAGAAAGATATTTTTCATGTCTTTGATATTAAAAAAAAAATATTTGTTTTTTTGAAATGAGTATTGACAGTGCTTACTTCAGTGAGTACTATGACTTGTCACTTCATCCAAAAATAGATCCACCACTGCAGAAATTCACTGAGACTGGCTCTCTGAGGATGTTGATCATAGCTGCAAGCTTTATGGTTACTGCAGTTCTCTTGACTTCAGTAATTACACAGACCCTCTTTGGAGCCAAAGGGGTCAGCAACTACGAGGAAGAAGCTCTAAGACTATTTTATAGTTTCACTCTCTGAAAGTTGACAGCATTTTTTGCACTGTGACTCTGCTGGCAATGGCATTGCATACAAGGCTCACAGTGAAAATGGCAGAAGAATCACAAGCCTTCTAATGCACAACATTATGATATGTCATGCATCTTCCTGTTTTAAGGGAAGTTGAGTTGCTACTCTTTTTTTTAAATGTATGGTATACTTCAGAGTTTTTGTGATCTCTTAAAATCTTACAAAGCACAAACTTCTCAATTTTTGGGAAAAAAGAAAGAAAGAAAAAAAAAAGCAAAGAGAATTTAAAGATAGCACCAGAGTCCAAACCCTCAAATAGTGCAGGTTGTAGAGACATCAGTGCTTCATCATTCAGTTGTCTTCCATGTTGATGGGAATGGCAGTAGTTTGTATGTACACTGATTAAATGTTGGCCTGGCCCCAGGAAAAATACAGAAGCACTTGAAATACAAGCACTTGTCATGGTTTGTCAAGGTGGTCTACACTGCTCTGGCAATGCCTGATCTTGTCTGATCTTGGAAGCTAATCAGAGTTGGGCTTGGTTAGTACTTGTATGGGAGACCTCCTGGTAATACTGGGTGCTTGGATGGGAGACCTCCTGGTAATACTGGGTGCTGTAGGTTTTTTTTTCTAACTCCAATACACTACACGATGTTTTGATGTGGAATATCAACAATACAACAAAAATCATAAAACCATGACATTACTATAGTCCAGCATTCCTTGTTACTACAGCTTGTGTGAAAAACAACAATTAATGCAGGAGATAACAGCACTTTGGCTTTGTCTTTTCCTTCATTTCATCTAGTAACAAAAGTAGTTGACTAAATAGAATCCTAGCAAACTGCTCTGAAATATAACACTCACAGTCTTGCCCCTTCTCCTACGAGAGAAACTTAAATTTCCAGCATTTCTAGAAATCGAACTTCCTTTTATTTGTCTGCTTGAATTCCAGCAAGACTATATGCTAGATTTAACTTTATTTTTTAAACAGCTGATAAAGTTAGGATGTTTAAACTCCTAAAGCAAATTAATTCACAGATTGACAGGCCATTTTGCCAATATACACTTCAGTTTAATGTTTATTGTAATATATTCCAATATTACTTAGATTTAATGGCTTTTCTTACTATTAGATATGACAAGTGTTTTTGAAAGGAATAGATCTGCACACACACATACACAAAAATAAAAAAATAAAAAAAATAAAGCTTTGAATGTATGTATTTGCAAGAAATCCAGTAAACCTTGTCATTGTTAAAGTGAAAAAACATCTGTATAGAATCAATCCTTTTCTATTTCATAGTTATATATCCCATTCTACTGATTAGCAAATAGAAGGAATTCATGTAAGACCTCAAACATAAAATTCACCCCAAATCTCAAAAAACAAGTTCTGGCTTAGTTAAACTGTTTAGAACCAGAATTTCATTTAGAAGGAAAGTAAGTGGTCGCTTTATGTATTGAAATTGTAATCAAGACTAAACAACCTCCCAAACAAACCCCAATGAGCTTAAGAAGTACTTTATTCCAGACATTAAACAAGTTCTTAAAAAAATACTTTTAGACAGTAGCCATAGGAAGAGTAATTGTGAACAATATTAGCTAAAAAAGTAAAACTGAAGCCTGGCTTCTTAACAAAATATTAGTTCGACTTATATTCATAATAGAGAGTGCTGCATTCTATTTCTATTTTGGCACTTATTAACCAGTGCTAGAAATACTCTTTTCCAGATCTATTTGAAGTGTAGGGCTTGGAGCTTTTCTCAGCATAAATGCTTTCGGGGTTTTATTTTTCAAGTGTATTTTGTAGACTAGTATACTAAATTTCTGTTCTATGAACAGTGACACAAAAATAATAAATAAATATTTTTCTGTCTCTGAATGGCTTAGATTAATCACAATACTGATTTGCTAGTGGGGAAACTTTCAAAAAAGAAATCATTTGTTTACTTTCTACCTTTCTCCATATTTACTTTTCTACAATCCAGTCTGGAAAAGAGAAGGGTATTTTGTTTGTAAGACGTACTGTTTTGATGTCCATTTGGCTTTTTTTTTTTAATTGTTTGTTTGTTTTAACCTTTACTACAAACAATATAAAAATCAAATGATAAACCCCTACTGATTTATGGCAGGAGGTATAAAATGCAGCATTAGAAGAGCTTAAGAGTCAAAAAGAAAAAAACAAAAAAAAACCAATCCTAGTAAGGAAGACAAATTTACAAGCTGTTTTCCTTTTCTACTCAGTTATTGTGAAACTTAAATTTGCAGTGCAGACTAGAATTCTTAGCAGAGACAGGTGGGATTCCTACAGTGTTTTAACAAGTATTCTTTTAAAGGGCCTGAACACAGCATTGCTAAAGGCTGCATTAAGACCATGAAGTTTCCAGGTGCTGGCTGAGAGGCAGCACTCAGACATTGCCCCATTCCTGGCAGCTCTCCATTTCTTCCCCTCTCTGCCAACCTTATTTCCTCACACAGGGCAAAAATGAAGTGACCTTTTTTTTGTCAAAGCAAAATTTGCAGCCTTATGGAGTGCAGCTGCTCATGTGTTACACCTGCTTTTCCTGTTCAGGACTGTTTCAGCTTCTTAGATGAATCTGCTTTTTCTCTGTCTCTACAGCAATAGAAGGAGTGATTTCAGCTTAGAATACATATATGCATTTCTATTACATTTCACACCTCAGAAGAAGATCTAGTAAAATAGTCTCAGTCTTCTGTAATGAGTTACAAGCAAAAAGAAATACAAGCTCTGTCAGTGGAAGACAGGTGTATAAATGTACTCAGATGTTATGCAAACCATTTGATACGTTTGTAAGTGCCACTGGTTTGAATTCATTTCACAAGCTTATAAAATGCAAATGATCCCGCCCACACATTTTTTAGAATAAATTAAAATGCACTTAACATTGTGTTTGTAAGTGTCTTATCTCTAATGGGAAGGCAATGTGCTCTGAAGTGTGTATATGTATATTTAAATAATATTGTTATTCCACCTCTTAGGAAACAGAATTCCAGCAGCTTTCTACTCTCATTCCTAATTTGCCCCTCTTCTTGTTTGGGACTTAATTAGATGTGTTTTTCTTTAGAAGTGAGAAGTTTTTTGGTAAAGTATTTGCTTTGTGTTTTCAAGTAGGGATATTTTCATATAAAGGAGTAATTTCTTCAGACTTGGCACATGGTTTTCCTTGAGCTCGTTGAACTGTAATGGCTGAAAAATTTGCTGTATTTGAGAATACAAGCATCCTGTGTACCTGGAGGCATGTGTGTATGAAATCACACAGTTTGTTCTTTGCAGTGTTTCTTTCCTAATCTAACAAAAGATTTGGAGGGCTATGGAGTATTTGACCTTGATTTAATAATTCAAAAGATGTTTGAAGCCTGATAACTGTTTTACCTGCCTTGAGGAAGTCATGTAAATATCACTGGCAGCACTGCTCATCAACAGCTGTATAGTGCAGAGGAATTTGTGTAGGATATAATCTAAGTGTTTGATTTCCATGCATGTGACAATCTCGTACACATAAAATACATAAAATTCTAATTAGCTTTCTCAGAAACAACTTCTTTAATGTTGATAGATGTATTTTTGATGGACTAAGTGATGTAAGTACTTAAGCCAGCATCCCAGAATTGTCACTGTTGCAGATGATAAACAATCGTACTATAGTGCACTCAAAGGAGAGAAGCTAGAATGTGTTTATTGGTATAATATGGATACATAGTGGTTTAAGAAAGCTTAATTCTAAGGCAGTGACTTAACAGGATTCAAGATGGCTTGATACATTTGTTTATTTACTGCATAAAGAGTAAGTACAGACGTATAGGAGGTCCTTCTGTTGAGTCATGAGGCTCAAAGTGGACCCCCTAGCTTTCTTAGCTCCTTTAACCGCAGAGGTAAGGAGCCAAGGTGCATCTGAATCTTCTCCTTAGTCCCTGTCTTAGTTAAGAGTTTAGGTCAAAGGTAGTGTATGTGCACAGTCAATGTAAGATACAAACTTAGCAAAGCCAAAGAGTTTACAGTCAATCTTAGTGAGGCTAACAAAGCCTAAAACAAGCTATTAGTTACTTCCAAGGATCTGTGTTGGAAAGGTGTCTTGATGCCAAGATGTAAGGTATGCCTTCTCAAAGGGAGATCCTGTCATGCAGACAGCTGCCACATAGGAGCGCTCAAAGGGGGCTCTTTGAGCACACTATGGCAGTGAGATGATTGACTCATAGTCAGTCATCAGTCACCTTTTTGGTGCATGTTCCATTGGTCCTCAGCTGCTGAACCAGAGGTCTGCTATCAGTTCTTTCAGTCCCCAGTTTGAGACCGATTTACAGTCATTAATCTGTTTTAGCAAGAGTATTATCAGCATCATTATTCATTGTCCTCCCTTGTGCAGGGCCTTGTGAGCAAGGCCATCAACTGTTTTAGATCTCTTTCAGCTGTCTTACTACTTTGGAAATTTTAGAAAAATTGAGGTAGAAATTTTCAAATGAAAGATCTTTCAACTTCTTCAGACAGCTCCTCTGTGTTCACAGCTTCACATATGGAAAAAATTGTCTTCATTGTTTCCTTGGTCGGATTTATTATTTCTTACCATTTTCTACATGTCTATGTTAAGGCTTCAGAAAATTTCATGAAGTATACACCCCAAGAAACAATATGAGGAAAAAAAAGGAATTTATAAACGAAGTTTTATCTAAATTAAAGACTAGGGTATCCAACAATTAATTTTCAGATTGAGCATACAAATTTTGAAAATTTAGGTGTCAGATTTTACAGCTGTGTGAATGATACAAGTTTCCAATTGTTTATAATGGAAGCTCAGTAAAGAATTTGACAAGTTTTGGGGCAGAGAAGATGTAATTCCTTAGAGGAATAGTAGATATTTGATTTGTCACAGTTGATTTTCATTACACTGACAAAATTGTTTTTTCAAATAATAAGCTACTCATACAGTTGGGTGTTTGTGTTAGCAGGAAGTTTTCAAAGCATGAGATTAAAATTTCTATAAATTTTACTATAAATTCTTTTCAACTCTGTATTATTCGCAGTTGATCAGTGAACAAATAAGTGCCATACAATCACAGACATTTTTAAAAATCATGTAAAAATAAATAAAATACCATGTTTGGTTTTGTGGGTTTTTTTTCCAAAATAGAATGGAATCTTTATTTTTACCATACAAACCTTGATAGACTTTATGACTTAGGAAGTTGTAATTGAACTCAGTGTTTTGACTGTATCTTTCTTGTTTTATATATTCATGTAGGTTGCTTTTACAGTTCTGTTTGATTTAGAAGCTCTCCTGAAGATCTGGTGTTTGGGTTTCACAGGATATATAAGCTCATCTCTTCACAAGTTTGAGTTGCTACTTGTAATTGGAACCACTCTTCACATATATCCAGATCTCTATCACTCTCAGTTTACATATTTTCAGGTATGTACAGCTGTTTTTCACATTTTACCCTTATACCAATTAAAAATATTACCCATCAAGAGGAGTATGTGTTTCAGTCTCAGTTACTTCTATCTTCAGACTACCAACGTTCTCACAATATGGACTCCTTTTGAGAATATCTTTAAAATAACTAGTAAGTCTGTTCTTAACTATGTCTCAGGTAAATTTGCAGAACTAGGATTATTTCTAACTTTTACTTACAGCTGCCTACTATCACCTTCCTCTAAAAGCCACCACTGCTTTCCCTGCTTCTGTCACTGGGATCTCAGTGCACTTTAAGTTGCTCCTCCAAATCTGGACGTCCATGGCAGTCGCATCCATAACTGAGAAGAACTGCATTGTGGGTCTTCTGAATACAATTAACCAGAAGCAGCTCAAGGTTTCTCTTACAGCTTTCCAACTGTTCCCAATCCAGAGGGAAAGTGTGTTTATTACAGCTATTCCTACATGGTAACGTTCGGAAAGAGAGGAAAGAGGGACAAAGAAGGACTGATTAATTCAGCATTCCTCTGTCAATTAGTCCAACTAATTCCCCGTTTAGCCTTCTCAAAGTGCCTAGGGTTACTCCAGCTGTGGAAGAAAGTGTAGAAATTCATTATATTGTGCTATATTCTACAGTGCTGAAGTGAATTTCTTTACATTAAAAACAAAAACAAAAACAAAAAAAAACAAAAAAAAAAAACAAAGCATATCTGACCATTATTCAGCAGTGGATTATGATGGTGAATAATTATAAGTAAATGCAAATAACAAGTATCCTGACAGAATCCTGTTCGTGTATGTGAATAGCTACAATAACACACAGTAATCAAGTAAGTACACTGGGGGTGGCAGCCTCCCCAGATGTGTGCTGTAACATGATGTTTTTTTCAGACTTCTGAAAATTGCGTTTTGTATTCTTTCTCAATGGTTTTAGAAACCTGATCAAGAAAGATTTCAGAATATCATATTCTATTTTGAATTTACCTGGTACCATTCGAAGGCTTTTACATGGTTATACCTTTGATTTCACTGTCTAAATGTGTAAAAATTTTGTTATTCAGCATGGATGGTATAGTTAATATGAAATAAAAGGTTGTTCTATCAAGAGCATGCCATTGCACCCGTGTCAGAAGTACACAAGAAACCTAATTGGGAGCTCTTAGTTGCAGCAGTTAGCTCCATAGTGAACACATCAGTACACAATTCCTAGAATAGAACCCACTGACATCTGATGATTTCTTTGTAGGTATTATAAATTACAGGCATGTTGAACTAAATTAGTGATGTTTATAGGATTGAAAGTGTAATTAAAATGTAGCCATTTGTTGATATTAAAATGAGTTGTTTCTTGAAGTGCTTTTCTGACAGAAAATATAAGGATATGACTTTTATAAAAATATGTGTTCATAGGAGACGTGTTTTACAGAGAAAAACACCCATTAAACTGAAAGATATGGGCTGTCTTTTGTCCAAATCCCCAAGGAAGCAGATGACAGTAACATTGGAAAAATACTTTAACTTTGATGTTAGTATGTAAGGGAGGTGTACACCATACTTTTGGCAAGCTAGAAATACATTTTCAAATCAAGGTCAAAATGTCTTTTTCACGTAAGTACACGCTGATGTTTGGCAGGTTTCCAGGTCTTTAGATATTAATGATGACAGGTTAAACATGTTCATTGTTAGCCAACAAAACAGGTTACTGAAAACAGAAGTCATTTGACACATTCCAGAACAATAAGCAGAAATGTTATTTTCTTTGTTCAGTTTTGCTTGGCAGATATCTCACTGTCATTATTCATTGGTCTCATAATTACCTTTTACCAACACATTTGTTCTTCACCACATTGGCTACTGCTCTCTTCTCTACCTGTCTTTCTTAAAATCATTAAATGTTCATTCAAAATACTTTATGAAGTCCTCTGTTAAACATTTGTAAACTACAGCAAAGCACCATTCTCTCATCTATAGAACACATTGTCTGTAGAGAAATAACCAAATTTACATATTATTGCAGAGATTTCTAATGAACTTCCATGAAGGGAGAGATTTAAACAGAATTAGATTGCAGAGAAGGTATTTGTGATTGGAGAAATATTGCTGAGTAATTTTTTTTAATAGAATTCATCACTTTTTGGAGATGAAGCTATTATTTTGACAAAGCTGTGATTTCCCTTTTGTCACTTTTATTCTTATTTGTTTTTTAATGTATTTTTATATTTAATCCAGATTGGGCACCATCTACAACTTTCAAATTTAATATAGGTTGCCATCCAATTACATGGAATGCATAGATGTTCATTGCAGTGTACTTCTACTGGATTTAATTTGTCGCCTAATGAAAATAAATGGAAAATTAAAAAAAAACCAATAAGATTAGCATGTTGCTTAAAGGTCAATTCAAGTTCCCCAAAGGAAGGTAAAAAAAGTAAGGCAGCTAGTAAAGTTCAACCAAAACACAACTCAGAATACAAACTAGCATGCGATCTTTGGTCCACTGGGGTCAGTGTTGACACTAGCTTTCAAGTACGTTTACACATCAAGTAGATGTCTAAGTAAGAAGGCACCACATTTAAATGTTTGCAGTACTTAGAAATCTCACTGATCTTTATGGCTGTCGCTCTCTTGGCAACCAGTTTTATGTATTCAGCTTACTTGCAGAATGAAATGTGATAGAAAGGACATTCCCACACTTTATTCAATTGATGTGAAAGTTATGCTGTCTCATGTAACCTCAGCCCCAGGACTGTTTTCAAGTACTGAAGAAAGTGAAGGCAATTCCCATTGCACTAGGGCTCTGGTTTGTTTGGAATAAGTTGCTCTCTGGTCTTGACTTTCTGTTTTCCTTTTGAAAGCTGAGCCTATTGTGAGCCCTGTCAGACAGTATGGCATATTCTGGGTACCTGATATATAAGTACCCAGGTGTGCATAGCATCAGCCTATAATTTCACTGTAATTCCTGCCTTTCAGTTTCAATATGATTTTCATGTAAATATAGGGTGTACCTTGGGTTACAGAGTCATCCTCTTTGTAAGAACTGCAGAATTAGATTTGACCTGTACATCCTGTCAGTTGTCTCCTGTCCCTGCTGAGGATGCCACTGCCTCTTGTTGATATTAATATTCATGTTACTATTTTTGTCACCATCAGTGGCTGGAATAGGAGGATCAGAGCTTTCACCAGCTTTTCAAAAGTAGATGCAGCAGTGAGTGGATGAGGAGTTCCACACATGATCACAGTTCTGCTGCCCCTGCTAACACTGAGACACATAAAATACATCAAATTCTTCAGTAGCATACAATGCCACTTTCTCTGATACTGAGAAATGCCGCCCAAAATTTCCCTCATTGTGTACAGCATGAAATAGCAACTTGCTTATTACCAAACTTGCTAGGTTGTACTTGACACAATGTCAAGCAATTTTGCCTTGGGTCACTGAAACAAAAAGATGTACTGTGGAAGATTTGGCCATTTGAAGTGCAAATATATAACCTGCTGTAAGAAATAACACAGAATCACAGAAGAGTAGGTTAGAAGTGGCCTTTTAAAGTCATCTCATTCAACCTGCTGCTTAAAGCAGGGTGTTCTTCAAAGACTGTTCAGGATCTTGTCCATTGAAAATATATGAACTTTTAACAGTGATGATAATAAAACTTCGGAGAAATTTACTTATGCTGCAATCAATTCTTAGTTGTTAAAGAGGCAGTTGTGCTTAGTCCTCTGCTGGAGGCCATTCTTGTATGTCTGGTATGACTATGAACCTTCACTGGTCTGTAATTCCTCATTACATTCAGACTCACTATCATATGTCTTGTGTGTTTCTCTTCCTTCTTTTACCCCCATAACAGCTTTACTCCCTTGCATTTATGTGATGACCACAGGTCACAAGTGAATTGATAGCTTTGGGGTTTTCAGTATCCTCCTATGGCTGTACTCTCAAGAAATATACTGTCATACCATGCCTTGATACTGCATTTTTTTAAAGGGCTGTAGATAGCTTTATCTGTGGAAAATCACAGAATCACAGGACTGTAGGGGTTGCTTCTTTTTATTAATGTGTGTTAGATCAAAAGATGTAAGCAGCAATAAGCATTGCAGCATACAATTTTCCAAGGCTAAGAGAAAATTAAATATGTTAATAGTTACCTGGTCATTAAATAATTGTTACTAGCTAAAACAAACCTGTAGGTCAAGACAGGTATGAAGTCTAACAGGTTCCATGGCTTATGTTCTTAGCCTAACGAACAACTTGTGGTCTGGTACACCACTGATATCCAAACATTTACTGCGTTAGAAGGCTACACTTTCCTTTTTTATCATGAAATCTGACAAGCTTTTTATTAACATAATATTCAAATAATTAATGCAGTTGTATTTTCTCTTTCTTTGCAGGTTCTTAGAGTAGTTCGTCTTATAAAGATCTCTCCTGCTTTGGAGGATTTTGTGTATAAGATCTTTGGACCAGGAAAAAAACTTGGGAGTTTGGTTGTATTTACTGCCAGCCTTCTAATTGTAATGTCAGCAATCAGTTTACAGATGTTTTGCTTTGTGGAAGAACTGGATAGATTTACAACCTTTCCACGGGCAAGTATAACCAGCAATTATAACTTACTGTGTAATATTATTTTCTTCTTATTAATATGTCATATTCATTATTATATGACCAATGCTCTTATTCTTCTAAGAAAAATGGAGCAGAATCAGCTTATGCTTAAAATATGTATTTTCTGGGTGTAGTAGTCTTCCACTAGCCCTTCAGTTGTAAAGTTTGTGTTTCTATTTCTGTTACAAGAATATGGAAAAATTGTATGTGTGTGCACCAATAACCATATGGCTTAACAGCAGTCTAGTATACTACAAAAAAAGACCCATCTGCAGAACCATGAAAATTATCCATAAAATCTGAGTTAAATTTTTACACATGATTTATGTCTTCATATTGTGAAGTGCTTGATCTTGATTAGTACAGGAATTCTTCCTTTACACAGTGTTATAAAACCTGTATGCACTGACAGAATAAACATCTGCTTATAGGCATTAAGTTAATTCAGAATAGAACAATGAAAATCAGTGGAAGTTGGAGCTAATGTTTTTATTGAAGCACACTGTTCTGAATGAAATATGGATCTTTATTTAATACTGTAATAAACTGAGTGTGCATGGTTTGGTTTCCGTCATAATTCATTTGTTTCTGTCACTCCAGTTTGGTTATCCAGTGTACCTATTTTAGAGAAAGTGCATTGGTAAGAACGCTTAAATAATAATGAACAAGACAGCCTCAAGGGTCATGCATTTAGCAAACAAAATAACTAGACAAAAATTTCACGTGGATTTGATGTATGGGATGCTAGCCATCAAATGTAAGACAAAAAGTACCTACTCACAAGGAATAAGAATTATGTCGTGCTTTCCATATTAGAACATGGACTTACAAAAATAGTAAGATTATAAAGAATTCAGTATAATTCATTTTTGAAGTGCTGAAGAAAGCAAGAAGAGGATAATATAACTTAAACTTTACTTAAATAATCAGTGCATCTGCCTCTAAATTGAATAAAACTGTCACCCTATTCTATGCCCAAGTCCCATGTATAACTTCTGATAATAAAAAAAAAAATTGAACTACAAAAGCTTGAAATTGACAGTGGAGTTTAGGTTCAGAATTAATTTGTTATTTATGCAAAATAGCAATGACAGTCTTGAAGGAATTATTGTGGTATAATTAAAACAAGAGACATTCACAAGTACTTGAATATTTTTAACTGAACTAGTTGGTATAAGTAACTGAAAAAGATTGACTTGTAGTAAAACATTGCTAAGATATCTCAAGAAGTTAGGTATGTTTTAAATTATTTTGCACTTTCAATCTAAGACCAGGTAGGCTTTAATAAGAACTTTTACCATGTTGAATTTTTTCAGATCCATATATATACTAAAATACAAAACTGAGAAAATATTTTCTCCAGTAAATTTGGGGTTTTGTTATTTAAAAAAAATATATATAAGGTATTCAAAATTGTTTTCTGTTTTCTGTTTGGCTTTTTTGGGGGATCAGCAATGCAAGGCCCTTTACAAATAATAAGGGACTGTTCCAGTATTCAGTTCCAGTGAACTGACATATTTCTTACAGCTTCTGTATGATAGAGTGCAGTAAAGTGTTTATTTGTTTTTTAGTTATTCTTTGTTTATATACTTATTACATTAGTCATAAATGATTCAGAAATATGTTTTGCTGCATCTGGTTCATTTTCTTAACTTTCTAATGAGGCAGCTTTTAATATTTCCATAGAGTCAATGAAAATTTTATACTAAAAATATTTTGTTTGACATTGTCCCTCTAATGTCTGCTCTCAATAAAGACCACAGAATCCTTTTGCAATAAGGCAGAGATGAAATATGCATTACTGGGTTTGGCTGGAATCCATCCTTTTCAAAATGTGGATGATTAAATTCTTGTATCACTGTATAATGTAGAAGATATGAAGTCTGCAAAGCAGAAATTGCTATTACAAATTTTTAAGAGCTTACTCCCAAATAAGAGAGAACTCCAAATGGCAGCCCTCTTGCTATGAGCTTCTATCAGTTTTGAATACAGAGAGAGCAAGTACACTAACAAAGTGGTGACTCCAGAGGTAAAATTTTAGTTTTTGCTTTAAAGTATCTTCTACAGTGAAACAGACAAAACATAAAATCATTTTGATGCCAGAAGTGCCTTATAAGAAGGCACAGTATGGGTTTGGGAACAAGGAGACCTCCTCCTTTCACTAATGCCTATAAATTGCATGTTTTCACATGGTTTCCTGACAACAGTCAATAGGCATAAACTCAGTGTTGCTATGGTTACAAATTTCACTGTTCTTTTGCCCATTGCAACTTTCCTATTGGACTGGCTTTCTCACTAATACAAAATATAAAAATATAAATGTTTGCTGTCCAGTTTTTAACCATTCTGCAATCTCTATTTTTGCATGTCTTCTTTGGCTTCATGCATTGAGCCATGAGTTAAAAATTGGGTAGTTCAGTGTAGGGCACAAAAAATGGAGAAAAATCAGAGGAAGTGTTCTGTGCAAAGGCAGTAGTATAAGATGACCGCTTGGAAATTTAAACATTCAGTGTATGGAAAACAAAATATGTTTTTAGCATCTGACTTCCGTGCCCCAGTTTCTGTTGAGGTTTGAGGCAATGTATTTGACTATTCAGTGTCTCAGACTCATTACAAAGCCAGGAATGCAGCTATTCTCTTAAATGCACCAACAGAAAATGAAAAAATGCCATATAAGCCCAGTTGAATTCAACAGCAACAACCCCATGGTCATCAGCAAAAGCAGGACTTGGCTTCTAGTCTTGAGAATGGAGGAAGCTCCAGTTGTGACCTTTTATTTCAATGTAATTACCATCCCTTTAAAAAGCTGCACCATGTCATCTTACTTTTCTGATGCAATTACAGTCTCAGTGCTGCTGACATTTTACAAAGCTTCTCATAAAGCTTCTTGCATTGTGTCTTGTAGCACTCATTATTGTGTCAGTAGAAACAGGAAAGCTCAAGGCAGGTTGAAAGCAATGCATGCACTGCACAGCATTGGCCTAAATCTTGCTAACTTAATTTGCAGAAGTAGTCACACTGATTTCAGGGAAGCTTGCATGAGTAAGGGAATGTGGGAACTGCTTACCAAATTCCCCAGGAATTTGGCTAAAATTTTATATGGACAAGCAGCACTTAAAAGGCAAGTACGTTAAAACTGAAAGTAGTTCTTGGAGTGGCACTACTCTGTAATAGACGGGCAGGCTATCAGTGCTGGCACTTCTGCTTGTACATTCCACCATACGTTTGCTAATTTTCTACTAAAAATAGAAAGGTAGTTTGAGTTCCATCATCAAAACAGCTAATTAAGTAATAAGGCGTAAATACTCAAAGAAATTGACAGTCTTTTCTATAACATAAATTAATTCAGAAAGTCACCATTTGCATAAATCTCTAAGTCTCATCTTCACAGATGTTGATTCTGTCAGCTAGATAGCTGCATTTCAAATTAATTTTAATATAAACAGTGGGAAGTGTGCCTTTCAGCTAAAAATAACTTGCTCTGAAGGAGATTGACGGATGCAAAGCAAACTCATTGTGCACTGCTGTGTTCTCTTAAAACTAATGTCCTGTCATATACTGGACTTAATGTGATAATAAAATATTTAAATAGTATTGGAACGTCATCTGAAATACCTGTATGCTTTGTGAACAGCTGATTTAGATAGACTTTTATGCTGTTAAAAGTGGATCTTTTCCAAATTAATTTAGTGTTTGTACTAATAAGGTGTCCACAACATAATACTAGTTTATCTTTGTATCTGAAGATATATTTGAAGTATATATTTAAAGTATATCTTTTTTGATGTGATTTGGTACTGGTTCAATTAGCCATTCACCCAGCTGCTGTATTACTTAAAGTAATTAATCATCTAAATTATATTTCAGCAAAGAGAGTCCCACCTGTTAGGTAAGGCCACTATTGCCTCCAGAGGTGCTACACAATTCCAGAGATGCTCTGCAATTGCCTACTTTATCTTCACCAGATAAGAGGAGACTGAGAACTGGTGCTGTGTACTGATGAGGTCATTATCTTAGTATCATAGAATGGCTTTTGTCAGAAGACACTCAAAGACCATCTAGTTTCAACCCAACTGCACAGCAGTGTTGACAACCACTAAATCAAGCACTACATCAGATTGCCCAAAACCCCATCCAAACTAGCCTTGGACTCCCACAGCTTCCCTGGGCAACCTTTGCTAGTGCTTCACCACCCTGTCAGTGAAAAATTTCCACCTGATATCTTATCTAAATCCCCCTTCTTTTAGTTTAAGAGCATTCCCCCTTGTCCTATCATTGTCTAACCATATAAATGTTTATTTCTTTCATGTTCATAAGCTCCCTTTAAGTACTGGAAGGCTGCAGTGAGGTCTCCCCTGAGACTGATGAGGCATGATCTGCCTTTGGTGAAGCCATACTGGCTGTAGCAGATCATGTTCTCATCCTTTGTGTGCCTTAACATGTCTTCCAGGTGGATCTGATCTGTTCCTTGATCTTCCCAGGCACAAATGCAAGGCTTACCATCCTGTAGTTGCCTAGGTCTTCTTTTCTTGAAAATAGGAGTGATGTTTCCCTTTTTCCAGTCACCAGGACTTCGCCTGGCAGGCATGATTTTGGTTATTGAAAAATGTCAGTGGATGAACAGGATATAGCTTGTCTTCTACATCGCGCTGTTTAATGCTGTCATTCTGATCTGAGGCTTAAGTATGAGGTTTCAGAAGTTTCAGACATCTGGATTCTAGGGCTCATCTGGATTCAGACATTTCTAACACCAAAGATAACTGATTGAAATATATCCTTTATTCCTTCCATTTTTGACATTCATTCCTGGTCTGAAGGGATTTAAAAATTTTACATAAACCTTTGCACAATGAAGGCTGTTGACAAAATGCATGGAGGTGGATTCTGAATAACTGAAACATATGGAAAAACTGGGCCCTTTTTTTTTTTTTTGTATTGGTTAGTCTCAGTGGGATGCCTGGAGTACTTTTGCTGTTAAGATAACATAAATATTTGCTCTCATTTCATTTTACATTTTATTATAGGCATATTTATAGAGAGATAACACTGAAATATGTGCATAACCAAAACATTACAGTGCAGTGTTTTATTGTAAACAATAAGCTGTGATGAGCAGTTTATTTTTCCTGTCGTGTTATCCCAGGAGGAAAACAAAAAGCTTTTCATATGGGCTAATGGAGCTTGAGCTATGTTTACAAGTGCAATCAAAGGTTAGGCTATTTATTCCTGCTATTGCTCTGAAATAACCCTTCCCCTGACTTCAAAAACTGAAATACATTTATTTATTAAGATTAAAAAAACAAAATAAAACAACAAAAAAAAGCTAATGTTCAGTTCTGTTAAGTCAACTTGAGTAATGTATGTATAAAACTACTTAAATACAATTTGTGAAATATTAATATATATGTGATTTTTGCTTGCAGGCGTTCATGTCAATGTTTCAGATTCTCACACAGGAAGGATGGGTAGATGTCATGGATCAGACACTGAATGCTGTAGGACATATGTGGGCACCAGTAGTTGCCATTTATTTTATACTGTATCATCTTTTTGCTACACTGGTAAGTTTTGACATTGCGCTTTTCTTTATTTTGAATTACTCACATAGCTCTTGTATTACTTTTTATTTTCTTCTAGTTAGAATTGATTGTGATGCTCGTGTTCAGCATAAGGGGCTTTCAGTTTATTTCTTTGGTGTGGAAGAATTCAGCCTTCAGCCATGTGGCCTAAGTAGGGGAGCTTTTGTTCTGGTGTGAGTTGTTCTTCCTAAGATCCAAGTCACACTGGTAGGCTAATGGTATAATTCTTGACTGTCTTGTGCCTTCACAGTTCTGATGATTACAGAGTGAAGCAAGTGTTTGTATTTATTATGTAGAAATAGCCTTCTCAATTCAACTCTCAATTCAATTCTCAACTGCATTCTCTTTGCAGTAATAATTAAAGTCAGGAGTGATAAGGTTTAGGATGCAAACTCTTAACAACACAATAGTGCTTTCCTGTTGTCTGATGCAAAATCAGTGTACCAAAAATATGTGATATATATTATAGCAGGCAATAAAAGGATGAAAATTAACAAAACAGTTCCTGGATGAGTATGGAAAGTTGGATTATATCTAAAAAAAGATGTTTTTCTTGTATGGATTTCAAATGAGATTTTTCTATAGGTATGCTGTTCTATAGAGAAAATGGTAAGGAGGGGAATAACCATTTTATCCACCATTAATTCACTGCTACTTCTGTTCATTTTGCGTTTTGCGTTCACTGCAGTTTTTGACACACTTATAAATGAGTGGTTTTTTTGTTTTTTTAATATGAATATTTTTCATATTCTATTTATTAGGCTTTACCTGCTTCTTAATTTACTAATTACATTTATACAATTTCCATCAGTTTCCAACTACTTTTTTACTTTATTACGTGTCTTGCTTCACTTAAAATCGATTTACTTATCAGTCTGTAATTGTGGGTGCAGTAAATTTCTTCACATTCATTGAAATCCTGACCACTTCATAAAGGGCAGTAAAGGGCAATCAGTTCTCTTAGTGCTGCTTAACCATGTTCAAATATAAGGTGAGGAAAGGTACTTTGCCATCAGTTATATGGAACTTCCACTAGTAAGTCCTTGGGTCTGGGAAAGTACATTCATAACCTACAGAGATCTTTCAAACTCCTTGGGAAGTGGGAATAAAAAGAAAAAAAAAAAAAGTAGTGGATTTTGGTCATGAATTGGTTACTGATTTGAAAATTTTTATGCACTTTTTACCAACCTGAAATCAAATCAATTTCTTTCCTCTTTGATGAACATCGAGTGAATCCATAAAGTAGTGCCAGGTGTCCTCTGTGCTAAAATTCAAAACTTAATTGAAAAGTAAGTTAGTTGTAAGAGATTTTTGATATTCTGGTTTATGCTTTCATGAAGTTATCCGGGACTCCTATGTCTGCTTACTGAAGCTACTTATTTTACTAGTTTGTAAGTCACCTGTCCATACACTGTCCTTAGTCCTTTTCCAGGGCATTTGCATTTTAATTATATAGCTTCTTAAGTCTATGCATTTCTTCTTATTCACTTATGCTAATTTTATATGGATGAAGGACCTCTTCTAAGAGAGCTTTGCAAAACTACCTGGCTTTATGAAGTTGTTAGTTTCAGTTCTAAGTTTTTTCTCAGACCTTGAAAGAGAAAAGCTTCCAAGGACAGAATCATCTGGAGAAAAAAGAAGCTTACAGAGAGAAAGAAACTTGGAATTGGTAAAGGAGCATGGAAACAGTTGGGCTGCTCCTGAAACCAGAAAGAAGACATTTAAGAATAAACAGCTGTAAGTGAAAAAGAAAAAAAGAAAAAAAAAAAAAAAGGAAACAGGAAAAAAAAAAAACCAACAGAAAACTGAAGTCAAATGGAGAAATGACTTTCAACAGCCAGAAGAAGGGGGAGGTTTAGAATTGAGAAGTGATAATTGCAGACATTTGGCAAAGCAAACTGTAGAGTTTTGGAATGAAATGAATAGGTTTCACATTAGAAAGCGAAGAAAAGTTGAAGCTCAAGAAACAAAAACTTCCTTTGGAAGTGAAGACTGTTATTAGCTGAGATGGCAGTGGAGAAAGTTAAACAAATAACAAGTTTGCATTTAACTTTTCTTTTCTGGCACATGGTCGTTAGTTCTTGCTGAAGAAAGTTTAAAAAGGGAGTTAATGAAAGTCTTGATGCCTTGATATGATTCTGTGCATGAAGCAGCAAGGCTGAAAGTGGTAATCGATTTAATGAGCACTGTATTTCTGATTTGTATGGAACAGTACCTCCTTAACTAGTATGTTCTGAGCTGCAGGTACTAGACTATTAGGCTGTATAAAGTAGCTAAGGAAAGAAAAACACCATACTGTAAAATCCTGACAAAATGATAGCAAAACCATAGGGAGCAAAGTGCTTTGTACCTGGGATTATGTATTTTATAAGTGTTCTGTCCTGTTTTGCATTTTGAAGGCCATCTTAATTTGTTTGTAATGATCAGATAAAGGAAAACATTTTCAAGTGCTGTTTAGGTATGTGAAATATTCAGTATGTCTTTATAGCAACTACAGGTAACTAAATATTGTTAAGACAGTTCCCTATTAAAAAAACTGAACATTCTGTAAGTTTATGAGTAAAGATCCTCTCTTTTCAGTATTGCTGAATGACAGTAAACTTGAACAGTGATGGGCAGATGCAATGGTTTGCTCAGGTTTTCAGTTAGTAATCCAAGACCACAGAAATATTTTAGGCCTGTAACTCCTGTAAAAGAACTGAAATTCTTGCTGATGTCTCTAGGAAATTGGTGCTTGCCTGTAGAATCTCAGTATGATAATGATTATTTGCTTTGATCCTTAGAAATTTAAACCTTGGCAGTAGTTGTGAAGCTACATATATTCATTTATTGCCTCAAGACTTTAGTCATTTAAGGAGAGATCCTGAATGGTGGTATCCTACTTCACCTACATGATTTCTCTGCCTGTTCTGTCCTTCCTTCACAGAAAAATGTTCATGTTCTTTGGCTTCTAGTCAATATCTCTACGCAAGGAAATTGTCATGTGATATACACATTTTCTTTTTCTGTAATTCTTTCTCCTAAAGACATACCTACACAATGCTTAATGGAAAGTATATGAAGGAGCATCAGTTTTTTTAGTGGTGGTGCACTCAATTGGAATCAGCTACTTTGCTTATATTCATTCTAAGCATTGAGCATTAAGCATAAAGTAAATTACTGTCAGTTTGTCTCTGTTTATTTTAATTTAGTTTTCCTGTGAAATATATCTTAATGAGTATTATGTTAAACATATATAAAATCTTGGTCATAAAACCTAGAATTCAATTTGTTTATGTTCATATACTAATTGTATAGTAAGCCAGAAAAGAACTTCTACTTACAAGATGGCTAACAGGCATATATCAGCATGAAATATTAGTTCAACAGACGTGATAGGCAGTACTTCCTTTTACAACAGTAACACCCTCATTTTTTCAGTATTTTTCATAGTACTTCTATTACTAGAAATGCAAGGCAATTAAAAAATAATCTGCATTTGTTTTGTAGATTCTACTCAGCTTGTTTGTTGCTGTTATTCTGGACAACTTGGAGCTTGATGAAGATCTGAAAAAACTTAAACAAGTAAGAACATGTTTTTGCTCTGCTTGAAGATATTTTCAATAAAGCATTCCTCTACTGGTGTTCCTATGGTAAAAGATGTGAAATGTTTTCAGTGAGTACTAAGGAAACAGGAGATATTGAAGAAAACAGACTTATTTTCTTAGACAGTTTACTACCATGCAGTATGGAGTAAAAATTAAGTGATTATTAAAAAGAGGTGTAGAAAATGGTTCAAATATTAAATGAAAGTCAATTTAGATCAACAGGTAATTAAAATTATGTAAAAATCACAAGTGGATAGTATTTTTTGCTCATGAACTACGTACTGATAGATAAAATGTTGTTTGGCTTATTTTCATGTTCATGAAGGCTTTACCATGTGACTGCTGTACTTACTTTGTACTGCAGCAAGAAAAAAAATATGAAAACATAGTGTTCCTCCTTAATCAGATTAGCTGTGAGTAGGATATGAAGCATGAGCACACCGTGGACCCATTTCTATGGAAGGTAAAATTTTACAGAATGTAGCTCCTGTAGGCTTCTGCGTATTTATTTATTTATTTATTTAGAGCAAGGCCTCACATGTTAATATGTGAGCAAACTGTAGAACTGCTGCAGGGGAGAGCTCTATCAAGAGTCAACAGAAAGAAAGTGGGAAAGGGGGCCACACTGAATGTGTTAGATGAGTCCTAAAGACACTTGGCCAAGTTGATGTGTTTGCTTGATTGTCCATATCCGGGCATTAGGATTACCTTGAAGTCACTGTCTCAGGTTTGAATCCCAGAATGAAAATTGCATAAAACAAATATAACTAGAAAGTTCCCTTTGGCCATTCTGACCTAGTGAACAAACCGTGAAAGAAGAGTCTGTACGCTTTACATAAATACACAGATGTGAATTTGTGTATGCAAAGAGAAGTCAAATCATCAGCATTTGCGTATTTTGTGTATGAAATAGTAAACTGAGAGTTTAATGTGTCGGAATTGTTTTTTTAATATTCAAGTTATAACCTTCTTTTGCCTGCCTTCTGTTTCTTCTGAGCATTTTTCAGGTGTACCAGCAATTCATGTGGAATTATGCTTTTTCAATTTTTGAAAAATAATCTCCCAGACAACTTCACTGAACTGTTACATTGAAGCTAACGTGCCCTTGTTTTTCTGTCTGTGTTATTTTGCTTTTGGTTTTAAAACTGAAAGAACGAATTTATTGATTTATTTTGTTTATATTAGTTTTGCTTATTTTCTACAGATTTCTCATTTAAGAATGTTAAATGTCAACTTAATGATTGTCTGTTTAGTGTATGCTCACTGAATACATGGAATGTTTGAATTACTCTTCCTTCCCAGTATTCTATTTTTCAGGGCACTGAAAGATAAAAATATTGTATAGTCACTTTAAGATCTTGATAGAATTGGATCTAAAAATCTTTTTGCTTTTGTTTCTGCAGTATTAAATATCAGCATATATTGCAGATGAAGTGAGTTAAAAGGGCATGCATTTTATGGCACAAAGAAATATAAATACTATATATCAATCAGCTCACCAATGTGGAAAAAGATATATAGTTGATTCTGGAATGGAGTATGCAAATTGAGTAGAGCAGATCAAGTTTACTCATTTTTTCTCCTTATCAGTTTCAAACAGTAAAATGACAAGAAGTGAAAATTACTCAGAAATGATAAGCCATGTCATATCATACTGATAATTTTCTGCTAAAATTTTCATAATATCTACATGAATTAGGTGCACAAATCAACTTCCCAAAGTGAGGAGCTTGAGATTTGAAATCCTGTGAGTTTTGTGTGAAACTTTAAAAACTTACAGTTTTGTCTATGAAGTGACAGCAACATGACATTGTGTTTTAGATGCACTCCTCTGAAACTAGGAAATAAAAAATGATGAGAGGCCACCACTTGCTGTGCTCACCACTGTGACAGCCTAAAATCTTGTTAGCCTAGTATGAACCCTATGTCTGTAATAACCATAGAGTATAAGTAGAGCACACTCAAAGAAAAGACATTTTTTAAAGAAGTCCCCAAAATTCATACTTTTGAAACTGGTCACAGCACAACTTCATGAGCTAGGTGCTAGACCAAAGTAAAAAAAGGCACCTACTGAGCAGACCAGGCACTGGATTCACAGAATCACAGAATCACAGGGGTTGGACTACTAAAGATCATCTAGTCTAAACCCACCTTATAAAGCAGGTTCCCTAGAGTAGATTACACAGGAAAGTGCCCAGGTGGATTTTTGGTATAGCCAGTGAAGGAGACTCTGCAATCTATCTGGACAGCACGACCTTACTCTGTCACCATCAGAGTAAATAATTTCTTCCCCTCATTCGGATGGAACTTCCTGTGTTCTATTCTGTGCTCTGTAGCAGAAATTCTAAGTGATGGCCTGAATCAGTGATTGAGCACCTAGTGGAAGGGCAGGGCCAACCCAGGGGAGCTCAGGTGTATGTAATGCGCCAGAGTGACCAGAAGGGGTGGAGCCAGAATTCACTCCTTCCCAGACTTCATTTAAAGTTTGGCAGTGGAGGTGAGTGTATCTTGCTGGAGATCTCTGCCTGTTATAGGCTGTCCAAAGGTAAGCAGTTTTTCTTCCTTTGTGTCTGTGGCTGCTGCATTTGTGCTTGTTGTCAGTTGCTGTAGCCTAGGACTGTGTTACTCTGCTATTATTGCTGTACTTTCCATTCCTTGTCCCTTTGTTCTGTTGCTGGGCACCATCAAAAAAGTCTATGTACCTCCCACAGTTTTGATTTTTTTATAAGCAGTGTTGAGGATTCCCCTTGGTCTTCGACAGGCTGAACAGCTGTAGGCCATTCAGTCTTTCCCCCTCAGATGCTCCAGGTCTCTAATAATCTTTGTGGCCCTCTGCTGGACTTTCTCCAGAATCTCCCTACGTTTCTTGAACTGAGGAGATCAAAACTGGATGCGGTGTTCCAGATGTGACCTTACTAAGGCAGAGTGGAGGGGAAAGATCACCTCCCTTGACGCGCTGCTGGCCATGCTCTTTTTAATGTATCCCAAGACACCATAGTTGCCCTGGCCATAGGGATGCACTGCAGACTTGTGATCAGTCTCTTGTCCACCAGGGTATCTAGGTCCTTTTCTGCAGAACTTGTTTCTCTGCAGCACAGGTCAACCCCTAACCTGTATCTATCACTTCTTGGCTCTTTCCTTTGTTGAACCTCGTAAGGTTCCTCTCTGCCCAACTCTCTGCACTGATAGTCCATTTGCTTGATCAAGCCGGTTTTTACAGAGGAGCCTCTGGGACATTAGACATGACTGTTTTTCTCTGGTGTAATGGTATATGCATTATATACCATTATGACATATAAAGATGTCTCAGGTGGCTGACAATGATTCACTTGAATTCATGTTTTTGAAATACTGATTTAAACAGTAGCCTCTCTTCAAAGACTGTTACTGAATGTGTTCTCTCCTGGTGTTTATCCTAACAAATTCATATTGTACAAAGTTTTGCGTTGTTCAAAAAATACCTTAAGGTAAAAGGAAAGAAGGGATTGGTTCTTGGAGATGAATCATTGTAAGTGATTGCACAACTGATTAAGCGTCTAGAACAGAGAATGTTTCCTGTGGGGTATATGTGATGGTATCACAGACTTAGTGCTGATAGTAGCTGAGCACTATTACACTGAAATATTGGTTGTCTTATCTCAGAAGATATAGCAGAACAACTTTAGTTCAGTGATATTTTGAATTCCCCGTTAAAAATGAACTATAAAGGGAAGGAAGGTTGGGAGACAATTGTCACATTTTAATCAAAACCATTTTAATAAAGAAAGAGGACTATATCACTGCACAGGAATTTTTTGACGTCTATAATTCAATGCTGAATAACATTTGAAGGAATTAATCAAATTGTTCAAGTTCTTAATGCAAAAGTACACTGATCTGTTAAAACTGATAAAATTGTAGTGCTTTCAAAACTATTTCCATCCTTGTGCTTGGTCTTTTGTGTTTGTTTTTTTTTTGTTCTTCTATAGTCTTTAATGACTTTAAAACTTGAGGCCCAAAGCATTTTCAAATAATGAAGTACTGAAGGATTTTCAGTGCTGAAGGGAGAATGTATTTAGGCCAGAAATGGCACATAGCTGATAATCACTTTTGAGATGTGTATTTCTTAATTAAATCTTCATTTTTTTTACTTGAACTTGATAAAAAAAATGATAGTGCTTTATCGATAATCTGGAAGTAATAATTGGCTAGTATTTGCAATGTACTTTAAAATGATACTTAAATGCTATACTATGTAGACCAGAAAGAAAACTTGTAAGAGGTTAATTTCAGTGATTTATGTAGCTTTGCAGGAGGGAGTGGAATCTATTCTTCAAAAATACCATTCAGATGGTTTAAGAGCAGAATTATTGTTTATATTGTTATTGCTCTGAGCTTCATTCATAGTATGTCCCCATCCTTTGCCAAGTGTCAACCTCTTGGCTATGCCTGCCATGATAGCTCAAGACAAGTGAAAGGCAGTTGTACCATAGCTCATATTCACCAGCTATATGTATATTAAACTTGTTTGTTTGTGTGACTCCAGACTGATCGTACCACACACACTAGCTTCCAGTCCTGCCTTCTGTGGTGTTCAGCACATGAGTTATGCTAAAGAAATCTATCAGCTAAAATCTTAGTTTGCTCCTCTTGTATTCCTCTCTTCCTCTCTCTCTCCTCAAACTGTTGGCCAAAATTTAAGAAGACGGAAAGATTTCTTTGAAAGCCTTTTGTTGGGCTTTTCCTTTTAGTAATTCAGCTACATTGTGTGAGTTATTATCCAGATGTTGTTTGACTACTTCAGAGAAGTCTTAAATGATTGTGAAGTATGACTTTCCACCACAGAAGTCCTGTGATCTTTTTCTATTTTCTACATACTTAGTAATTCTACAGTTACTACATTTCTATCACTTTACATAGATAAGTAGTCTGACTCACTATTTTTCAGTTTCTCATGTAGCCTTCCGGAGTACTTTTTAAAGTTTGTCATATGTGCCACTTCCTTTATCTCATTATTGGTTTTATTTATGTGATAGATTATTGGCCACTGTTGGTGTATCACCACTGCTATATCCCTGAAATTCCTTGGAAGTCTTGAGTGAGCATTATCAGGTCTTAGAGAGTAAAAAAATGACCTTCTGATGGTTTTCTTCCAAAAGCATTTTTCCTGATATTGCTGTTGAAAATTTAATTTCTATGTGGGTTAGGGTCATCTTTGACTTCCTCTGTGGTAGCTACAGTTCACTTTGTTTCTTGTTTTGCTTTGTATTTCTGAACTTGAAAAATACTCTAATTCTCTTTTAATGTCTTTGTAGATCTTACTGCTTTCTAAATGTTTTATTAGTTTCTTTATGAGATTTTTTTTTTCTTTAGAAGATAGTCCCACAAAACCTTCCACAATCCATCATGTAAATGTTTTATGAATTTTTGCAAACTTCCTTTGCTCTTCTGTATTTTTTGTTTAGCATATAACTTCCCTTTCTGTAATAGTTCCTAAATATATCTGAGGGCCTTCTTTGCATTCCACCTGACAATGCTGACCTTTTTGACCTTAGAATTTCTTCAGTAGGTTATTGATGTATTCAGTGCTTCTATAACAGGGTATTTATAAACTTCAAACTCCCAGATCCTGCCATTTAATTGTTCTTTTTAATTTTTTTTAACAACATCATGGCTTTATTTTTTTAAATTAAATTCAATGTAGTAGATTGTTTCTCTGAATTTAAAAGCATTTTTGATCACTATTATAGAGTAGCTTTTTTGGTATTTATATGATGATCTAGGTCTGGGCAACCTGCTACAGCACCTTACCACCCTCTTCTCCCTAACATCTAATCTAAATCTCCCTTATTTAAGTTTAAAACTATTCTCCCCTTGTTATGTCACTATCTACCCATGTAAAAAGTCGATTCCTTCCCATCTGTAAGCTTCCTTTAAGTACTTGAACACCTCAATGAGATCTTCCCAGAGTCTTCTTCAGACTGAAAAAGCCCAGTTCCTTTGGCCTTTATTAGTGGGAGAGGTTGTCCACTGACAAGAAGTAGATACATTTGGAGAGCAGTTTTTGAGAGTTTTTCTTTGTTTGTTGGGTGTGTACAAGAAAATTGGAAGCAAACTGTGAGATGATCCTTAAGCTGCTCAAGTTATATGAATCATTATTTGTTCAACCTGGCACAGTTTATAGCTGCTGATGTTCTCACATAGGTGGCACTGCTACCACACCAAAAAGTAGATCCCTACTAATAGTACACAATTTCAGAAATATTTTCTTGTCAACTAAAAGATCAGAAACAAAAAATAAATTTAAATGATTGTTTTGCATAATGGAGGAAAGGTACCAATGGAATTTCATGGTGATCTTGGATAAGGTCTTCACTATTTGTTGTCTTAAGTTATCTGGGAAGTGGGGTGAGTAGTTGCTGATGAAAAATAAGTAAAGGCATCCAAATTTAAAACTTACTGTGAAGTATTCATATTCTTGTCTGAGAGATAAAATTTCAGTTGAAATATAATGTGAAAAAGTACACAGAAAGAAGAATCCTAAACAGATATGTAAACGTAAGCTTTGAATAAGCTATCAGTTCAGAAAGGGAATATCTAAAATGACTAAAAAAAAAAAGCTATCACATTTCTTCATTACTTGCTGAGAAAGAGGGCAAACTGTATTAAAAATAGAGATGATTGTTAAGCACAGGTGAAAACTTCTTGTTCTACCATATATACCTATCAAGTGTCCTTGTGTTGAATATTGGAGTCAAAGGAGTGTACTTTCTTTCAAAAAAGATACACTGATCTGAGAAAAGGTATGTAAAAGGATTATGAGAATGATCTTTAACGTGAAAATGTGATGACAGAGGAGGAGGCTAAGAAAGCGTTACATGAATCACAGGAGGACTGAGAAGTTGAATAGGGGAATGCTATCTTACTTCTTCCTCTATAAGAAAATAAGAGGACACTCAATCTGGGAGGAAAGAAAAAGGTACTTTCTTTTGATTTTGAGACAAATTAATGGAATAAAATCGTATGAGGGCTGGTGGTTTAGATGTATGTTTAAGCCCCAGAGGTTGTGAAAGCTGAGAAGGTGTGCAGGAAGTATAACTGTTTTGTATTTATTCTATTCTTATACCTGTTTCCTAGATGTATTTTACTTATCTTTGTCAGGAACTGGATGCTGGTGGGATGAACCTTTGATTCAAACTAGTGCAATTATTTTTATATTCCTATAGTTTCCTATGATCTGAATGGGGTTTCAGAAGCAATTTGCAAGTAGCACAATGACGAACCATATAGCTGTGATGTATTTCCGCAAGGGAAAGAGCAGGTCTCTCAAGCATCTCTGAGCATAAGCTCTGGACTGACTTCCTTGGTTCTCTGTGCATCTAAAACGTGAATGCAGATAGGATTTTTTACTAAAAATATTTTCTCAATACACGTTTTATTACCTAGCAACAGAAATTCTTGGACAAATAAACAAGAATATGAGGTAAGAACATTTTCCTTCCCATTTAATGAAGTTTTCACTCTTACCACTGAAGTTATTTGCCAGATGTACTTGCTCCTTTCCTTGTCCTTTGGCTCCACATGATAAAATGCAAATAAGATTTTCCCCCTGAATCCGTATCAAAGCAGCATATGCAGGAGCCATGTGATATTTACAGTGTATATATTTTTAAAAAATGTTTTAAGATGTTGTTTTTCCTCTGTGCTTCTAGATAAAGCAGATGTTTACCATGTTTATTTTCTCTTCTGTTAAAATCATTAACTCTTGAATGTTGAGAACAAACTTTTTCATAAAAGTTGGAGATAAAGATTTTTTTTTTGTTATGTATGTGTGTCCTAACAATTAAATTTTATATCAGTGGTTTAGGATTTTACTCTTATAAGTTTTCTGAAATGAAACAGTTTACAAAAATCAGCAGTCTTGACAGAATATGTGTAGTTAAAGCCAATAAGGTAACTGTTAGGTGCCCTGTGTGATGAGAAGGAGCAATTGTAGCAGAATAAAGTTAACTGGGAGCTGGGTGCCATCTAGTATACATTGTGTCATGAAATCTAATTCCATAGTACATGTGTTATTTTAGTGCTGGTATAGTGATGGAGGAGTGTGGGGGGGTGCTAGTGCTGGGATCCACTGTCACCTAATTTTTAAGAGCTGTGTCAGAGCAAGGTAGGGAGGTCTTTGAAAATTATGGGAGGGGGAGAGATTGTTTTTTTTGTTTTTTGGTCTAGTTTTGTTATTAAAGAAACAACAATTAGCACTGATATTGTTTGTTTGTTTTTTGATGAACAGTTTCTTTTGCTTCTTTCCTACTCTATTTGGTACTAAGGTTAAAAAAAAAAAAAATCCCCAATTTATTATGGAAATTTTGACCTCTTACTGTGTAAAGAGAGTAGCTGGTATTTTCTGAGCATCATACAAATTTCTGGAACTGATATTCTGAATCTAAGTTGGATACTGTTCACCTTTCATGCAAGAGTGCTTAAACAAAGTTTTGTTTAGTCAATCAAGAAAGAGTAAGTTAGTCTCTGTGGAAAATTTACTGTGCTCTTCTACATTTGTCTTTAATGTAGAATTAATTCAAACTGAAGTTTTGACTCAGATTTTTATTAGGTGAACTGAAGTGGTACTCACATGCCAGACACTTTCTACTTACATTTCCTGTGGATAGATTTTTCCCTTCTGCGATTGCCATAGTTTTCAGTTCTTATTTCTCTGTAAACTGGAGAGAAGCAAAAAAATTGTACTTTTTGATCTGAAGTTCAAATGCAATCAGTTGTTGGTTATACCATTATTATATTGATGCAGTAGAAAATATGAAAAGCATATACACTGGAAATATCTAACTTGGATTAACAGAATGTATTTAATTTCTCTATGTGAAAGAAATCTTCAAAGAGTACTTTGTGTACTTTGAGATGCACTTATTTCTGAGAAAGAAGTAACAGTGTACCTTGGAAGGAAATGTAGGCCCTATTCATTTCAAAAACCAAAGGCATCCTCAGAGAAAAGGACAGGGTGGAGTGTATGAAAACAGACATCGAACATACCCCCATGGTGATATGTTCACAGTGTGTCAGTCAGTGGGATAAATTGAAACCTTTAAGTTTAAGGTCTTGAAAGACTAACATACAAATAATTGCTTCTTCGGAGAATAAAACTCTACGCCACCAATGATGTTGAGGATATCCATCTTGTACTCCTTGCAATGATATTTAGAGTGGTGTTGCTACATCAATATCAAGATTCTACAAATTCATTTTATTATGTGCTGATTCAGTCTTCCTGACACTGTTTGACAATGTTTAACACTGTTGCCCTTGCAGCTCCCACTTTCTCACCTGTTTCTTTTTCTTTCATATCTAGATGCAATAACTGCAGTCTTTTGTTTACGTTGGATCACACATTCACTTCTACCTGTATTCATTTCTGTCCATTCATTGTCAAAGCAATTAATCCATCCTCCCATCTCTGAATATTTTCAAAACAGATACCTCTTCATTAGGAAAGCCTCCTTCAAAAGTGCAGTGCTGTTTTTCGTGAAACATTTTAATGTTTCTCTCCTTTCTGAAGTTGGTTGTTGCTCTGGGAATGACCCCTGCTCTTCTTTGGACCAAACTTTCTACTATCTATTGATTATCATTATTTCTGTATCTTTCTACATGAGAGAGAGATCAGTATCTCTCCCGGTGTAGGGAACCTGCTTTGGCAGGGGGGTTGGACTTGATGATCTCTTGAGGTCCCTTCCAAGCCCTATGATTCTATGGTTCTATGTTCAAAGGGTATACTTATTCCCGAAGTTTGTGATATGCAAGCTTTCTCAAACACAAAATATAGAATTCACACAGGCAAGGAGAGGGGAAAAAAGGAGCCATATACTCATCTCTCCCAGAGCTAAGACACAGGTCTATTCTGTGACCTATCTTTCATTTGTATTGTTTTTTGTTGTTGTTTTTTTTTCACATATAGCATGTTTCTACTTTCACTGCTAGGAAAGGCTTCATATTTACCTCATTTTCAGGCTTGGGTTATTTTTGTTCCTCTGTTGAAGTCAGATGAATGGGGGGAAAAAAGGCAAGGGTTTTCCTACTGTCTTGAGTATACATACATTATGTTTGCTGAGGCAGCTAATCTGTCTTTTTACGCCTTTCCAGTTTTCATCTGATTTTGTTAACTGTTCCTAGATACTGAGTGTGGTTTCCATATGTTTTTGCCCTCCAGATACTCATCATCTCTATGTTAAGCAGTTCTAACAACTGAAACAGCAAGTTGGTTTTCCAGCTAGTGAAAGTACATGCTATTTTTATTGCATCTGCTAGACACTCCTGCTGCTGGCATTTCATATGATTGTCTGCAGAACAAATGAAGAAAGCAACCTGAACTCAGCACCATGCTTATTCTCCTTTAATATTTCACTCTGAACTCAACAGAAATAATTTGCTTTGATCTTTGTTTTGGTTCAAAAAATATTCATAATTAAAACTCTATGAAAACTTCACAGAGGTAAGGGCTAACAAAGTGATTTACTCAACAGAATTAGCCATCAAGAGAAGATGAATCATAATCTGAATGTCAGCCAAACTGAATCATATGTGGTTTAGTATGATAAGTGAACCTGAACAGTTCTTCCTAAGCATGGTTCCAGAACAAAAAGGAAGTCCACGTTGTCCAATGTAAGAGAGAACTGAAAAAATACAGAAGCTAAAAGCTTTCTTTAATGTGGATCTGGGAATTTTGGAAATATAGTTATGTATTGTAAGAGAAGTCTAGAAAGCAATGATTTTTATCTCTATTAAGAAGAAAGCACGTAAGCCAACCAAGGCTCTACAGGTTGGTTTTTCCACATGTAGAACTCTGTTTTCCTGCAGAACATATTCAAAGAACTGCTAGTCAGTATTCAGTGAACTGTTTGCCATGCCACAATGCCTGGCTCATTAAAAGGAGGATATACATATATATATGTGTGTGTGTGTGTGTGTGTGTGTATATATATGTATGTATATACACACACACATTTTAGGGAATAATTCCTTTTAAAGCAAGCCATTTTAAGAGCACTGTAATGGTTTGGGGAAGTCCTTGATTCTTCCTTTCTCTACATCTTGAAAACAGAAGCATCAACAATTCTTGTTTCAGAACAAGGTAGTTGCGTTGCCATCTGCAACACAAACCATCTGTTATTTGTTATTTCAAGTGCAACAGTCTGCATTAATCTGAAACCAGAAACATCTGCAAGAGTAAAGTGTTAAACAGTTAGCAGTTTTAACAATGTTGACAAAAAAAAAAGAAGTAATGGGCTATTATTTCAGAATGCTTCTTGTGTTAAGTATTTGCCTTAGGACTTTGGATCTGGGTAGTCATATGGGTGACAGAAGAGGAAAAATACAGTGCTTTCATTTATTCAATCCTTATCTTATATGAGTTCCTTCTGTGTATCAAGTAATTTTGGAGGCATGAGAAGATGTAGATGATCTTGGAGAAAACGTGCTACTTGCAGTAGCTGCAAGTAATTTTAAAATCTTGCCAGAGCTTCTCTGGGAACCAAAGCTGTAAATTCTGGCTGTCATTTTACGTCTTCAAATTGTGATATCAAAAGATGCACAAAAAGCTTCTCAAAAACTTTCACAAAATGATCAAGTAACAGCTAAGATCTGTGAGTTACATTGCCAGCTATCTGTTCACTGATTTATTTTTTATCTTGGCTACAATATTAGGACAATGTTGTGTCATCATTACAACTACCATTTTTTAGGACTGTTCTCACAATGTCATGCTCAGCTGATCAGAAGTGCTCTCTTGCATGGCTTCGAACATCATGGGTGACCCATAGGCCTGATTTAATCTTCTTGAGCATTCATTCCTTCACTGCATCACCCACTACCCTTTTCATTCTGGAGTTTCACAAAGGCTTTCAGTATTCTTGTGAAAACTGGGGGGGAAAGGTTTTATTGTCTTGAATCCTGTTTTTCTGTGTTAATCTGGATTAACTTTACTCTGATAACCAGGTATTATAATTTCAGTTTATGTGAATAGCTCCTTTGAAAGCAGTATACAAAGTATAGGGTTCAGATAATGGGTTTGTGCTGGCATTCCTGGGGACAGTGCAACTAACTCAGCTGAAATGGTATTGATTGTTTGACCAGGCAGATTATTCTAGAAACTTTTTGTGTTTTTTGTTTTTGCAGGAACAAAATCAAATTAATATCTGGTTTATACTACTAGAAAGAGAGTAGCCCTTATACATCTACAAGGATATATCTACTAGACTGAGCCAGTCCTGTAAAAGCTGGATGTAATAACAAAACTAATCATTTAAATGTTAAAGCCCTGATCTGACTAAACAGGCACTAGTCCTGTAGGAGATGACTCATAGTTTCCCCTCTATATTCTGGCCTTGGTAATATAGTTCCATCCATTCTTTGAACAACATAGAGGAATTGGCTTCTCTAGAGACTAAACTGAATACTTCAGGTCTTATCTTGTTCTTTCAAGTAGCTGGTGTCTGGGGTATCTGTTTGACTAAGTATGGTGCCTTGATTAATTGCTTACAGTTGAGATAAATTAATTTAGTGCTAAAGTGTAACTTCTATTGAAGAAGTAATTCAAAATTCAGTGTCATTAGTTTAATTTTATGATTCTATACATGGAAGTAAAATGTGTATAGAAATGTGGCTAGTTAACATGCAAGCCAACAGCAAATACTTTTTTGACTTATAGATGAGAGGTTTCCAGGCATCAGGTTAAAAAATAGGATTGAAGAGCAGACTTGCGTACGGACCTTGGAGTAAAGATCCAGTCCAGTTCCCAATAAAGACTGGAGGGGCCAATTGTCACCTACCAATGCCTTGGAGTCATTTGAATGTTTGCAATGTGCTATATTGTGTCTTGGTCTAAAAATAATAAGTGAATGCCGGGAAAATACCTCTAGATAATAGTATAAACAGTTATGTTTGGGGCAAAGAAATCTCTCGATTAAAAAATCCCATTTGTCAGGGCAGAAATCTTCTTATTTCCAGTTGCTTTCTTTATTTGAAAAGAGTGGAGGGTATGAAGATATTGAGTGCATTCAGATAGATAACTAGAACAGAAAAATACATAATTGTCACATCCTGAACTTATATTTTGGATCTGTTTTCCTGCCCAAAAATACAAACATAATATTATACATTTGAGAGCAAAAATATATATACATACAAGCACCTTATGATTTTGAATTTATTCACAAACACACAGATGCAAAATGTCTTTAGGATCATAAAAGTTTTCCTTCGTTTCTGCTCCTGAAAATACCTTACAAATATGCATATGTGAATGCAGGTGCACACACACACCTACATGCTGTAAACTTGTTAAATGTACAGAGTTTTTCAAAGTGTCCTAATTTTTGCAGGTTGCTGAAGAAGAACAGATCCTGTTTAAAATCAGGCCAATTTTATCTAGGTGCTGAATGTATTCCCGAAGTCTGAAAATGTGCATGCATACTTTACAAGAATGTTGCTTCTTAAAAAGAAAAAAAAAAAAATTCCTGAAGTTCTAAGAGCTCCAGTGGTGCCACATACCACCTCTGATAAGCTTTCTTTTAAGTACTGGTGTTTTTTTTTTTGAACTAGGTATTTCTTAATTCTACAAGATCATTTTCCTGTTGTCAGTAATGAAATGGTGTGCAGTACTTACACACCTTGCTTGTACTGACAGTGCATTGTCCTAAAGTAAGTCCTCATTAGAAACATTTGCTTTGGTGATCCAAGTTCATCAAGTTCAAATAATGTCCTCTTGCACCTCTACCATTGAACCTACTGCTCTTTGAGTATGATCGTGCTTGATATTACTCATGCAGGATCGTGGTCACTGGCATCACAACAAAGCCCTCTGCAGCCCTTTCTCCCAGGAGCTCTGGTTTCTAGGGTAGGGAGTTTGTGGTAACTTCTGTCTCCCTTTTAGCTCTCATTAGACTGTTACCAGCGTGGCAGTCATCTGAAAGTAGAACAAATACACGGTCGCTTGAAAGTTTTATTCTGACCAATGATTGATAAAATGTCACTAGCTTATATTTCTGATTTAAGAAGAAGAAAGCTAATATTATGGTTAGACATATATTATGAAGAAGAACCTGTAGGCTCAGAATGTAATAGTAGCTTTACTGGTTCAAAAAAGAAGGTCCACTTGGTTCAGTATCTGATAGTGGTCAATAAAATACATTTATGGAATAGCATAAGAGCAGGGAAAGTACATAGTGAGTAATGTTTCGTTCACCAGTGATATTTCGTACTTGAATGATAGCCCCTCTATAGGGGGTATGCAGCTTGGGAACTTCCCGTGTCCCACAAGTAAACAAAGGTTTCTACTTAACAAGTTTGCCACATAATTATTTCATGTAATGTGTCCTTGCTTTTGTTGTATGTAGTCATTCCAGTTAAACAGTTCCTCAGTGCACATTCCTTCCATGCCTGTTATTACTTCCACTGTATTCTGTCTTTCTGCACCTGTACATGCAACTTTATAATTTGACAATTTTCTGTTCACTGGATAAATCCATTTATAAAGTGTTCTGCATTTACAAACACATTTGGCACTTTAAATAACTCATCTTGGAATAATTCATGTTTAATATTTATTGCATAAACATTCCAGTTTTTCCATGTGTTTATAAAATAGAGTTTTCTAGAACTCCTGTAGCACTGTTTTCTGGAAAAAACTTTATGACCTTATTTTCATACTTTGTTACCCAGTTGTACTTTCCAGTGTGAAGAATTATTATTTTTTATCCTTTGACAAACACTCTTGATGAATGGAGCTTAAGTACAGATCTCACTACTGCCTTTAATGGAGAGCAGAGATAGTGTCAGGTCAAACACTGGCAATTGATTTTTCAGGCACTTGACTCCAAAATGTATGTTGTGTGATATATCAGGAGAGATATTTTGTCATGATGGGAAGAGGTGGAAAATATAGGATTTTGAACCTTTTACGTGGTGGACTTAAGTGTTGTCATGCATATAGGAACATCTTGTAAACCAGAAGCAGAGCTGTAAAAAAATCAAAAGCTTCCTTAAGGACATTAATAACCATCTAGATGTTTCTTTCCCTTTAAAACAAGTAGTTGTTGTTTTTTTATTTTGTTTTACATGTCTTAATGAACGCTAATAAGATTATGGAGTGAAGAGCTACAAAGCAAAAAATCATAGCATTCCTAACCCAGTTTTGTCTGGACTGGGTGGGTCAGAACACAGACCCTGGTCCCTGTGCTTTCCTCAGCACTGCTGAACAATCAGCAGGTCTAGGAAGAAACCAGTGACAGTTTCAGCAGTAGCATCAAACCTGGCACTTCCAAATTTTGGGTGCTGAGGTTTCAGCTTTGAAGTGTGAGTTTCAGCTTAGGGATTTTTCATGAACATAACGTGCTAACAAGGTGTTATAATTGGTATATCTAATTTAAACATACACTTGGCATAAAATTATGCATATATACATGAGCGTGTGTGAAAATCAAGGAGCTTTTTAAAGCTGAGTTAGATTTACTTGCCTTCAGAGTATTATTATTCACAGAATAGTGCTGGAGGTAATTCTAAATGTGAAATAACTACAAAATAGAATAAAATGAAAAATTGCCTTTCTGTTCTATCTTATGCCATGTAAATGAATTTTTAACAATTAATCAGAAAGATACACATTTTATTAACAAATGAAAATTACAGTAATGATTCTAAACGGAATATGAAGTACTACATAATATGGATGAAATCCTTCTTCATAGTGAGAAGATGGTAGAACATTCACAAAAGTACATGTTGATCCTTCATTCGTAAGCCGTATGCTGACCATTTCAAGTGTTGTTATTTCTAACCTTTACAGTGAATATTTCCATTTCTAGAAAATATAACTGGAAAACGTGGTCAGCTGGAAAATTACTCATGCCAAAGTCTTCCTTTTAAGTTCTTAAGAAAATTTTGAGTCTCCTGAAGATTATATTTTCCACCTTTATTTTTCACACTTCTTACCTTATCTACTACTATTTTTTAAAAACAATATCAATGGATCATAAGTTCTGGCTTATTCCCTTCATGCTCAATGGTAAATACCTAAGTATTAATTCAGAAGTTGCCACTCCCTGACATATGCAGTACTGTGTTATTTGTCAAGAAAAAAATAAATTCAAGAGAATTTCTCTTGGAGAAAGCTTTTATTATATCAAATAAAGTCTTAGAAAATTCTAGTTGATGATCATGGTCAAAGCACGCACTTTCCAAGGGTGAGAGATGGGAGTTAGGGTGGCTATGAAAGCATGAATAGCAGTAACAAAAATATAAATGTAAGCTTCTACTGCTTCATTTATATCACTAGGGAAGAAAATGCTTACCTAGCTTTTATCACCAGGAGTTCTTCTAATCTTTATTTTTTTGTTTTATTTGGTTGATATCTAAGAAAAAATGCAAGTGCTTCCCAGTGCACATAGTGATTCTAGATGTTTCATTTTCTGAAGTAAGAGACCATCCTGTAGGTGTTTGGAAGGGAAGAGAATGGTTGTGTAGCAATACTTTTTATTTTGATGGCAGTTCAATCCTTAAAAATGTGTGCTGTGTTTGCTTCTAGTTTTATTTGTGCCACACAGGACTGCATTTCCTTGTCTGAATTGTGTCTTAAGCTAATAGGAGTTTGTGAATTCGTGCACTCATGTATGTATCATACACAACTTTTGTATCTTTATAAAAATAGAGGCCTGTCCCCTTGCATGAGATGTAATTTTTGTTCACTTATTGAAAAAACTAGCTGTGTAGAAGGATTAATTGATTACATTTTTTATTGAGATTTTTGGTTTCCTGATTGTAAGTCACTTATCTTCCTCTTAGGATTCAAAGAGTTTCTCTTTACAGACTCTCAAAAACAAATCAGGTACTCTTAAAAACATGACAGAATATGAAAAATCACAGATATATATATTTTTTTCCTGCATAACATCCAAACAAGTGGGAGCATTATTTCAGAATTAAGGGAGATAATGTGTATATTGATTCTCAAAGAGGAAATCATCACAATACAGAGAACCATACCCATTGCCTGTGAAACTGATTGTCAGAATGCAAGAATTCAGCCCCAGCTAAAATTTCATCAGCAAACTTGTATGGTAGAAAGGGCAACCAGTTTCACTAAACTATTTTCTTTCAAATCTAGTCCAGACTTGAAGGTTCCTGAAGTAACTTGCATCAGCCTCACACAGGTTTCCTTCTGCATGTCCTTTGGTTAAACTGATTTTATGTATAAATTTCTATACTGAAGAAATACTTTAAAATGGCAATGAATCAAAACTCAGGCCACCCCTGTCAAGTTTTATTGTTTACGAACAACAAAACCACAAATAAGCAGGAAACTGCTCATTTGTCCAGTCTTCCCTGTTTAAAAAAATTGAATTGGATTTTTACCTCGATCTATGGAAATGATATTTTTTTCTCAACTTTTGTTACAGTTTTTCAGCATTACATTGCAGAACTTGGTCCACTATGTACGTCTAAATTTACATAAATAACTTCCTCACAGAATCTGACAGCTTAGTAATAGTTCAAATTAAACTACAAGCTATCAAGAGATGGCAGATGTAGACAGACATACGACTGTGCAATTAAAGGCAATTGAAGAATTGTCTTGGAGCTGAAAACTATCACCAAAAAACAGAATCACAGATTAAAAGGGATTTCTGGAATATATCAAGTTGTCATTTGTCCACTCCAGTTCAGTGGTGATCTATTCCCAAGGTAATAAATAAATCAGCATGTACAAATCACATGTGATTAAGATTTTGCATATGTGGATGAAATTCTATTTTTCCTATACTTTGACTTACGCCCTCTTAATATTAATCTTACATTTTTTGTCAGTCTGTGAGCAGAAACAGCTAGACTCACTTCAGAATGTGCCTTTTTATCCATATGACCTCACTACCTTTCTGTATTTGTTATGCTTTTCACTGTCTATATCCTGATAGAATGTCAGGATTATTACTTCCTTGGTTCATTCTGGTTCTCTTCATTTTTTTTTATTTATTTTTTAACTAAATGTGAACTACCTGTGGTGAGAACCTTGGGAAATCTGTCTATAATTGTAATTTCTCATTCTGGTCTTATTTTTCTCTGAATCTAGTACAGCAGGTGAATTCCTGTGTTTTGACTACAGGTTGGTAAGTGCCAGTTACAAAGCTACATCCATTAATCTTGCTTTTTGCAGGATCTGGAATGCAAACTTTGAGTCTCTGAATTTTCCTGTGCTGCTACTTCCTTTGCTTCACTGTCAGAAGTTGAAATTAGTTTTGCCATATGGTTTGAAAAAATAACACACTGTATCTAGTCAGTGTTGAATGACTGTTCATACGAGAGCAGAATTTATGAATCTTCTTTATTTGTTCATTTGAAAATATTTTAGCTTCTTATCATCAGACATAGAAGTCATAACAAATAATGGTGCCTAGTTTTCGTCAAGTCTCAAACAGTTTCCTCTGATGAAATGGAGCATGTAATGCACTTTTTTATTGTAAAGAATATTCTTTTGTGATTCAGTGATCTTTGTGTGGAGACAAAGAAATCTGTGCTATTTATTCCAAGAGAAAAATGATTAATATGAAAATGGCAAAGCATCATCTAAATGTGAAAAACTATTAAAAGAACAATGTATTGTTTCTTTTTTTTTTTAAATCTTTTTTGAACTATCCATCCTAAAATTCCCTTTCTCTGAACTGTCTTAAAATAGGGGCCAGATTTACCCCGCCAGATTGGACATAAGGTAAAAAGCTTTATACTGTGAGAATGGTGAGCCACTGGATCAGGCTGCCCAGGGAGATGGCGGATGCCCTATCCTTGGAGACATTCAAGGTCAGGCTGGATGGGGCTCTGAGCAACCTGATCTAGTTCTGAGTGTCCCTGTTCATTGCAGGGAAGTTGGACCAGACAGTCTTTAAAAGTCCTTTCTACCTCACAAGATTCTATGATAAACTGATTTTTACCTTGCCTAAATTAGATTCTTCTCTAAGCTAATCATTTAATCTATCAATATGAAGAGAGAACTGTTTAGAATATGGTCTCTGTCCCTTAAGTCTACTGGCTGGTACAGCATGGCTTTTATATGCAACTGAATTATTTTCCCTTTCTAAAACTGCCTATAGCTTAAACAGGAAGTCTCCTAACGTCACTGCTGGGAATATTCCCAGTAGGCAAAACCCCAAACCATGCTCAGGCATCACCAAGGAGAGTTATAGCTGGTCAGACCAGAACTTTGCCAGCAGCCTTACTAACAGTTTAAGAATATGGACGATCTATTTCCAACTGTTGGGTTTGTACTTCAGTATGTTAGTAGTATAGTGTAGCCTGATACTTTTCCACGTTTGAAGAGGGTACTTGAGTGTGATATTCCATCTTAGTATGGGATGAGTTACAGGACCTGGAGTTACCTCCTTCTGTTAAGTGTGGTAAGTGCATAGAGGATTAAACAATGTATTTCACCTTTGGACAGAAAAAATTAGCTGAGGTGAATGCCATCATAAGTGCTGTGCCCTAGATTCCTCCCACATAGCAGTAGGCATCACACAAGTGACTTAACAAAGGATTTGTATCTAGTATTATTTAAGTCTATGGAGAAAGATAAGCATGTCTGAAAGATACAGCAAGCCCGTGATTCCTAAGAAGTGTCTCTTCATCTCTTTTGGCTATAAAGAGACAAAGTCTAACATAATTAACTAAAGTAGCTACCAAAGTCTAAAGGCATGAAGATTGAATCTGGTCTGGTCAGTACATTCCTGGGCACTGAATCTGGTCACTGAAAATCAGATTTCTTTTTTTTTTGTTGTTTTTAATAAGTATTTGTCACCAGAATATAGGAAAAAAATTGCAAGTATGGGTTATGTGTAGAGACTATGAAGTAATTGCTCTGAAAAATTCATTTTATTTATCTCAATCAAAGGGAAACTCTCTTGTCACACAGGATTCCTATCCTCTATTAAATAAATGGACTAAATCTTAGCTGAGTTTTGCTAGAGGAGTTTTGTGCCATTTGAATTGCAATCACATCTTTTCAGCAGCATTTGTTCATGAAGAACTGATAGGAGCTACAATTACTGGCAGGAAGTTATTAAGAAAGCACATTTGTGAAGCTTTACTCAATATCTTATTAATTTGGAAGACTTCATGCAAAATTGAGGAGAAAGTTATTTAAAAGGAACAACTGGAAAGCAACAATCACAGCATCAAATCATATTACGCACAGCATATAAACCCTGTGACACAGAAAAGCTATTTTAAAAAAAAAAATCTTATATGTATGAGAAATAAATGTGTAATCTTGTTCCTCCATCTGCCAGGAACTTTCTTAGTTTATTTTACCCTTTGATTATCAACAGTGAAGACTCTGCTGTGAATGCTAGCACTGCCATATATATATATTTTTTTTTTCTTTTCTTTTTTTTGTACATTTCAGTGAAATGTGCATATATTTCTCCACAGCACCACAGAATGTGGTTAAAGTCAATTTAAGTTCTGTTTTATAGTTGCTGGGTGGAAGCATTTCTTACTTCCTGCAATGTCCCCATTTGTTTAGGTGATTCCAAATGGCAACATATGCAGTTGGTACGTCTAGATGGTCAACTGAAAGAGTACTAGAGAAGAACCTTCAGCCCTGAGCCTTTGTCTGAGCAAGCTGCATAACTGTTAACTCATGGTTGGCTCTGTCCCAGACATCCATTTTGATGTCCTGGGCATTCTCCCAGACAATGTTTTAGTGTAGTTATGAGAACAATTAACCTGAGGGAGTGCTTTCAAATGAAGCCTGGACAAGGCTTCACCAGGTTTGTCCCCTCTAAGCCAGACAGTTCTCCCAGCAAGCCTCACAACTTTCAGGCAAACTCATGTGCTCTTGTATCTCTCAAAGTAGGCAATATACAACCCATATTTCGTTCCACAGGAGTGTTAGTTGGGTGAACTACACATAAAGTCTCTCACTTTCCATAGGAAAAAAACTACTGTAATTATGTCTTAGAACCCAAAGGAACCAGAAGCCTGATTCTGTGAAGTATGGTTGAAGTCAGCTGCTATGAATTTAGAGAAGGGTTAGACCCTTGGCAGCCTTTTATTTAGCACTATATACAAACTTAATGAGATATCTGCAACATAAATACTGTTGTTGTTTTGTTGTTTTTTTTTCCTGTTAAAAATGTTTCTTTTATCCAAATTCAACCTACTGCATTTTGTCAATATTCTTTACCTTAATTTTCAGATTTTTTTTAACCATCCTTTTTCAATACACTTTGTTCAAACAAAATTGAGCTTCATCTTTATTTTTAATGGAATTACAGGTGTAAATTTTAGTAACTGAGCGGCTGCTATGTCATAAATTTTGCCCTAATACAGGTACAAATATGTTGACGCATATTTATACCAAAGCTGAATGAATCATGGCTGTGAAAGCTTACCCATATGTGTATCTTTTTGTGCAGCTCTCATTCATGTCCAAAAATTCACCTGATCTATGTCTTCAGACTAATAACAGAACAGGAAAATAAAAGCAGTTGTATAACCTGCCTTACTGATTTTGTTTAATTTAAATGTCATTTACTGCTAATTGGATTTCATTCAAAGTTGCTATTGACAAATCAGAGATGATGGCAAATACGACAATTTGGATAAGAAAGAAAGATCTGGAAGACTGCTGAATAGGTGCTGGTATCAGTTTGCAGTGTCATTCATCCTGTCATCTATTTGTATAATGCTCAAAGCATTCAGTGCAGGAGCACATAGCATATCCTGCCAAGAGGCTAGCAGAGATATGATATAGTAACTTTTTTCTTCAAATGCAGGCCTTAGGGGTGATTTCCAGTGACAAATATCGGTAAATAGCAGTGCACTGTGATGTACCAGACAATATTAATTTTAAACTATGCTGTAGTGAGGCCCACTGAACTTTTTCCGATGGTTTGAACTTTGCATGTTTGCCATGAAATTACTCTGGGCAGCTGGCCATTTCCTAAATAAATTGTATGTACCTTGGTAGCGCAGCTTTTAATTTTGGACATGATTGATCTCAAGTTGTTATGAAAACTGTCAACTCAAATAGGAGTTTACCAATTACACTGAGCATTACATTTTTCATAATCATTTAATTTCATTGAAATATTTACCCAATGTTTAAGTGAATTTCACAGGCTGCAGGAAAAGTGCATCTTTCATTCTTAATAGATTACATGTCACTAGCTCTTCTTTCAATCATAATTAAATGAACAGGGAACTACAGCAACAACAAAAATGTTAGGAAGGGTAGGTCTCATCCCCTGGGATATGATTAACTCTGTTTTTCCTCCATTATGTTCTCACCAATGTCCTAGAAACTCAATGACTGCATTGCATTTGAGCTTTCAGTTTGCCTTGCTGAGAATATTACTTTCAAGGATGTTTCTGTCTTTAAGTGCAAAATGATTATATGAACAGATACCTCAGTTAGTTCTTTGAACTGTTTGAGCCATCATACTCACATTACTTGACCCGAGAACTCTTCTATGCCCCAAGCTGTTAGCTCCTGCCTATCAGAGAAGCTACAAAACATGCTTGAAAAGAACTTGCTACTTTCACACTGATTGCACTGTCTGTGATTAAGATGATGATGTGACATGATAATACTACAATGTTTTAAGATAGAAAAGACTGAGCTCTACCATTTATTGCTTTACCAGTTGCTTCTGGCATCTGTGTTGGCCTGGCTAGAGCAGCGTGATTTCATGGGGGATGCCAACTTCCTACTGGGAGAGCTCTTAACTGGAGTAGAGCAGTGATTGCTTTACTGGCCAACCCACCTCACATATACAAACACCAGTGTGCATATACGTTAAAAAGCTGACCCTGACCCTTCTTCCCACTAGTCATGACCTGCTGTCTCTTTTATTGCCACTGCCTTCTTCCACTTTCACCACCATTCATACTACTGTATGTACTTAGGACGTCTGCCTACAAGTTCTCTTCAGTTTGAAGGGCCAACATATTAACTACACTGAAACTGTTTTAGCAATTGCCCTTCTGTAAAGAAACCTTGAAGTCACAAACAATTGTATAGCTAAAGCTGTATTAAGCAGTATGAGTGAGATCGTCCCCCATTAATACCCTGAGCTGTGCCATGGGAGGGAATCAGTTCAGGAAGCAGCTGTTCCTGCCACCATTTTTACAGGATGTGCAGTTAAGATGGGGTTGCTACCTGGGCTAAGTGGCTCCTTATGCCTGGGGTTTGAAGCCGCTCTAAGTACTGACCATTGGTTCTGATCCTTATGTCAACCTCAGTGATTAAGGTGCATTAGCGTTCAGCCAGAGTGAAGCTTCCAGTTTCCTCCAAAAATAATCTGTTTTTCTTACCAACACAGCTGACAAATCACCAAACAGTGAGTGCAGATAGTTTGGGGATTCACTTCAAATTGCTCTGAGTCAAATACAGGCATGGCCATCGTATCATTCTGAAAAAAGGGGTAAATATCACCCGTTACTTTGCCTTTGTCTCAGCTATCTTCTGTAGTTATCTGTGGCAATTGTGTGAACCAGATCTAGAGTACCTGGTGCTATGAATGTGTACCTGAATGTATTGTTCAAGCTACTATCAGTGAGTGGAATCCCACATTAAGATTTCCTCCCCATCACTCCCCACACTGGGTATACTGTTTTGACAAGTTCTTCTGATCTTGGCTCAGGGTAGACAATAGTACTGTATGTATTGTGTCATTAAAGTGACCCTCATAAACTTATGTCTATTTCCACTATTTTGAAAGTGCTTAAATTCCTTCTATGGAGTTGGGCTGTTAGCCCATGGCTGTTATCATTTTGTTAAAATGGTGAGCAGGGAACTGCTCCCAGTAGATTCTTTGGAGCTGGAGACCAAGAGACAAGCAGGGCGCATCAAGCCAAAATATGTTTTCTCACCTATAGTGATAATAACCAAATAAAATAAAAAGAAAATTTCCTGAAGTTTTATTTTGGCTTCAGATGTTGCTAGAAACATTCTGCACCATCATCACTACATTTCAATTGCATTTTTTATCTGTAAAAATGTGTTATGTGTTAAAAAAGGTCAAAATGTAAAGAACTTAAGCAGCAATATAATATGGGATGTATGTCATGCAGAACAACAATTACACCCTAAATGTGTAGAGAAGAACTCAGTGAAGCTATATTCTTCACAGTCCCCGGTATGTAATATTATCACAGCATGAGTAATTGGAGATATTCTGTAGTAATGCTTTGACTTTAGGTTATTTTAAAATAACCTAAATAATAAGCCTATCTTGGATCATTCTCCTGGTTGGGTGGGGGTATTACTGTTCTCTTGCTTGTCACTTTAGCTATACAGTTCCCCGTTTCCAAGCTCTCTTTGATCTGTTCTGTACTGAGACTTCAGGCAGCACTGCAATCTATCATATGCTCTCTATCTTGTCTACACTGACTTTTGTAAATGGGAATCCATAGCTGCAAGAGACATAATTTATCCATGCCCAAAACAATCATTTTATACAATGACTTCTTACCAAAAGCAAACTAGCCGTAACTCAGAACCCTCTTTTTCCTCTAAAAATTCCCCACTCTCAAAGATTTTCAACAGTACAATGTTGCAGAGAAGTCCTGGCAGATTATATTGTTCTTTTCCCTGATAAGGTTTCTGTCTAGTAGGAATGAAATGATGAGGTGTTTCCCTCCAGAGGTTTCTCTGAACACTCATAGATTTTCCTGTAAGATATTGTTTTTTATTAGACTAAAAATTCCCTTTCTTAATTTCATCATAGAATCATAGAATGGCCTGGGTTGAAAAAGAGCTTAAAGATCATTTAGTTCCAAACCTCTTGCCATGGGCAGAGTCATTGACCAGACTGCCCAGAGCCACATCCAGCCTTGTCTTGAATACATCTAGGATGAGGCATCCACAACCTCTCTGAGCAAGCTTTTCCAGTACATCATCACCCTCTGAGTGAAAAACTTTCTCCTAATATCTAACCTAACCTTCCTCCTAATTTCTAACCTTTCATCCTTTCATTCCTACGTTTGGGATACTCTGTTACAAATATTTTGATCTCAGATAATTCTTCCATTATTTTAAATCTCCTCCTGTTTTACTATTGGTTATGATTGCTGAAATTTTAATATTAACCCACTTTAGTCTTTCGGTCATATTTTCTCCTCTGCCCCACTTGATTTCTGTAACTCTTCCCTTGGTCTTATATTTCTCTTCTTAACTGCTTTGGTTTGTCAGTGTGAGACAATGAAATGGCATTTAGAAGTGAAAGCGGATGCTGGAATGGGCTCCTCATAGCAGCATAGAGAGGATCTGCAAATTTCTGTGCCATTTTCTAAGATTATATGATATCTAAATGAGAAATCAATTGCAAGCATAGCCTTTGGCTGGAAATGTAACTGGTGCCCAAATTGCCTTTTTGATACTGTACTGAAGTAGAAGTTCTGGTTTAGCTTTTGCTCTTATTCTTGCTCTAGAATTATTTTCAACTGTTATTTCCTGCCTCTACTTCTATTTCAGTCTTCTAATTTTATTTTTATTTTTTTGTTCACTGTGGTATTTGCAGCCTTCACATTTTAAGATCAAGTGAATTTCATTAATGTCATAATTTCTTTTTTTAAAGGATCATTAATGAAACCATTAAATAGGACTGGACATAATACAGATTTACGCAATATTCCCCTTCTCTTCTGATTCAGTACATTAATCATTAGTCTTTGTTCATAGCCCTTCAAACAGTTTCCAATCCACACAACAACTTGTATCCAGCCGCATATGAATTGATTTCCAGTTTAAGCTGTCTTATGGCTGGAAGTGGCAATGTTGCTGATAGCATGACAGAGCAGCAGCGCAGTTGTTCTTCTGTGTCATGCTGTGGAAGCATGCACTGCATGAGGCAGTGCAAATGCTCCATTCGACTTCCATTCACCTCTGTAAAAATCTATAACTGGTACCTGTCAGCAGTATTCCCTGCAGGTGTTGATTGTGCAGAACTGTTTTAAAATGCATGCTCCAAAGCTCATGCACACAAGATGGGTGTGTGGGGAGGAGAACTGAACTTCACAACTAAATAATCTCGATCAGATATGTGATTACTGAAATGGTGCACAAAATTTGAATGCACAGGTGATATAAATCAAATGTTTAATTTCCCGTTTAATGTTGAAATGAATGTGTTTTACAGAGTCCTGGCTTGGTATTTTGTTGTGATGTCACAATTGAGTTGCTACACACTCAGAATCAATATTCTTAGTTGATAAGAATTCGGGAATCACATCTCTATATAAAATTTAATTCACCTTATATCATTAGATATCCATTATCTGTCCACATAGCTGTATCTGCCTTTTTAGTACTTAGATGTGTGACAGTCTGTGGCACAACTGTTTTCGGATGCTTTCAGATGCAACATTCACCATTTGATTTGGTGCAGCTCAGTATCAGAATTGCTGATGTCAATGCATTCTTTTGAGTCCTTTGTTATTACTTTTAATACTCATATAAATGCAATTTTCCTGTTATTTCCATGTTCTGAGATCTGGCTTCCTTTAAAACCACTCCCTTTATAAATGCTACCTTCTGTTTTAATATTTTAGGACTGTCAATACATACAAGAAAAGTGTGACTAATAAGAAAAGAACATTAATGTTTATTTCCTTCAATAAGTGTTAGGGAACTGTGAACAAAACAGGGGAATAACCATTATTGAATAGAATATGTTTCTTATTTTAAGACTAAAATTGCTAGCGCTCCTCCTATTTTTTTACTTTCAGCTAAAGGCATGGTATTGTTCAGTATTTGTCAGCTTCTAGCACAAACAGACCAATATACTCGTTAGAAATTTACCCTCTGCAGTTCTTTGCTGCCATCTTCTGTTTCTTTAAATGACTGCTCTTATTATTTGAATTCTGAAAAACAGGGCTGCAACATCAGAGAGAAGTTTTCTCCTTTATTTTTTCATTTCCTTTTTTTTTTGTTTTGTTTTTGTTTTTTTTTGTAGCTAAAGCAAAGTGAAGCAAACGCAGATACAAAGGAGAAGCTTCCCTTGCGTCTACGCATCTTTGAAAAATTTCCAAACAGGCCGCAAATGGTGAAAATCTCCAAGCTTCCTTCAGATTTCACAGTTCCAAAAATAAGGTATTGAAACATTTCCATTGTTAATATGCTATTAACCTGTCTGATGTCCCATAACGTCGACAATATTTAACTGTTTTGCCTATGGAGTAGCTAACAGATAATCAAGGTGAATCAAAATTAATATTGAAGTCAAAAGGAGCTGATATTTTATTTTTACCTTAAAGAAAATCCTATCACTCATTACAACATATACAAGAAAGGAACTAGATTGACTGTGACAAGCACAAATGCAATATAATTGAAAAGTACACTGCTGTTATTCCACTCCCATTCAGGGTTTAGGGTCTTAGCTGAAATGGACAAGCAGCAGTCTAATCAATTCTCATGTGCCTTTTTAAAGATGAGATCAACTGGCAGCAAATCGTTAAGAGTGGATAACGCAGATCATCAAACAGCAGTAATGTTGTGATGACCTTGTTCCCTCTTTGGGCTTGTGCTGTTACTACTTTCCTGTAAAACTCACTTCAACAGTTGGCTACTAGATCATTGGCTGATAATACCATTCTTCTTGGCAAGGTTCTAAAAAAGGTTACAGAAATCTTAGGGCTGCTGCTTCAGATTTGCAGCTAGCAAATCAGATCCTTAAGTCTGAAGCTACTATGTGAAATTATCTCTCCAGGTAAAAATTAGTTATGATATAGTCAACTTACACTGAAAATTGTAACTACTACTAAACTGCTGCTAAACTTAAAAGACGGCAAGATGAATGTACATTTGTTGTAAACAAATACTTCTGCATTTTGAACATATGTGGCATATGTGAGGCACAGAATTGCTGAAGTGCCTTAATACTTGCATTCTGAGCAGATACATGAGCAGATGTTGTTTGAAGTCTTGAAGAAAGAATTTCTTGCAGGAAGTATGTTTCTTTTGGATTATATCAACGCTTGATTTATATTGCAGAAACAACTCACAGCGTAATGAGCTCAAAAGAGCGAAAAACTGCAAAAGGCACTTCAAATATTTAACACTTTAATTAGAAAATAATTAGTCAAAATTCTCATAATTATTTTTAAAAGTAATGAAACTATTTTTTGAAGCTATATGCAAACCTTCTACTTTTTAATTCAGCTACAGATTCATTTAATAACTGAATTTATGTTTTTTCAGTTCTTTTTTCTGTGCTCTGTCCGTTTATATATTCTGCAGTTTAGCATACCTTTTCCTCACAGCTCACCTTGGCACTAATGTGCTGTGTCATACTATAAAGAAAACCAAATATTAACTTTTCTGGGATTTTTAATCTGTCAATATCTTCTGTTTGTTCACAAGGGAAAGTTTTATGAAGCAGTTTATTGATCGCCAGCAACAAGACACCAGCTGTCTGCTGCGAAGACTTCCTTCAGCGTCATCTTCGTCCTGTGACCACTCTAAAAGATCAGCAATTGAGGAAAACAAATATATTGACCAAAAGGTAAATCAAGAGTATTCAGCAGTACAGGTCTTCCCTTGATTATTGTGAAGAGAGATCTCAAATTATACAGTTGGTCAAATTACATAAAAGCAAACTCAATCTAGGACAACTGAACAAAAAATAAAAGGGTATATTTAACTTTGATAGCCTAAAACAGGCATCACAGCAGTTCCTCATTTGGTTTATTTTTTTTTCTCTCTTTTAACTTCAAAACTCAGACTGTGATACATAGTTTTGTTCAATACATCCATCTTAATTTTTTTTTAGTCTTAGCTGTTAATCAGTGAGAAGCTAGTAGAAAAATTAAAAGCCTGTGAATATCATAGTGGATGTCTGAATGGCTTGCTACTTTTGCAGCAGTGAAAACAAAGTCACTGAAGCAAGGTAAATTGTAATCAGTGGAGATAAGTAAAAATCTAAGAATTATTCAGGTAACGTAGAGGATGTTTACATATACGTAGGTCTAGTAGTCACTAGAAAACAGATGTTGAACACATACATTTGAAACTCATTGCGTTAAATGCTGATAGTCTCCCAGATGAACTGGCATAGTGGGTTGAATTTGAAAAATACCAGGATTGCTCGGAATGATGATGATCGTGGTGCTACTGCATGAGTAAACGTGTGACTTCTGGCAGCATGTAAGACTATAGAGTAAGAAAAGCACTCCATGTGTTGTTGTGGAAGATACCGGTTCCCAGATTTCTAGTGGCATTTACATTGATAGCAATTCTTGATCACTTGTCATATTGTAAAACTTATTATTGACATGTGAAGGTATTTTCATAATTAATAATGGGGTGTACAGATCCTGTTTGAAGACTAACAAGAGATTTGTAAGTACACTTTACGAGTCAGAAAGAATCACAAGCAAGAAAAGAAAAGAAAACACAGGTGGTTATACAGTGTATTTGGCTTTCATAGTAAGTGGTTTGCAACTAGAACTCAGGCAGAAAGCATACATATGAAATGTAATACTCTTCTGCTAATGAATGTGCTAATGAATAATGAATTGACAAACTACTCTTCATTTTCATACCTATTGCAATGCAAGCACTCCTTCCTGTGGCCAGTCTAGTTTATGGCATCAGTAAACCAAAGCTGAACAACACGGCCTGAGAGGGAGATCTATGGTGCAGTGTTGTTCATCAAGCAAGGAAAGCTACGGGACGGGATCAAGCCTATATGTACACCATCTACTCTAACAAGCACAGAAGAATTATTGCATAAGTTATTAATTGATAATCCTAGGGGTCAGCAGAACTATGCCAAATATTATTAATGATGGATCTCAAACACTGGCCAGGAAAATCAGTTATATTTCTCTCATGTAATGAAGAGATGAGTGGAGACCATACACGTGTTCCAGCCACATACATAGGTCCACAGTGCGCAGTACAGAGCTGTGCAATGACTTAGTAGATCTATTCACATTAATATAGCTTAAGTATATTGAACTGTAGCCTCAACTTTATCTTTTTGCCGTTCACGAAAGTTATTCCTTGCTGGTTATGTTTTAAGATAGGTGAATAAATTGCACCGTTTATTGAATGAGATTTTACAATAAGAAAATTGAAAGGTACATTCTTTTCAGTTTTTTGCTTCATTCCAAAAGCAAGTATGAGTGATCTGACTTCATGTTTTGAATTGAAATATGTTTTTGCAAATTGTCTTTGGACTATTTAACCTCCTTTAAGCATGTACTTCTGGATTTCTATGCCTCAAGGGTACAATCAATGACAAGTAATATTTTTGACAAATGTAGCTTAAAGCAAGGTATTTACACGTTCCTATTAAGAGGGAGAAAGCACTTGGTAGGATTTTGTGAAAGTAATTACTCTGGCTTCCTATAGTTACAGTTACCAAGGCAACCTCAATTTTGTATGCACAAATCTTCTTAAAAATATCCTTAAAACAAGCTTGGAATGATTGGTTGCATTTAAATGTAAACCTTGCATGTATAACTTACTTTTCTTTGTAGAACAAAACGAAACTTAACCAAATGTTTTACAGGTATTAGTTCATAGCAGGATGCATTTCCACTCCCCCAGATGACAATGCAATGGCTTCAGAAACATCACATTTCTTTGGCATGGAATGAAATAGAATGGAATCAAAATGTGGAATGCTGTTGACTGATTTGACTCTTTTTTTCCTTTGTGGTGCTCCATTTTCTCCCAGATTTAGATAGCATATGTACTCCATACCTGATGAAGTGAAAGGAAGTGTCTAATATACACACTTACTTGTAAAGTGGTTCATCGACATTATTTTTTTCTTTCTCCAAAAATGTTCTAAAAATACAGTACTGTTTTTGTGTTCAAAATCAATCCAACCATCATTTGTCACGACCATCCTTGGAAAGCAGTTTTAAGCTACAAGAGAGGAGTGGATTTTCACTGCAATCTTTTTTTTTAATCGCTTGATCTTCTCAAAATTACTGGAAAATATGTTTGTTTATCCATTACCATAACCATAAAGAAATCCATTTGAAATTATTTTCATGTATGCCAAATCAAGAACAGTTTTGGAAAACTAATATCATGGCATAAATTAATCAAAAACTTGGGCACTTAATAATATCACATGAACTTTGTAGTTGTGGCAGAAAGGCAGCTTTACAGAGGCAGTAGGAAGTATGAAGACTATTCACAAAATAATGGGAAATTTCTTGTCTAACAAATATTTCCATAAGTTCTTGGATAAGAGAGCAGGTTGAAACGTGTTCTCAGATAATTTTTTTTTTTTTTGGTGAGTGGATGAGAAGAAAGGAAATTGACTGAAAATAAAGACATCTCACTGTGAAGGCTCTTACCAGAGAGCCTGAGGAATATCTGCAGCAAGATTCAGGGGAAAAAATCAAACAAACTGGAGAAATCAGGTGTCTTGTAAAATACAGTTTGGTTGTATAGCATTGGCCTTGAGCTCTTAACTTGAAGGCTTGAATCAAAAGAAGGCAGAAACCCATCAGAGTGCTTTCTTAAGAGACATAGAGCTTCCAGCAAGCTATGCTAAAAAATTTTTGCTAAGAGGACAGTCCTGAATTAGTTTTTTATCTTTGACCAGACAACACAGCGCATCACTGTTAAATTATAATTCAAAATTGACGGGCTCATGAGATAAACGTTGAAAATGCCTATGGCTCATTATGTAGATATACCCATGTGCATGTTTACAGCTGTGGCACAGCAGGAGTGAATTGCAAAACAAAGCAAAAGAATTTTCAATATATCCACACAGTTTATTGCTCAGACTTTCAGCTTTTCTCATTTCAATGAAATAGTATAAACAAGTTGATCTCTTTATTTCTGTGTTTTTAAGAGTAATTGGATAGTATCAAATATATTTTTTCTGTTTCCTTTATCATCCTGTTTTCTTTCATTTGTATGAGTTTTGTTTTTTTGCTCTACAAGCAATGAAGTTCATAACCATTCTTTTTTTCCTGTGGGAACAAGATCCATAATTAAGGTCTAGTTCCTGTGAAAGCTCAGCCTCCCACACCAGATGCCTCTCTCGTTGATTTCCTAGTTACAACAGCAGCTGTATGATGGGACGTGATGGACAAAAAGAGAAAGCTGATCTCGAAGGTAGCCACAGCTATTACCATGGAGGACTATGAATATTAAGCAGCAGACCTCGTGCTGGGTTCTGTGTTCTCTGGGGAGTCAGTGGGCAGAACAGGGCACTGAGGTGATGTGTTCATGATGACCTGTGTTACCTAGCAGGTGGGCTGCTGAACTTTGCACCTAATGGTTGTGTTTTTTTGTGCATGTATGTCTGTTTGGCTTCATTCCCAGATAAGATCCTGCTGATATTTGTTAAAATTTAGATGGGATGGGACATAAACATTGACCTGATTATAAGCCTCGTCTTAGAAGGGTCCAAGTGCTTCCCTGGAGATAATTCCCCTTGGTTTATGTATAAATCTGTGGGTTTTGCACCTCAGAGAAAGTTAATGATTTTATCTGGTTATTATTTTGCACACACATTCAACACACAAGACTAACCACAACTTTTAATGCATGTTTGGTCAGCATCATGGATACACCATTTCTGAGCTGCTGAGACTTGCCATCTATTCTTGATAAGATGTTGTTATTTAATGTGGTATTTTGTTCCAGCATGTCTTCTGATCTGCTCTCAGCTTCTTTCATTAACTATTCTGTTTCTTCCAAAAAGAGCTACTTATATTCTGAGGGTATTCTGAAAGGGCTTCTCTTTGCAGCAGTTTTTTGTAATTTTAAGAACCTTGAAAAACCTTTTGGTACTGGAAACGGAACGTCCTAAGGTACCTTTTAGAAAATCATCAGGCATGAAGACACTCCTACAGACTTCATTCCAATTGTTAATTCTTAGAAGAGAAACTGTGGTAGGGTATCTATCCATAAATGGTCATGTCACTTCCTGTGATAAACTCATGTCCAAGGTTAATCAATCTCTTCTGAAATTTTCTTTGGATGTTCCATTTTGCAAAGCAGAATATCTGCACAAAAAGTATAATAGAATTCTGCCATGCTCCTGATTATTCTGTTAGCTTTGAAATTTGAAAAAATAACCATATCTCATTAATTTTGAATCTAACAGAAGCTAGTAAATTGCAATTGCACATGAATTCCAAGCAGAAAAGGACACTAATAATTAAATACTGAGACTGTATTTTTTTCTAAGGTATTTTTTTGCAGAACTTTGTGGATACATATCAATAAAAATCACACAAATCTTATCTTAATCTCCTCTCACTATGTATCTGAGCAGAGCTCTGCCCACAGTTTCTCTCTGTTCTTGTATCTCTTATTAATTAAACCTAGACAAGTTCTTCAGTCTTATCTATTTATGTCATCTGCAAGATACTGCTAAAATCTATTTAGATATAACATTCAGAAGAGCCATTAAAACAATCTACCTGATAGAATAAGAATGGCTTGTGAATCCATCATTTCTTGGTTATTTCAGCCTTGATATTCAAAGGAAATGATTTTTGTTCCATGTCTGTTCTTCCTGAGATCTTTCTAAAGAAGTTAACATATGGACACACAATGATGCATTTCAGGTTTTCTGAAAATTAATTGGGACACTTTGTCTATTCTGCATCTTTTAGAGATGTGGTTTTTTTTTTTTCAGATTAAACAGATAAATAACAATGTTCTCGCAAAGTGTTTTACCACGTACATGCTTCACACTGTAATATTTTAGTTTCTGACTGTATTTCAGAGCAGAGAAGGTAGAACTTAATAATAACAAGACACTGTTCTTGTTGTGGTCTGTCTCTAACTACTGATAATTTTAAATTGTTTTGTCACTCTTGCCTCTATATAGTGTACCCAATTCTGCCCAGTTTTCAAGTATATTTTGAGACAAAGGTAACTGGAGACTGCATTATTTGCCATTTTCAATGTGCCATAATTCATCATTTCTTTCTGACATTATCTTTCTTCTTCATCAGTTTTGCTTTTACAGATTGAAGGTTTGATACAAGATGCATTAAAACACAAGGGACTGATTATACCGTGCTTGTTTCTTCAATCAACTGGAGCAAAGTTGTTACAGCTCCTTTATTAGGCCTGCTCCAAAAATAATGCCTTCTATTTTTTTCTGTTGGCTCACAATGTCAAAGGCAGATGATGGTGATATGGCAGTAGAGGCTGAACCTTCATGTCAATATTCCATTATATTTTGTTGTCATGTGACAGATGGCAGCAGAGGGGCAATCTAACAAAATGACATCTGACATGGAAGTGCATTCAAAGTAAAGATGTATCATTGGATTGACCCTTTGAGTTTCATCAATGTTTGTTGTTCCTTTATAGAAACCAAACAGTGGATGTGAGCACCATGAGGTAGTGAGTGGTGCATTTCAGCAGCAACGACAGCAATAGCGGGTCACCTCCACTGCTACAGGTTTTGATGAGCATAGCATGCAGGTTCTTGTTCAACGCTGGGAAAAGTGTATACCTAATAGTGGTAACTATGTTGAAAAAAAAAATAGCATTTTGTAGCTGATAATTTGTTCTATTAAGTAATATTATTATGCTTTTTGTATCCGTTGTGAAGTGATGAAAAGCCCTTCTAGTTCAGTTTTATTCTCTTTTTCTCTGATCATACTGAAGCCCCTTGATCTCCCTTGCCACTCCATAAGACTCACAAGAATTGATTAAATATAGTCATGATCACTTTGCTCTAGTGAAGGGAATTATATGCATGTGCTTGTACAACCAGAAGTCATATACATCTTTGTTCCCACAACCCAGGTTACCTCCAACTTGAAATTCCCATTCCATTCCAGTGTCATCTTCTCTTCACAATCCAGCCCAGACAAGCAGTCCCTTCTTCCCTCAGTCCTCAAGAGCCTCTTGCTTCACTGCTGTTCACCCAGCAAACTATCACATCACCATATCAGCTTAGCCAGGAGTCCTCACTTTCCATCCTTCTGGTTGGCTGCCATGAGCCCTCTTTACTGCTTTTACTTGCAGTGAAGACTTTTAAGGAAGGGATTCCTTGTCCTCCCTGGAGCTTCCCTTTGTGTCTGAGATGAACTATTAGCATCCTCTTTAAGTCCTTGGGGGTTTTATAACTATGCTGGTATTAGCTTTGTCCCTACTTTCAGATTTTACTTGAAAAGATCCTTGGTTATGAAAGACCATGTAGGTTTTCCAGATCAATAATCAGCTAATTGGAATAGCTTGGCTTTCCTTAAGAAACAGGCAGTAATCAAGATCTATGAAAAGAATGAAGACTACTTTAGGTCAATGACTCTCGAGAGTTAAGGAGATTATGCCCACTTCTCCTACTAGGCATCTGATCAAAAGTGACAGTCATTGTTTCACTTATCTAATGGTAGGCCACTTTTATGACTGCTTTGTGATCCTGTTTCTTATACGAAACAACCTTGCCAAGGGCCAGATTTTCAGTCAAAATTTAATTCTACTTTGAGTGGAGGAAATGGATCTCTAGTGTTTTCTTGCATCCTTAATGATTCTGCACATCTTAAGCAAAGTTTTCAAAAGAGCTTTAGAAATTTCCCACTGATTTCCATGTGATGTAGACATTTTTCCTATATCAGTTCTTTTGAAAATTTTGTTAGGTGCCTGTCAACAGTTTGCAGCCTTGTGGTTTTCTTTCCATCTCTCTTTGGTTTTCTGTCACATTTGTTTTGATAGAGTCTGGTATTTCAGGCCAAAGATGCATAAACAGGATATCTTTGAAAAAAATAATTACCTGTGCATTTGAGAGGCCGCACAGCAAACTCTTGTGGGCCAAAAATATCTTGTATTTCATGGAATGCTCAAGTCTTGAACAGATTCTTCACAAATAAACATTTCCTCACTGCTTCTTAAGTACAAGCCTAAAATATCACTTATTGTATTGTCTCCTCATATTTTCCCTTGAAAATGTGCATGTTTAAATAACAATATAATATCTAACAGTCTGTTCATTCAGCAACCCTGCATAAATAATCATTTGGCATTCAAAAAACCCAATTGAAACAGAAGCTTTGCATGATTTTTTTCCCCTTGCTTGGAATTTCTGGCATGATTCAGAAGAATATTCTCATATGGTCCTGCAGTTGTTAACTAAACTTTTCAGATATTTGTATCTCATTATTTTCTTGTGACTTTGTCTCACTTTTTGCTGCAGAAAACCCACCAAGACTGGTTGTCTCTCCTGCCAACTCTGCCATGACACAAAAGTTATGCTACATCACCACATAGTTTAAAACAGTTTCATGTGTTGGTAACACAAATTTCTATGTCTAGTTCAAGATGAAAATGATTGTTTTATGCAGTGCTTGCTACAGTTCATACACCACAAACACTGCTAGAAAGATGTATCAAAAGTTTGACAATAAATGGCATTTTTCAAAACTTAAAGCAAGTGAGACTTATCTAAACCATTATGAGTTGTTGCAGATCCCCCTGAAGTCAGCTTTATTTGTGTGCCAGTTCACCTCCGTTACAGGACTGATCCACAATCATTACTTGTCACCTGAAAAGGCACTGTTCTGTGACATTTTCCTTAAATCTCATGCAAAGCATTCTCTTGTTTTGTTTGTGTGTTTGTTTTTGGGGAGAGTAGAAAGACACGGATTTTTAAACACACTACTAAAGATTTTCATTTAACATGTCTGCAGTACCTTTTCAAAGCAGCGGGTGGCACTTGCAGAGCAACAATGCTCTGTGATTTAGCTGCCTTTACAACGGATACAATTGTTCATTGCTTTTGTGCCTGTCACTTTGGAGAAACAGAACTGTATGGGAACGCAGAATTCAGATCAGGTTCACACGACAGGGCTGTCATTCTGTCTGTGTGAAGTCTTTTCTACCAACAGCTGCAATGAAGGGTGCCAGTACTCGTGGAAGAGGCACGACATACTGATTTCCTAATTCTGTGTCCACAGGCATGATTGTATAAACAGACAGAAATGTGTGAATCAGGAGATGTTTTATTCATGGTATTATGGAAGCACATGTTTTCCATCAAAAATCTTTTCATCCAGGAAATATTACTGGTACCTTACTGACCTGTCACAGCTGTTCCTTACAAGTCCAAGAGACCCTGAAAACATATTTAAGACTAATAGGTTCTGTTAGGTGATCTCAGGACAGTGAATTATGCTAAGAAAAGTTGCTCTGTGGCAGAACATTATATGGCACTGTTATTTCTGCTCTGTGTGCTCACAACCTGCATAAATAAATAAATAAATATGAATAGTGATACATTCAAGGATGTCGTCAGAAGACATCATGAAAAAAAAAAAAAAAAGAAAAAAATAAGAAAAACCAGCAGGCTAAAAAGATAGGCACTAAAATAACCTCAGTAGATTATAATACACTTACTTCATTCTGTATCATCTGATCAAGTAATGTCTCTCCCAAATTAAAACTGCCAGTAATTTCCTCTACACCAGTCAAGAACTCAGCAGGTATCACAAGTTTTTAATTGCCAGACTCCTTCATGACAGACTCCTTCAGACACCAACATGCAGCTTCTAGACATAGTTAAACAACACAGTGATAACCAACCTCATTTACTATTTCTGCAATTCTATTGCATTTGCCTGGTGTGCTATGCAAATTAGAAAAATTAAACAGGAAACAGTTTGATTAATTTGTCTAATACAGAAATATTTAAAAATCTGTAGTAATGTTGATTTTCTTCAACATGTGTTTTGACATATGCATATTGGTATTGGATAGCTGATACTTATAAATATGAGACACTGGTTGTGTGTACGCATCTAAAAATACAGTTTTGTATTGCTTCTTCTGGATATTCTAAGTTTAAGATAAATGCCACTAGAACAAGAAGTCGTAAGTCCTAAGGAGCAATCATCTTTAAAAGCTGTAATCCTTGGAGGGCCCTAATTTGTATTATCAGTGCCGTTAAGGACCACAGATATCCCTAGCTACTAAGTGTAGGATCTTCTGCATGTTCATGTACACCTGGATTAAACAGCTGGATAGATGGCTGCATCTTCTTCATAAGTCTCACTGTTTGACGAGAAGATTCAACAGACATATGTATCCCTTGCCATAGACCTGTTAGAAACTTTTCTTGAGGTAATCTTGCTGCCACTGGGTGGCCTAGGGGGGACACTAAATTTGTCTTTACAAATACTCTGTTTCTCCATGGCACCTTCCCTTGCTGACAACCTGAGCAAATTTTCTTTTCTGGGTCACTCGCTTAATGCCAAAGTGTTTTTACATCTATTTTAAACATCTAAAATAAGTGGTCTATGGTGGATAGGAAGCTGTAAGAAAAATCCAGGAAACACAACTTGATGCATTTTTTCTGATACTGTTTGAGCAAGAACTGGATTTGGATGGAAATTAATGCTTTCTCTATTCAACATCTTTTGTATTTCTCTGATACATTAACAAGCAAATAATTGACATTAGAAATAAATGGACATGAGGTGTTAGTAGGCAGTACTCATTTTTCCCTGATGTTTGATCTAATTGTAATCGTTCTAAGGCAAATATTTGTACCATGAAAAAAAAAAATCTGAAACAAATAAGGCAGTCTTTCACTTTCATTATCCTCGTGAGTTTAACATTGCCCTTAAAAAATAATAATAGCTAACAGCTCACAAAAGGACGGGTACTATTGGGGTTTGGAATTTTTTTTCCTATCCTGATGCAAGAAAAAGAGTAGCTCTCTGAGATTTCAGTTGCTAATCACTGACATTAGGAAAAAAAAAGTTTTGAAAGAGTTACCGTTGCTTGCCGTAGTCCAAAACAGATTCAAATCCACAGTAAGGTACCATGTTGAAATCCTATAAATTATTTTGAGCCCACATACACATATATTTTAATAGATGAAATATTCACTTCTACAGAACACTTAACTGGTGTTTACAAGTTGGGCCTAAAAACAATAGCCATTTTATTAAGGGAAGTCAAAATAGGTAAGTTTTAAGATATTTCCTAGGCTTCTGTTCTTCCTCACAGTAAGACATCTTACTATGAGTCAGATTTGTTCTAAGTCTTGAGAAAAGTTCTAGAAAGATTGTGAATTGAGTGACTTTGGATTTGTTGTAGCTTTTCAGAAATCTGTAATTAATATTTCTGTAAATAATCTTGAGTCCATAAGTAATGAATCCTTAAGACACACGTCAATTTAATTAATCCATTATTCATAATAAATAGCTTTAAATCAATGTCCATCTATGATTGATTTAAAAATTAAAATTAAAATTAAAAAACTGTACATTGCTAGGAACTACTAAATCTCTCTAATATTTGCTTTGAGATACTGATCTCCAAACACCTGGCAGAGTTAACTGTTATGAAGTGCTGGAGGCTTTCTGGTCATCACAGGTGCAACTAAGTTCTCTGATTTATCAAGTTTGTTCCTATTTTGGGGAGGGAAATAAGGGTGTGCTTTTTCTTGTAACCCAGTCTTTTCATTTAGTATTGAGAAAGTCTTGAACAGGTTTTCCATGAGTATGCTCCAGATTGGACTAGAGGCAGGCAGAGGAGGTGTAACAATGACAAGGATGTCATTTGGTCAACTGGGGAAGAATATAAATCTGTAGTAAATGGAATAATATTCGATTCCATCAGCAAAATTATCTGCTTCTTTTTATCAGAGCTGGCTAAGGATTGGGATAGGAAGACCAAAAGTTGTGAGATAAGGCTGGGTCTTTACAGTCAATAAACTTGCTCTGCAAATTTTCATGTTTTTGTAGCACTTGTTTCCTGCTAATTAACACCAGGGATGCGAGCTGTGGAAAATATCTATATGATGGAGAATATATTTGTTTAATTTTACTTATTCTCAGTACAATGTTTTATTGGTCTATAAATATACATACTTTATTTTATCACAATTAAAAAGGGCTTTTTTTTTTCTTGATTTTATAGCTCCGAAAATCTGTTTTCAGCATCAGAGCAAGAAATCTTCTGGAAAAAGAGACAGCAATCAATAAAATCCTAAGGTAATGTCAGTGTCTCATGACTTTGTTTTTCATTAATGTTACTGCATGTGTAATATTAATGACAGTCTGTCATTTCATAGTATGTCTATTATGATTGTTATTGTCGATATGTGCATCAGCCATGCCAGCAGACTGTAAATCATATGGATTTTGTATTTATATTGTCACCAAAGCAGGTGCATTTCTAGAAAGTTATCAATGGTTAATCCCAGGGAAATAATCAATTTAAGTAGTAATAACTCGTTTGAGTAGTACAGCTGAGGGATTAAATCTAATAGGGCAAAAAGTTTTGTGAGGAACAGTGCAGTAGGAATTCAGAATTATTTCTAAATAGTGAAGTTGCTTGGAAAATCCCTTGGATTTACATGCTATTTGAACAATATTAAAGCCCTTTAGGTCTTTTTAATACTCAGTGAGAGTAGTGCACAGTGAGAACTATGGAAGTTAATGTGCAACTCTACCTATCTTTAAACATGTTACTGAAACACAATTACTAATTCAAGTGAATTCTCAAAATATTCAAAAATATTGTTGAGAATTATAAGTGCAGGACCTACATACTCCTTGTTAAGTAAAATTTGAACACTTCGACTACACAAATAAATCCTTTTTATTTATACTTAATTATTTATGTAATATATGTGGAGTTTTCTGTGTGTTGTTTTCTTTTGTTTGTTTGGTTGGTTGGTTTGTTGGTTTTTTTTTTGCTGTATTCATCTATCAGCCCTGAACTTTTTCCTTTTCTGGAGAAGTCTGAAGCAGAATGGGAAGAGAATCCAAATGAACCATTGCTTCAGTTTCACAGTGTTCTCACAGGTACTAGGACATAATCAGAAATCAGTCACTCCGATTTCAGTCCCACTGATTTCCATTTCTTCCTTCTGGCTTCTGCCAAATCTTTGTATCAGTTCTTCTCTAAATAAGAAATTCAGATGCAGAAGAAGAAACTTTATTAGCTAAAAATAAATTAATAGATTAAAGTAACCTATTTAATATGACAATTTAATTACATTTATTGTGCTTTTCCTTCTACTTCCTGAGTCATCGGTGATGGATTTTTGAGGAACTTCTGTCATATAAGCAAAATGCAGGATATTTCTTCTATATTTCTTCTTCATATTTCTTCTATTACTTTATAGGGCTGCATGCAAGTCATTCACAAAGAGGCAGTCTTTAATTTCTTCCTGAGAAATAGGAACAAGTAATATTTATTCTGGTGTCTGTTAAAGCATGCTTCACAGAACCCCATGCTGGCAGAGGTGGGCTGTGCCCTCTGTGTCCCTGTGTCCCAGCCCCTGCTCCAGCAGCACCACCCAGAGCAGGGTGCCCAGGCCATGGCCAGGCGGCTTCTGGAGAGCTCCAGGGAGGAGACCCCACAGCCTCTGGGCAGCCTACACCAGTGCTCAGTTATTCTCATATTATGGCTTCTTTCTTCCTTACTGCCAGGCTTTGATACGATGCATTTCTCAGAACAAATAAATTAGCCAAGCTCAGATGATGATTGTTGTCATCGGGAGCAAAATGCAGACTTAATCACTACCATCTAAAATCTCCACAAGCACAGAACATCACAGGATTTCACCTGCCTCCTGTAAACACAAACAAAAAGAAATATTGAGGTACATGTATCCATTGGTAAGAAGTTGCTCTGATTTATGGTTTAGTGCCAAGTGATAGGTCCAGTGCGTTATAGATCACTGCGATAAGTAGCATTGTTACAATTTAGAGAGCTATGAAGGTTTTGACACTATGGATATTGAAAAGCAAGTCGGCCAAACATCTGCTTATCACAGTGTAGATACAATGCTGCTTTGAGAGAGGTAATAATGAAGATTGACTCCATGACATTCCTTCTTATCAGCTGATTCTATCAATTCTTCTGCAATTCAAAGGAAACAATTATGTTAACCAGTAGATGCAGAAACAGTAAGGCACAAATGACAGTAAGAATACAAAACTCTACAATGAGTGAGCACAATGTATTTTTATACTGTGACAATATGATTGCAGATGATTATATTGACAGGTATTCTAAACTCCTCATTTTTGTTCCAGATCTCACTTTAGATCCATACGCCCTTCATTTATGTGTTTTAATTCAAAAGAAGTAAAAACAGGAGAAAAGAATGAAAGACAAAGTCATAGTGTATGAATAAGATGGGAACTCTTTTGCCAACAAGTATGATCATGCCAAGCTGTCAAGAGGAGCATTTATCCAGTCTTAGACTAGTGAATAGTGGTCACTCTAGTATCTTGCAGGTCTTTTGTTTGTTTGTTCTCCTAATAGTAGTAGTAAAGAGATTCAGTTCATTAAAACATCTAAAATATCACCAGCTGGGTCATGTGTTTCTCAAAATAATCACTTGCATAGCACAAAATGAACTCTTAAGTTATGTTAATGTAAAATCCCAGTGTCTCTGAGAAGTGAAAATATTTTTCCAAGGTTGGAATTTTATTTCTCATCCATCAACATTGTTTCTGCTGTCTCTTAGTGAAAATCTTTCTTTTTCTTATGCATATCCTGTAGCCAGCAAAAGAAACACGTGGTTTAGCTGTAGCGCGCTTACTAACCAGATCTCTGAATGAAGTGCTGATTTCTGACTAGATAGTGTACAATATGTGTCAGCCAAAATTCAATAAGTGAGTGGGGAAAGAAAATAAGTCACACAACAGAATGCTGAAAAGCCTTCCTGGAAAGTAGATTTTTCCTATTGCAGGCTATCGGCAAAGTACATTTCATCTCAATGAATATTTGGTCCCACTCAAAGATATGCTGTAACTCTTAAGCATGTAAAAACGTGCCAAGTACATCACTGAAAGGGAGACACCCTAAGAGGAAAGCTACACTTGTACTTTGCCTTTCCTGTTGCTGAGAAGCTGATGTTACTGATGACTCTTTTAACACTCAATGAATGAAGTCTAGAGGGAACATAAATTCTATGGCAAACAGAAAGAAACTCTCAAAGATGACAAGATGTGGAGAAGGTTTGTCAAATGAGTGGTTATGTTGCAGAGTGGGGACCATTGTTTTTGGAAATAATATCTTTTCATGGAATGTATTTTGCTGCTTTATTTTTTTTTATCTGTTAAATCTTCTACTTAGCTACCAGGTAGCCAGGCTGACTCGTCTGAATGCACTACCTCCAAAATTATCATTTATACTGAATGTTATATGCCTTTATTAACATATTCCTTTGTAGGGCTTGCACTAGACAACGCATGCTGAGTGGATCCTTTGAGGGGCAGCCTGCAAAGGAAAGATCAATACTTAGTGTCCAGCATCATATACGACAAGAACGCAGGTAAATGGACAGAAAGAATGGTTTAAAATGTTCTTAAAATGAAGACGATGAACAGAGTTAAATTTGAACAATATCAGGTATGTGTTAAAACTGAAATGACTTACTTCTACAAAGAGCTGAGTTCTTCATTCTTCACTATAACCATAATGAAATTCATTGTAGTGTTTAAAGGGAGAAAAAGCCTTTTTATTTCAAATGCCATTTCCTTTGCTGACTACAAAGCTATCAATTTAAAGATCAGAAGGAAAGAAATTGACTTATGTTAGACTGGATTGAAAACAATTGAAGAACATATAAGCTTCTGATGTAAGTGAGCAAAAAATGATCAGAATTTGAGATAATGTATGGCTGGAGAGCAGTGCTTTATAATGACCACTCTGTAAAGGTCAAAATTTCATCTTGAAATGTATCGTTAAATTGATTATGATTATTTCAGATCGCTAAGACATGGTTCCAACAGCCAGCGAATCAGTAGAGGAAAATCTCTTGAAACATTGACTCAAGATGTAAGTCCACATAGAAAAGATGGTTTCCATTTGGGAATGAAAAAATTGGAATATGTACTAAATAAATGCCTGTGTAAAGCTAATGTCTGTTTATGGTCTTGCTTGCAATTTGTCTTTTGCAACCTTGAAATCATAAATCAAATACCATAATTGCATTAGAATTATCCTCAAAATGACTGGCATGCCTATATCACTGATAAACTTACTGATTTTGAAGCCCTTTCTGAGATAGATGTCCTGAAGCTGTAGATACTCCATTAGGAACACCGAACTTTCTACTCAGGACACTTCAAAAGACCTTACTCTAGAATTACAAAAATAACTCGGGTTGGTGAAACAACATTTCAGAATTCCCTGTGCAAGTTTAACAGTACTTTTCAAACATGAAAAATGCCAGACAAAAGGACAGAAACTAAAAGGGAGAATGGTACAGTCACAGATTTTGCTGTGGTATAGTTTCATGCAGTAAAGTGCATCTTCATTTCTGCAAATTGGTAATACTATGCCAAGGGGAGATTTTAGTCCCTCCATTTTCAACTGTGGTAGCCATTTTCTCAATGCACTTCATATTTGAAAACAACTATATGAGGAAGTAACTACTGAATTACTTTGCATGGTGGTAGAAAGAAACTGTATCTTCAAGCAGACTGTCTGACAGTAAGGGTAACACCTGACAGCAATATGTATTGTACTTTCCACTGGATTAGTTCAGGCATTCATCTTCACTCAGCCTCCCCTCTTCGTGTGTCTGTGCAGTCACTACCTGTATGTTGTGCACAATTCACTGACTTCTCTGTTTTGCCCAGCAGTAGATACAGTAGAATTTAGAAACTGAAAGTATGCCTAAAACCTTTTCTTTCTCACTCCTTCTCCTTTGTAGACTTCATGGCATGCATTCTAGTTTGGACATAACTACTGAGCTTATGGTGCCTTTGCTTTTAATTTTAACAACAGCATTAGATAGTAGTTCACACATGACATTAAAGCTGAAATTAACCTAATTGACAATAAAAACAACCCTACTGTAGATAGAAAATACTGTGCAATGTGCTTGACTGAGTTAACATGCAATGCATTTGGAAAGAAAGGATTTTCATTTGAATATTTCCTTGTAAAATACCATATCTTGCTTTCATCTGAAACATTAAAAAACCCACAGACCTAATTTAAAAGAGATTGTTTTCCTTCTAGCACTCTAACACTGTGAGATACAGAAATGCACAGAGAGAAGACAGTGAGATAAAGATGATCCAAGAAAAAAAAGAACAAGCTGAAATGAAAAGGTATTTAAAAATGAAAAGTATGAATGCACTTTTCTATATTAAATATTCTCTATATGAAGGAAAGAGTATGATGAAAAAGAATGAGAGATATTTTTGGCAGGTATAATGCGTATCACTCAATAATTTACATTCTGTCTTTTAAAAGAAAAGTCCAAGAGGAGGAGCTGAGGGAGAATCACCCATATTTTGACAAACCACTTTTCATAGTTGGTCGTGAGCACAGATTCAGGAATTTCTGCCGAGTGGTTGTAAGAGCTCGCTTTAATGCGTAAGTTAATTTCATATCAGCTGTTGATTCTGATAAGTGTTTGTTTTTGTGTTCTCAGAAGGGATAGCATGATATAAAACCATCATACAACTCTTCTTTTAAACCTCTGTCTATGGCTGGTACCCTTATTTTGAGGCTTAATACATGTCATCTTGCCAGCAAACAGTCTCAGACAGAGGATGACTCAAGGCCACAAGCTTAGAAAGTGGAAGGCCTGGTTTTCAGTACAGGCTTGGCTATCAATTTCTCTCTGCGTCCTTCAACAAATTACTTTTAGGTAGAACAGGAAGGTTAGATCATCAGTTTTACAACACTCTTATTATAAAAGTGTTCTGCCACTTACATCAAAACACATCTTTGAATTAGGTGCCTAAGTTTATTCTGTAATTGCTAACTTAATTGTAGTCCACTGGCTTATGAAACAGTTTCAAATTAAAGAAGTAAAATAAAACACTTACGTATATTCCCATCCAATTCTGAAATGTGTGTCAGTGCCGTCTAGCACTGTGACTTCAAAAAGGTAACAAGATATTTATGTCAGTAGTGGTTTAACATATATGTTTGGCATTACAAGAGTAAAACTGGTTTTGTTAAGCAGTCATTTTTCATTCATTTAAAGCATACCTACTTTATATTTATTTGCACCCTGCTTGCCAAGCAGGATATTTATAGAGATCTTTTGAAATAGGTAGGGTACATCATTTTTTCTAGTAAAAAGGCCAAGGAATGCTGCTGTATGTGATATGGGAACAAGGTATAAGCTTAAAAAGGCATAAAAATCTGTGGGTTCAGTGGGAAGAAACCAAAACAGGTGTATTCTAAATTCTGAAGGGTATAAGTGGCTGATCCTGAGCTGTGGAAGATGCAACTTGTTCTCCTTGTATGCATCTTGCTTTCTTGCAGTTCATACCCATGAAATCTCTTCTTGCAGTAATGCCTGAAGTCAGGTCAGTCCTTTTTTACTTTAAGCTCAGTGAGGAAGTGATGGCAATTTCACATCCCAATGACTAGAGCCCTCACTTGGGATATAGGATTCCTCAGTGCAGATCCTTTCACTGCACGATTTGCTACAAGGACTTGAAAGATATGTAAAAGTGCCCTTAACTACTGGGATGAGTGGATAGGATTCTCCTGCTGAAGCCATTCTGCTTTACATAAAAAGCCCAAATAATTGCTGGAGTAAGATTACATTGCATCACCTGGATGCATGCTTATTACATCCAGAGCATGTAGGCCTATCTCACTGCCTAATGGCTGTTTGGGAATTGTAAAGAGGGAAAGAATTTCACAGGAAAATCAGATGTGGAGAGTACAAAATATTCATCAGAAAATGCCTGAACAAGTAAAGAAAGAAATAAGGCTTGTGAAAAGAACTTTATGTCAGTTGAGGATAATGATACGGTTTCTGAGGTAAAATGAAGGAACTCTTGAAAAAGAATTTTGCAACATTAAATTCAGTAGCAAGTCACCCCTAACCAAGGCATAAAATGATGTTTTACAAAAACAAGAGCCAAAAAACTAACCATCCAAAGAATTGTTAGGGAAATTATAGGTAGGCCATGAAAACATACAGCTGTATTGATGTTACAACACAGACATTTTAAATTAAACCAAAATAATATACATACTTGACTTTGGACATGAATTGTGTTGAGATAATGGGTGGTGTAATGATAATGCTAACAAAAATACGATGTAAATGACTGTATCTTTTCTTCTTTTTTTTTTTTTTTTTTTCTTATAGTTCTAAAACAGATCCTGTTACTGGAGCTGTGAAAAATACCAAATACCATCAGCTTTAGTAAGCACTATAAAAGTAACTTTGCTTGGTTGCATAGGCCTGAAGTATAAGTATGTGAGCACATGCGTATGTGTGCATGCATGTGCATATCTTTTTTTCCCAGAAAAGTTTTTTCTTTGCAGGTATTTGTATGGAAGAATGAATAGAAAGAGGATTTTGTTTTTAAGTCAGGCTTTTCTTCTTCCTTACTTGCTTGTAATTTCACTAGTTCTGCTACTTATTTCTTTAACAATTAATTCTTTGACATTCCTCAGTTTAATTTATTTTTCGTAAATAAGTGTTTAACTGTGGTTTAGGCACAATATAAATGACATACCACTCAGTCTTTCTGTAACACTAATCCTTATGTATTGTTCACAGTGACTTACTGGGTTTGGTTACTTACCTGGACTGGGTCATGATCATTGTTACTATATGCTCCTGCATTTCCATGATGTTTGAATCCCCTTTTAGAAGAGTTATGCATGCTCCAACACTCCAGGTACTGATACTGCATCACATTACCTTTAATGAAGCACAGCCACCCTGTGATTCTCCACTCCCTGTTGCTAAATGTTCTCTACTTTGATTTTCAGATTGCTGAATATGTTTTTGTAATATTCATGAGCATTGAGCTTAATCTGAAGATTATGGCAGATGGCCTGTTTTTTACACCAACAGCTGTCATTAGGGATTTCGGAGGAGTCATGGACATATTTATATATCTTGTAAGTTTTTATATTTATGGGAGTTTTCTGTAGCATTCTTAATTTTTGTATCTTTGGGTAGATAAATGTTTAGGAGGGTAGTAAAGTTTGGCTCAGCAACCTGATGCAAGTGCAGTAGTATACAAACTGCAGTATTGTCAGTTATGTGTACAAATATTTGTATAGAAATCTAAAAAAAAAAACCAGATGTGATAAGACCCTGATAAGTTAAGGTAGGTTTTAGATTATATGGACCCTTCTAAGTGTTCATTTGTTGATCAGATTTTATTTTCATTCTAAAGTAACCCAAGGATCTCTGACCTTGCTTTAGCATTTTTGTGCAGAAGAATCATTCTTTTGTCTGTTTCTTTGTGATTCACTGCTTCCACTCCTCTTGACAGTTCTTCTGCTCTATGAAAAGTGTTTAAAAGCCTCTGCCATTTGACAGAAGGACACATCCTGATTGCTGGTTTTACTGTAGCAGAAAGCAAGCAAAGCAGTGCCCTTTCATGTTGCATTTGCATCAAAAGTGGTTCTAAGGAAAAAAAATATTTCTACTGTTTTCATTGTTCCCTGGAAATTTCTTACGTTCCTCTCATTTGTAGGAGAATGGGTTCCATTTCATCTTCATTTAAGACAATAAATACCAGCAAATGTGTCAAAACCAATGTGCGGTATAATACAGTATGAAATATTTTATAACTGAAGAAATTACTAAGTAAAATTGCTTTGATGGGTTGAGATTAAATCTTTCAGAGATTAATCCACCAGACAGATGTGCTGCATAAAATTTGTCACGATCAATTTGTATCGAAGACTCCATTGTTACCATAAATACAAATGTGCCTACTTCTGCAAAGCTCCCACTGTAGTATGCATAATCAGTGAGTGCACTAGTCTCCTGAAATCCCCCTGCATCGCTCTGCTTGTCTGAAGAAAAATTTAAGTGGTCCACCTTGGTTATTGTACTGGAGTCTTGTTAGGATGGTTGTCTTTTAAAGCAACCACTGCCGTTTTTAACAAGTGAAACTACATTTTAAATCATAAACGTGGCATCAGGTTGATCCTCTAATTTTTGCACACTTATTCATTGTAGCACTCTCATCTCTGTCCCCCTATAGATAACAACACTAGCTTTATAATATTTCTCAAAAATCAGAAGTAATTAACAGACTTCCTAATAAATCGCTATCTGTCAAAGATTGTTTGGGTTACAAGACATAGGTACACTAGCCAAAAACACTTTGAAATGTATAGTATTTGTGTGATAAAACTGCATAGTGACAATACTACCTATCATTGTAGTAATGCAGTGAAAGTAACTGATGAGGATACTGTTAATACCTGTTCTGGATGAGGATGTCTCAGTTTCAGGAGTCTCTGAAACAAGAAGAGAAAGAGATTATGCTGCCTGGTCCGAGAAGAGTTCATGTCCCTACTCAGAATCAGCCAATTAGATTTCCCCTTTGGGAACTATTTCATCTACCAAATAGAATAAAATAGATTTTGAGTCAAAGGGGAAGACAGAGGCTGAAGCTATGCCCATTAGTTAGACAATCAGCCAGGGTATAGGAGATACAAGTCCTCTTTCTAAATTAGTCTTTTCTTCCTTAATCTTCCCTTTACTTTTATGGCAGAGAAGTGTTTATTGATCTCCTGTGCTCTTTTTACATCAGGTAGAGCACTGTAATCATTGTTCTTTGTCTTTTTTACTCTATCTCTTCAAGGTAAGTTTGATATTCCTGTGCTGGATGCCTCAGAATGTCCCTGCCAAATCCGGAGCTCAGCTCTTAATGGTGCTCCGCTGCCTCCGACCTCTTCGAATATTTAAATTGGTTCCTCAGATGAGGAAAGTTGTACGAGAGCTGTTTAGTGGCTTTAAGGAAATCTTTTTGGTATGTAAGGGTTATTTTTCTTGTTGTTAAAAATCAAATGTAGGAGTAATAAGAAACCATTTTTCTATATTGTTTATGCTAATTTTCTCCACTGTTGGTTGTTTATTTCTCACAGTAGCTGCAGATGACCACAGAACAATTTAAAAATCAGGAATATAAATAACTCATTTTCATTTATACTAAATAACTCTGCTGTAATCATTCTTTTTTCAATAATACTGTTTTTTTTTCAGATATACTATTTTTTTCAGTCTATATTTGGCCACAGTTCCACAAAAAGACTACTGAATGAAAATCTACCCTTTATTCACTGTTCTGGTTGAGGAAAGAAGGTGAAAATTAGAGTATGTCAGATCTTCATGAAAAATGGTCAAACTGGTTTCTGAGACAAAAGTCTCTATCTCCAAATATTTTAAAGTCAAACAGAGACAATACGGCTACTGGATCTCATGGTTATGTAATTGCTGTCATTATTATTGCTATTATTATTACGGTAATGTGAATAACAGTCAATATACAGTTATAGTAATATTAATAATAATAACAGAGCCTGTGATTGCTTGTTCAGAACAAAATCCATTGTCTTGGGACCCAATGTTCCCTAACTGGTATGCATCAGTCTAAAAGCCAGACAGAATCATAGAATCACTCAGGTTGAAAAAGATCATTGAGTCCAGCCATGACCTAACCATACCACCCTAACTCTGACAACTCTCTGCTAAATCATGTCCCTGAGCACCCCATCCAAACAGTTTTTAAACACATCCAGGGATGGTGACTCAACCACCTCCACATGGAGCCTCTTCCAGTGCCTAACAACCCTTTCTGTAAAGAAGTGTTTCCTGATATCCAACCTAAACTTATCCTGCCTGGTGCAACTTAAGGCCATTTCCCCTCATTCTGTCGCCAGTGAGAAGAGACCAACCTCACTTTCGCTGTAAATACCTTTCAGATATTGGAAGAGAGCAATAAGATCTCCCCTCAGCCTCCTTTTCCCCAGACTAAACAGCCCCAGCTCCTTCAGTTGTTCCTCATAGGGCATGTTCTCCAAACCCTTCACAAGCCTTGTTGCCCTTCTTTGGACCTGCTTCAGCATCTTAATGTTCTTTCTGTACTGAAGTGTCCAAAACTGAACACAGTACTCAAGGTAAGGCCTCACCAATGCCAAGTACAGGGACAGGATGACTTCCCTAGACCTCACCATTCCTGATACAAGCCAGGATATCATTCTGGAATGGAGTTCTGTGTTAGATCAGGTTATTATAAAAAGATAAGCTCCCACATATTTGCAATCAGTTAGCAGTAGAGAAAAGACAAAAAGTTTAAAACTAGTTAACATTTCATAGATTATGTATCCCATTAAAGATATTTGCATCACTATTTGCTCAAGCGTATCTTTATTGTAACTATCCTGGAACTGACTATCTAACAAGGACTTACTCAGATTAATTAGTAAAGCCTGATTCAGCAAAGCAAAAGATGCACATGTTTTAAGTAGTTGAAGATTTCTCCATAAAGCAAATGGCAATTCATATGTGTGCAGAATTTAACTAGACTGTACTGAGGTCAAGAAAGCTTTGATCCTTATCTACAATTCTTAGATATTATATCAATAATGTTGGTTACTGGATAAGAACATAAAGTAGCATCGCAAAAGCCTTATCTGAAGGTTTGTGCAATGAAATGAACATCTCTGCATTGCGCAGAAGGGTCTGATCCCTTTTATTAAGTCTAATTTCATCTTCACAGGTTTCTATTCTTTTGCTGACATTAATGCTTGTTTTTGCAAGCTTTGGGGTGCAGCTATTTGCTGGAAAACTGGCGAAATGCAATGATCCTCACATCATCTCTAGGGTAAGAACTATGCCATTTCTTCCTGCTGGGGAAAACAAGTGGGGGCAATCAGAACTTTCATATGGTAGATGGAGATCTTGGGCATTTTCAGTTTCAGATTCAGGGTAAGACAGGGAAGGGTATTAGAGGAATGAGTGAATAAGGGTAAGATTGGGTTTTCATGTCAAAAAGGAAAGTAGTTCCAGATATAGAGGACTGTCTGAAGCTGTGAAATTCACTGTAAGACTCCACATCACAGGGAATTAACCATGGAATATTACACCTTTGCATTCCTAAGGAAAAATATCATAATCACTTAAAGAATGCAATGGCCCTTAGGAAAGAGGTGGAAGGCTAGATATTTTTGAAACATGATGAGCACACTCAATCCTGGAAGAAGGAAGGTGTTTTTTTTGTAAGTATTCTTAACCTGCATTTTACTTTGGGTAATGAACCATGACTATTAACTCCAGACCTGTAAGCATCCCAGCATTTACGTTTACATTAATTTTCTGTAGTGGGAAGTGCACTATTTATATTGGCATTCTAACCTCTTGCCCAGACCATTATTTAATCTCAAGCTGTGGTTTCTTTTACTGTAGGAAGATTGTCATGGCATCTTCAGAATAAATGTAAGTGTTTCCAAAAATCTCAATTTAAAGCTAAGACCTGGAGAGAAAAAGCCTGGATTTTGGGTGCCACGAGTCTGGTGAGTTGCTATACTTTGACCTATCCTTCTTCAAATACTCAGTTATTCATGTAGAATATGTCTCCAGTCTCATGACATTATTCTGCTGATGGAGGGGTATTAGTATAAATAAGTAATACTAAGTCAAGGTAAGAATTCTGGTATGTTTAGTCATCAGTCAGGCATGTGGAAGTTTAACAGTGTTAACCTGATGTTCTGTTAATAAAGAAAGGAAAAATATTACCCTGGTTAGTAAAACTAGGATTTAGACATATATTTACTGGCTTGGACCAAGATTGTCACTTCAATGTATTTAGTGATGCTTTTAAGACATACTGGGAGCTATTCCTTAACAAGAGCCTATGAATGAATAGGAATATTTCTGAAGAAAAAGAAGTGGAAATCAGCATGCCTATAAAAATAGCTACTAAAACCAGTGAACAAGTCACACCTAAAACCTCTTCTATGGTCTTCAACTACACCACCTACCAACTACCTCTTCTGTCCCTTGTAGGAAATGCTTGTGGTCTATCTGGCAGAGTAGTGCGGTCATAATTAAGAGCTAATAATGTATTTATAATTAATATTCTGATAAACTATTTTAGTATTTCCTAACACCTGAAGAGGAGAAAAAAAAATAACTCTTTAATTGTTTGTAAGTTGGTTGGCATTTTGCAAAATCAGCTGAACAGTAACAATTATTTTAATTGACTGTATGTGTGGGCAAAGAAAATACCAGTAGTGGCAGATTCAGAACCATCCTACTCTAATGAAATAATATGCTGTGATTCAGTCAGTGAAACTCTTGACATCTGCAGAAGTCTGTTTCTGTATGCTTCAGACAAATTCTTCCTCAAGTAAGCAAATTCATTCCACTTTAGCTTGATACTGAAATAAGCAAAAATTGTCTTCATCAGCATAACTGTAAGCTTTGGGGAATGTTTTGTTTTTGTAGAAAAATATTTTACCTCAAGGACATTCATGCCACCTGTAGGCTGTATCTGGCCAGATTTTCAGATTAACAACACATGAGGGCTACAATAAGATAAATATAAATATAAATATATAAATATAAATAATAAGACAATAAGATAAATAAAAGCAAGCAGCATCTGAGAGCTCCATTTTTCACTGACTGTTTGGATTTTCGGAAAGACCCACAACTCAACAATTCTTCTGGTGTCCAACAAAGCTGTTGAAAATTAGTTAGGTCTCAGACTGCAGAGACAGCAATGTTCTAACCTAGCTCAAAGAGAGTACTTTTAATGTTCAGCTGAAAGCATCCTCCTGAAAGTCAAGTGATAGAAAAGATCAGAGCATGTGGTGTGAGAAAGCTAAGATGTCATTTCCTCTCATTAAGTTTTGCTTTACACTATGATAATAAGAAAATAATGAATAATATTTTCTAAGTGATCTCACTGATTTAGAAGTCTGCTTCATTTATACAGCTTTGAGATTGATCACTTCCAGATAAGTTTATGAGAATGTGGCCAATGACATCAGATGCATTTTTTCATAACTCTTGTATTTTGCTTCATTAACAAAAACACTGAGATGCGGCAATGTATTACAGATCTAATTACTTTTAATTGCTGTGAGTCAGATAATGAAAAATAAATGAAACATAGGGATCAAGAAAAATAAGGTTGTCCGTATTTATTGCAGTAGCTTTTGTTTTATTACTTATTGAGACCACTTTTATATATTTCAGAGACTCTCTTTCACACCAACTTTGCAAGATATTTAAATGTTAGGTGATAAAGAATAAGGATAGCAAATAGAATGGGCTCATTGCCAGAGTTTACACATATTTGTATACTCATTTCAGGGCGAATCCTCGGAATTTTAATTTTGATAATGTGGGGAATGCAATGCTGGCACTATTCGAAGTTCTTTCATTAAAAGGATGGGTGGAAGTCAGAGATGTTATTATTCATCGCGTTGGGCCGGTAAGGAAACACAGCAGAGTCTTTGAATTCTACATCACATACTATGATTTATTTTAACAATGAATCATGTTTTCCTTCTGTGCAGATCCATGGAATCTATATTCATGTGTTTGTATTCCTTGGCTGCATGATTGGACTGACTCTTTTTGTTGGAGTTGTCATTGCTAATTTCAACGAAAACAAGGTACTGAGTGAGGTGGTTTGTCACGTATAGAACTGGCTCTGTAATACATACCAAATATGTTATTACACTGTCCACACTACCTGGTGGTGTAAGACTGCCTTTAAGACAGACTTTGTGGTCTTTCTACAGTCCTGCAAGTATGGCCTCAGACATACCTGATCCATATTTGCTGCAAAATTCAAGCCTGGGATGATAGCAGTCTTGCACACACTCTTCCAAAGCTCTCTAGTGTAGCCACGCTGGCAGCTGGAGACTGAACCACAGTGTTTACAGATGCTCCAGAGTCTACTACTTCAGTTTGGTGTAGGTAAACATGCAGTGGCTGGTAAAAAGACATTCAGTGCTTGATTGTGCTATAACTAAGGGATCTCATTAGAGCCTTGCAATTGTAGTTCAGATCCAAAGAAAGCTACATGGATTTTTCCTGACAGACAACAGAGTACACTGTAGAATTAATTGCCCATCACTCAAACAAAAAGGTAGCAAAGTATTCTAAATTTAAAAAAAAAAAAAAAAAAGGTTCAAATAGGCTTTCTGTGTTACCCTAAAAAGTAGAAAAACCTGTCCCCAAGTGAATTCTTACAGACCAATTAATGTCAACACTTCTTAGAGGCACTATATTCTGGACTGACACATAGTGCGCAGTCCTTAATCTCATTCTTTTTCTAAGCCTCTTGTGGTACTGCTGGAGCACCGAAACATAATTACTAATTGTTACCATTCTAAGTGTCCCTTAATGATGACTGTGTTGCAGCTAGAAAATATGTTGAATAAGACGTGGTCCTGGAGCATGTCCAGTGAAGGACAACAAAGCTGATGAGGGACTGGGAACACAAGTCTTCTGAGAAGCAGATGAGGGAACTGGGATTGTTTAGTCTGAAGAAGATGAGGCTCAAGGGAGACCTTATCTGTCTCTACCTTGACCTTGAAAAGAGGTTGTGGCAAGGTGAGGGTCAGCCTCTTCTCCCATGTAGCTAGCAATAGGATGAGAGAGAATGGTCTCAAGTTTTGCCAGGGGTCGTTCAGGTTGACTGTTAGGAACGATTTCTTCTCCAAAAGGGTGGTAAGGTGCTGGAACAGGCTGCCCATTGTTGTGTTTGAGTCACTGTTCCTGAAGGTGTTAGAGGTAGGTGTTGTAGTGAGAGATATGGTTTAGTGGGGAAATACTGGTGGTAGTGAATGGTTGGACTGAATGATCTTGGAGGTCTTTTCTGAATTGTGTGATTCTATGTGAACTGCAGGAGCCTCAGCCCTAGAGACCCTTAACTGGGAGAGCCACAGGGGGTTCTGGTCTGGGTCCAGCAATCCCATTGTCATAGCCCAGTGCACTCCACACTCCCACTGTTGGACAGCCTCACACAACTCTTGCTGCAGCTCCTGAGCATCACGTGTTCAGACACGATTAACTCAAATTTTCTGATGGTTTTGAACTGAAGTCCAAATGAAAATACAACTGCTCCAGCAGCAGCCCCTCTCACAGACCTAGCTGTATATTATTAAGCTTAGTAATAATTCAGCTGTTGGACTGTTAGTTTCTGATAAACAGATCACCTTGGCATAACCATTTATACAGTTCCACTTTGTTACCTTTTGTCTACTTTGTGGTGAAAGCTCTCCAAGAACGTAAAACAGACTCACTCGTGGGCTAATGAGTTGCCTTTTTAATTTAAGCTTTTCCAAACAATATGGTTTTGGACACGAATAATAGGCATCCCAGTATCTGCTGCTTTGTCTGTGTCATGTTTCAAGGTACCTGCTCCCAGGGTGACATCTGGGGATGCAGCTCAATTAAAAGATTATGTCCACCTCAGAGGCAGCTCTCCTAACCTTATTAACAGAGCAGCCAGCCTCAGATCTACCACCAACACAGGACAGAGATGGTGTCAAGGTGACAGAGGTCTAACATTTACCCTGAGTAGGTCCTCCTTGTGCCTGTAGTTCTACACTCCTTTCATTAATTTTTAAAGTCCTCTGAAGTGTCGAGAGTCCTATTTTGTTTCAAGTGTCATTCTGAATACTGTTGAGTTCTGTTTTGGTCTGTTGTTTTTCTCTTTTCCATCATTAACATCTAACACTATCCACCTTGAAGGCGTGTCTCTACCTCTTCTTGCTCTTCCTATGTGGAGAACTCTTGTAGATTTACAGTATAGTGTTATTTTATTTTGATTACACCCCAAACAGAAGAGCTGTGGAGAGCTGCAGCAGGCTTCTAGAGGGCTTGCTCCCTGAGAAACTACAGCTGCACTGATGAGCTGCAGGGTTTTCTGCATTGAAGTCCAGACAAAATCGACCACTCTTTAGAGCAGTGCTTCCTGGCATATGACATTCAGTCAAATGGAAGGCCTCCTGCAGTGCCTCACTGCCTGCACTGGGTTGCTGCTACAAAGAGCAACAACTGTGCCTGCTGGGTTGAGTCCCAGAAACTGGCAGCTAATGCATCCAGAAATCCCCTTGAGTGCAGGTGGATACTTTGACTCCTCTCCCCAAGCAGTGTATTATTTAAGCAGGGCTGAATATGTAACTTTATTTCAGACACCAAAGAGAATGTTGTTTTCATGTTTACAGCAATAAATGTTCTTGCTTTTATATGACAAAAGCTTTATATGCTTCTCTTTGTTTATTAAGGGGACAGCTTTACTGACTGTAGATCAGAGACGATGGGAAGATCTGAAAAGCAGACTGAAGATAGCACAACCCCTTCATCTCCCACCTCGTCCGGGTATCAAAGATATTTTGATTTCATTCATGTTGTGCCCTAGTGTTCGTAATTCCCCAGGAGTCTGAGATTCAAATTAAAACTGTAATCGTGAGGCCACTAGGAGGTTGTGCATAAGTTAATGTGGAAACAGGCACCAACTACGTATCTCTGCATAAGGCTATTAAAATCAACCCCAAAAAAAAAGGTTGCACTTCGATGGTTTTAGGATAAGCCTTAATGAAAAAATGAATTTTTAAATGAAATATATTTGGAGTTGGCTTTTAATGATATGAATGGAATGCATTAACCTGCCAGCAGTTGAATGGTATGCTTGCTGTACAAATACCAAAGCCTTCATGCAACACTGGTGTTCAGTGGTTGAAATTATATTTTCAGAAGCCCTATTTGATATGGGATATTGTAGCAGAAAATTAGAAATGTATTTCAAAACTGGTCAAGGATTATGTTGCCACTAATGAACATGGAAAATAAGTAAAAAAAAATAGAAAAAAATAGCACTGTGAATTTTAACTCTCTTCCTTTACCTCATACTTTTTCAGATAATGATGGCTTTAGAGCTAAGATGTATGATATAACTCAACATCCATTTTTTAAGAGAACTATCGCTGTACTTGTTCTGGCCCAGTCTGTGTTGTTATCAGTTAAGGTAATTGTGTTTCTTTAAGCATTTTATTATAGTCTTACAGCATGTATTGCACATTTTCCAACACCAATTAACGATCAATTGAGCCATTACTATGATGAATATAGCGAAACGTGATTGCTAGGTACAGCCAGCACAGGTCACAGTAGATTAACTGTAATTTGTGGAGCTCAGTCAATTTCTGCCTTTTTGTGGTCTGGTCCACTAATTTTAATTTCCAGTTAAGCTGGAAATCCATGAGAGGAGAATGCCATTCCTATCTGAATATATTTTGAAGTGAAATATATTCATTAATAAATACTTTAGTAAAAGTAAGGTGCTGAATAGACAGTTATTTCTGTTTAACATCTACTCTTCTATGAGCTGATTTTGTTTGCATTTCAGTGGGATGCTGCAGATCCAGTGACTGTCCCTTTAGCAACAATGTCTGTTGTTTTCACCTTCATTTTTGTCCTTGAGGTAAAGTAATATATTTTATAACTTCTTGAGATTAAGAACAGTATGTGTATATTCCATTTTGGTTTTAGGAATGCTGTCTTGTTCCTCACTGGTTTTTATTTCAAGACGTGCACACTTGGGATTCTCCATGTTGTTTGCCTTGAAACACATATTGTAGGAGTAAACTTTTCATTTATGATAGTCATACAGCTCTGCTATCTTGAGCCTGGGGCCTTTTATATACACACACTCAACTCTGATCTTTTCAGCTTGTATTTTTGGTAAGCCCATTGAAAGCTTTTACTTTTATTGGTTTTAGAACATCTCAAATTCATTCTGTACAACACCATACCTGTCTGACAGAGTTCTTGCTTGATTATATCTTGCCCAGACCTTTGGGATGGGGCACTGTTGATCCCTACTTCTCTGTAGCTGTGACATCATCAAACCACTCACAGCTGTTGGTATGATTTCATTGCCATACCTTTCGATAAGCTATGTCAAATACCAGCACGGTCTGTCTTGTGTTGAATAGATTTGAATCCTGTGTGGTAAATGTTCTCTACGTATGAAAAAATTGTCATCACAGTCAACTGTGCAAGTGTAAATAACCTTTTTTCATAAGACTGGAATCAAAGGACTTAAACACATTTTAAAATGTGTAATTATTTTTATTTATTTATTTAATGATGGCCACAGTGTAGCAAAGCACAGATTTATGAAGTTAAAGAAGGTTCTTCCTCTGTGGTTAGGTTAGTGCAGAATTATAAGTTTGTTGTTGAGTATTTTTTTCTTCTCAGTTACCGCTGAATAGCTGATACTGACCACTATCATAGACAGGATAGTGAACTAGATTTCCCACCACTCTAATCCAATATGACAGTTCCTATGTTCCAGTGATAGGTTTTGCCAGCAGTGATGAATAAGCAATGAAGCAAATACCTTGTAGTAGCTGTAGATAGAATATACCCACGATGTTGCTTCTTTTTCTCTACCCAGGAGAAATCAGTATCTCTTGAGAGATTCAGCAAACACAGAAAAGTTTGATTTGTATCATACACAGACTGGTTTTAATTTACCCTGTAACTATGTCTCTAGAAATACTTTTTTCTTTTGAACTGCCAAGGGAAAGAAATACATTTCTAGATTTTAAAAGGCACTTGGTCAGAGCCAGGACACTCTCTACAGGCAAGCTATCACATTGTGAGAGCACTCTGTTCATGGAGTGAGAAAGCAGCTTCCTGCCCCCCAGGATCTTCCCTAATGCAGCAAAGTCATCTTATGGGGTCTGCTGCGCACGTTGCAATGTCTGTTACCACTATAGACATGATATTTGAGGAAGGCCAAGCCTTTCTGCCTTCTTAATGGCCCTGTGTCCAGTTTAATGAGTTCTGATTCCAGCCTAAACTGCCATGTGTATGTGGTATGGAAGAATAGGAAGAACTTAAGAAATCTAACTTTTATTGCAGAACTGACAATCACGGAATAAAGTGATAATGTGATATTTTTAATTTCCAAGCAGTGGCATTCAGGTCAAGGTTATGAATACCTGAATGTAGGTGAGGTGGGTGTTCTGTCTGTCTCTGTAATCAGGAGAGGTGTGGAGTGAAATAACTGAAGGCATCAACAAGAGCTGTGCTGATATCCTAGCTGACCTCCTCTTGCCTCTCTGAGCTGCTACAGCAGAGTAAGGATGTTTGGAGGTGATGTGTTATCCCTGCCAGCCCCATGCAGCTATCTCTGATATGCCAAGGCACCTCAGCTAAGTGGAGAGAGGTGAGGCAAGGCACCCTTAAGTACTACCCCAGATGCTAGTTAGAGATTGAGAGGCCCTATTCTTTATTCTGTAGTCAGGCTTCAGAAAATACTATACTGAAGAAAACTAATTGGAAAATCAGATTTTTGACACAAACCTGTATATATAGTTTGTTTTTCAGAAGTTTAAAGAATACTGCTAAGTGTCAGCGCTGCAAGCTGGGATCAGCTGAAAAAAATCATGTATTGAATGCCTGACAGGTTTTTTTCTTTTATACAGCAACACTTCAATTGCTTTGAAGTTTGATGTGAATTGGGTACAAGAAACTCTCTGGCATCTCCTGTGCCTGCATCACCCCACCTCAATGTCTGTTACTTGTAACTTTCCAATCAGTATCTATTCTTAAGCTTTGTGCCTGCACCTCTGTTACCTATTTTGGAAATGTCAAGCACTTTTGCTGCAGTTTTTCTGGGAACATTGTGAAATTTACTGTCTTTACTGTTCTTGGTTTTCTTCTCGATACACTTCTGAGCACAGATGGTGCTAGGTACAGATCATTCCTTAAAGAAATGAATATTTGCAGTATGGGAATGCTTTTTAATTAATTTGATATATAGGAGCTGCAGAACATAACTGTACTCTTGAGTTCACATATGCTTTTGTGAGTGTAGCAGCTTTTATGGACAGCTATATAGCATATTACTACCTGCTTTAGCTACATATTATCAGCATTACCTGTGCAACCTGGGCTAGGGAGCTGCTTTGGCAGTGGGGTTGGACTTGATGATCTCTAGAGGTCCCTTCCAACCCCTACAGTTCTGTGATTCTGTGATTCTGTAATCGTTTTTAACTTCATAATTTGCTGAACTAGAAGAAGTCTTAAAACTACTTTCACCTCAGCAACTTATACATTGAACATTGTGTCTGGGTTGTTCAGCTGCACTCCTTTGGTACTCCATCAGACATTTCAGAGGATGGAAGAGGTCCCTATAGTAAGAAATAATAATTCTGAAACTGAAAATTTCTTTTTAATCTGTAGGTCACGATGAAGATTATTGCCATGTCACCTTCTGGCTTCTGGCAAAGCAGAAGAAATCGATATGATCTCTTAGTGACATCTCTTGGAGTTATATGGGTGATACTTCATTTTGCCTTGCTGGTAAGATTTAGAAAATGCTGTTCCAGTGCTTAAACTTAGTTTTATCTGTTAAGCACCAGCAGTAGGATCATTGCTACACTACATTCAGATAAATCCTTGGTTGTTTAATAGGTAGAAGGCTGAAATACAAGTGAAGCTTGTTGCTAAGAATTCTCTTGGGCGATGAAGTAAGGAAGTCATCTGACTGGTATGAGGTAGTGTCTGTAAGTATGGTAGAAAATAGAAGTTTTTAAAAGGAGTCTGAAAGAGGAAAGGAAGTAACCTGAAAAGACTAAGAGCTCTTGCCAGCAGGAGTCTCATAAGGAGCAAGTAGGAGACAGCGCACCGAATCTTGATAGGAGAACAAGACTGGAAGAAGGCATATAGGTTGAAAACTGTTGAACAATACTATCTGTCCCAAACCCAGCAGTGATTCTGATCTACTGATATTGGTTAGGAGGCTGTGTGTAACCCAAGACAGAAGGAAAGCTTCACAGCAGAGAGGGGAAGAAATCAACTCTTCCTTCATCCAATCCCTTCTTTTTTTTTTTTTTTTTTCAATGCTGGTTCCCTTATTTATGAGGGGAAGAGAAAAGGTTGTTGATTCTTGTTGCTAATAACCAAGTGCTGAAGTCAACTCCAGCACTTGGAGGGTTTCTCACTTACACCAAGCTTGTTTGGTGGAAAGCCTGTTCTGTGTGGCTAGTCCTTTTGTTCTGGCATCCTCACTTTACTCCCTGCTGCTGAGTAGCTATAAAAGCCCAAGGAGTTTCTTTAGGCAAGCAGCTACCTAGACAAGTAGACCAGGGCAGCTGGATGTAATTACAGCCCAGCTAATAAAGGACCAGATGTCTTCTTTGTTAGATATGTGTGGACTGCAGGTCAGTGTTTCTGAAGCGGCAGAGTATCTTCTGTTATTTTTGTATTTGCTCCATTCTTCTTACTGAAATATTGTTACTTATTTGTGCTTTCTTGTTTCATATGGTGACTGCCTTGCTTTATTAAAAGACAGATTATCTTAATCTTGATCTTTCAGTGAGATCAACATGGGATAGTTATGTATTCATGTTTCTGTTCCAGAATGCATACACATATATGATGGGGGCATGCGTTATTGTCTTCAGATTTTTCTCTATTTGTGGAAAGCACGTAAGTATAAGTGCTGTGCTCATATATAGACTAAATGAGTAGTTGCTATTCATCTCCACTGCACATTCTGTAAGGCTCTAACTTATATACCAAAAAGAGACTTTAAGCAGCAGTCTCTAATTCTACACCCTGTCTTTAAATGTCAGGGTTTTAGGTACATTAGGTAATAAAAGAAACATTACAATTACTGGAAAAGGTGCACTTTTTTGTAAAATTTGTGTTACTGCAATACTGAACAGATATTTTTTTAAATGTTCTCTAAGATTCTGGGCATATATTGTCCTACTCTCAGTCTTTTCCATTTCAGCGTGGTGTGATGTGCATGCTATTTGTTTATTTTCTCAGCAAAGCTAGTGAAGTGGTGGAAGATCTAGTAATCTTGTTATGAGAGTGCTGTGTAATAGAAGTTCCTTCTTCCAGAATGCAGGTCTGTGACTTGTGTCTTTGACACTGCATCTCTTATCACAGCCAAGGATTTCTGTTCGATTTTTAAAAACATTGGGCCAAGTTTGTCTTCTGGAATCTACAAAGCAAGTTGTTTCTAAAGACTTTATCTCTTTCATGCCTGGATTCGCTCTGATGTAATTGAGAGTAGACTAGCAGAATTGGAATAGACAGAAAACAATCACATTTGATTAACAAGTGGTGACATTTTTCAATCTCTAACTGTATAGATTATCCAAACATTTTCTGAGAAGTATGACATATTAAGGTAAATGTGATGAAAAGTAAAGGTCACTACAGTGGATTGCCAGGGTTAAGAACAGCAAGCCAGAGACCTTGTTCAGGAAAGATAAAAAAATTTCCTGCAATCAAACTAAACAGAGCCTGTAGATCCTTGGAAGTCAAATGAAAAATCCTTGCTTCTCCTAATGTAGACAGACCAAGTGATTGCCTTCAAAGCTTTCTGATTGATTCTGAAGTTTCTGCACAGTTTTAACCCAGTTATTTGTGCTTTTAAGGAGCTGCATCAGTCTTACCAACTTATCTGGTGCAATGTAATGCTTGAAAGTCAGCATGAGTTACCAGTTTGTCATGATTCTAAAGAAAATTGATACCTCAGTTCCGTTAAAGAGAATTTTCTATAGCATCCAAAGTGTTTAAGGATTTTAAGGCAATCTAAGGCAATAACTTTATAAAGAGTATTTTTGTTCAATATGACTGCATGGAAAAGTAATATATATCTATTGCCTATGTAATTTCCAGAATTATAGTATCTTATTAAGCTCTTTGGCCAACTTGCATGCAAAATTAACTAGTTTAATCAATCATACTGATTTTAAGGAGATGTTCTTATCTATACATTAGCCCATTTTTTTAGATAAACTGCTGCGTCTATGTTTTCCACCTAACACTTATCATCACTTTCTGGTAAGTTTAAAGAATATATACCACTAGACAGTGCTAACTTTGATACTTATGGTGAATACCAATCCATACTAAAGCTTAAGCTATATTGTTGCCATGTTATCCCATACAGTATTGCTTATAGATGCTGATATCTTCAACAAGTTAGAAAGTGCACTGAATTTCAGAGGAGAAAACAAAATGTTGACTTCCAATCAGATATATGATGTACCATTTCACTGGGTTCTTCCATTAGCTTATATGTCGAAATGACAACTGCAGTAACTCTTCACTTTTCTCTATTGTTTCCTGAGTGACATCATGAATTGTTTTTTCTCTGTCCTTCCAGGTTACACTAAAAATGCTGCTCCTGACTGTGGTTGTCAGCATGTACAAGAGTTTCTTCATCATAGTGGGAATGTTCTTACTGCTTCTTTGTTACGCTTTTGCTGGAGTAGTTTTATTTGGTACAGTGAAATATGGAGAGAACATTAATAGGTACAGTACCTCATGGGGTTGTTCATGGGAATTTCCCAATCAGTAGCAACATCAGGCTTCAAGAAATGAACAGAGACAGGAAATAGGATCTGGCTATGAGGCTTCTTTTGCTCTTTAATAAGATGAGCTAAGATATTCAGACCTGTGTCTGAGCTATATTTTGGTTGTTGTATCTTGAGTCATTGAATAAATAATTCAGTGAGCTCATTCAGATAATACTGTAACTGTTTTCAGTTCCAAATAACAGAACAGTAGAAAATTGAAATGGTTTTCCATTTTTTTCTTGCCCTAAGTTACTCCTGGGACATCAAATGATCTTTCTCTCTTTTTGTTTAAAACAGACATGCAAATTTCTCATCGGCTGGTAAGGCTATTACTGTACTCTTCAGAATAGTTACCGGAGAAGACTGGAACAAAATTATGCATGACTGCATGGTAAGTACAATAATAACAGAGAAAAACTAGTCAGGAATGGGCAAAATCCTTGCATCTCAGTGTGTTTCCAGTACCTTAGAGTGGTACAAGGAACAGTGTGATTCCCTTTATCTCTTCAAGACATGCAGTGTTCACTAAGTTCAGCACATGACACAAAAGAGTGCAGATCCAATCACAGGCTCACAATGTAAAACTGTAGTAGTCTGTTGGACTTATTATTCTGAAATAAAAATATGTTTTCTGAGTCTGAAGTGCAGTAAGTCACTTTTCCACTGTTATCTCTGCTTTGATTGTGGCAAAAGTACTGCTCAAATGAATTGAAAGGTAAATGCTGGTCATAATGACCTCAGAATTTGTCCTTGGATCATTTTACTTTGCTTAAGTAAATATCTGCCTGCAGATTCCATTGCAGTGAAAATCACATTATTCACTTCCTTCTTAAAATTAATGTGCAGAAAATCTTTTTGAAAGCCACGTTTCAGAGCACCAATTTATTTCTTTTCAGTAGTACAAATGCACAGAGTGCCTTGTGTGTGATAGTGAGATCTGTGCCTAGGTATTTGTTTTTAGTTTTTATTTTTGTCATGCCTGTTTATTTTTTCTGATTTCTAACCACTAAAGATTCAAAAAACCTGCACACATCAGTCAGTACAAAAGACCTTTCCTCCTTTTCTGTAAAGGGAAGTTTTCTCCATGTCTGATGTTCAGCATTATTCTTTTGCAAAGTAAGGAATGATAATCATATACATTGTATAGACTGCAGAGAAAGTAAGAATCCCTTCTCATTGTTGATTGACATTTTCTTCTTTGTTTTTAAGGTCCAGCCTCCATTTTGTACACCAGATAACAGCACCTACTGGAAAACAGACTGTGGAAATTATGCTGGTGCTCTTATGTATTTCTGTTCATTTTATGTCATCATTGCATATATCATGCTAAATTTGCTTGTTGGTAAGTGAAAACATGCAATAATAACAAAAATGTCAATCTTGGCATGTAATATATTAGTCTTGTGTCTGTTGTACTGTTCAGATATGAAGTTACCTTATACCTTCATTGTTATCTTACATTCATAGCCTGTTACTGATGATTCTCTGGCATGGTGTATGTTAAAGCTTCGGAAGTTTGGAAACACAAATTTTTTCAACAAAGAGATACGTTGTAATTGTCGAGTATAATTATACATGTACTTTCTGAGCTTCTCTATCCACCATTTTACATTTTTCCACCATCATAGGAATTCTCCCAATTAGGTTTAGAAAATGTTTCAATTAGGCATCAATTAGGCATTTATGCAAAGCTTTTTAGAAGTAAACACAGTGATTATTTATGTAGCATAGTAACACTGCCCATTGAAAATGCTCATCTGATCATTGGTGTGGAGCTTGCACAACTGAATTCGCATTTTGTTGAAATTCATTGTTGCTTATAGTTCATCAGTTAGAATGTTACTACGGGCTTGCTTTATGGTGTATTTTGGTTTTGTATTTTTTTAGCTATCATTGTGGAGAATTTCTCATTGTTTTACTCAACTGAAGAAGACCAACTTTTAAGTTACAATGATCTTAGGCATTTTCAGATTATTTGGAACATGGTTGATGACAAGAGAGAGGTAAGAAGCTTGAAAGTAAGCACCAAAATTCAGTAATAAATGCTTTTTTTTGTTTTTCTTTTTATTGAAAAATCATATGGGGGGAAGCAAAGTGGGCTGAAGATACTCATTGTGCAATTACCATTCAGATTCTGAACGCTCAGTGAATGTGGTCTAACATTGTTGATGGTCTATCAAATACTAACCTGCGCTCTTTACAACAGTAAATTATTGGTGATAGTAGACAGAAATAAATTTTCAGATGATCAGTGCAGTAGCATTTTTATTCCCAGCTTCACAAGAGTTGTTCCATTATCTCAAGTTTGCAAACTTGCATCCATTTTTGTCTGATCTTCAGAAGTGGTTTGCTGAGATTTTGACTATCTCCTGCAAGATCCTCACATGGAAGTAGATAAATTATGGGTTGGATGGGCAGGCAGCAGGATGGATTGAAAAGCTGCTGAACAGCTAAGCCTGGAGAGTAGTGATCAGGGGCAGAAACCTAGTTGGAGTCCAGTAATGATCTGAATGATGGAGCAGAGTACATGCTCAGCAACTATGCTGGTGACACAAGATTTGGGAATGGCTGATATGCCAGAGGGTCGTACTGCCATCCAGAGACCTGGACAAAAGTGCTGACAGAAACTTTATTAAACGTAACAAGTGGAATGTACAGTTGTGCAACTGGGGAGGAACAAACCCAGGCACCAGCTAGGGGTTACCCACCTGTAAAGCACCTCTGCAGAAAAGAGCTAGGGACTGCTGGCAGACACCAAGTTGAACGTGAACCAACAATGTGCCGTAACAGTGAAGAAGGCTGGCAGTATTCTTGGCTGCTTGAGGAGTGTTGCCAACAGATCAACTACTGAGGCCATTGGTGCAGCCACACTTGGTGTAATACATTCAGTGTTGTGCTCAGCAGTACAAGAGACGTGGAGATACTGAGGACAGTGTAGCAAAGTGCAACAAAGATGATTAAGGATATGGAGCATCTCTCCTATGAGGAGAAGCTGAGAGAGCTGGGACTGTTCATACAGGAGAAGAGGAGGCTCAGGGATCTCATCAATGCCTATAATAACTGAAGGGATAGAGGACAGAGACAGACTCTTCTCAGTGGTGCAGGGTGTTAGGATGCGAAGCTGTGGGCTCAAACTGTAGCCCAGGAGGTTCCCTCTGACCAGCAGGAGCAGTGCTGCACAGTGTGGGTGCCGGAGCACTGGCACAGGCTGCCCAGAGGCTGTGGGGTCTCCTCCCTGGAGCTCTCCAGAAGCAGCCTGGCCATGGCCTGGGCACCCTGCTCTGGGTGGTGCTGCTGGAGCAGAGGGACACAGAGGACCTCCTGCCCAAAGATTCACAGAGAAGGAAAGTTTTTCAGCTAGATGTGGGTCTGGCTATGAATGTGGAAATTCTAGTTTAATTTCAGTTTTTCAAAGGCAGCACTTTGGGTGTATAAATCTCATTTCAGATTAATGCAAATGGGGAAAATAAGTACCCTAGGAATTTTGAACAATTCTGACAAAATGGACGGCAAAGAATTCCACAAACTGCAACTAGCTTCATGTATGTATTATCTAATACTGTCTTCAACTTTAACAGTCCAGGATTTGACATGGAATCTTTGCAGAAATGGTGTTTCTCACACTGACCAAATTGATTGTCTGAGTTGATTGCTATATCACAATAACAATTTACGAGCTATTATGCAATTTTACCCAGGGAGTAATTCCTACCTTCCGAGTGAAATTTCTGCTGAGGCTTCTGCGTGGCAGGCTGGAGGTAGATCTTGACAAGGACAAGCTGTTGTTCAAGCATATGTGCTATGAAATGGAGCGGCTCCATAATGGTGGTGATGTCACTTTCCATGATGTGTTGAGGTAGTGTGAGATTTTTCTGTAAATTTGTAGAATGCATGTGATGTGTATTTCTCTCTAGGCTAAAAGATACAAATTAGGTTTGGGAAAAGGCAAGGTTAGTAACCGCACAGGCACAGCCTCTGAGGGAATCCTATGGAGGGAATCGCTCTAAGTAGTTCTAACTTTTTTGTTTGAGGTGAATGTCTTAATGAGCAATCCTATGCTGTCCTTGAATTCCAAGTAAGGCAAAATCATTTTCACACGTATAGGAACTAGACAGTGTATCTGACTAGAAATCCAGTAAAAATGAGAACATTACAGAATCACAGAATTGCCATAGCTTACCAAAAAAAAAAAAGCCCACCAAAACTACAAATGCCTTAGTTCCTTACAGTTCAGCAAATAACCTGCAATGGATAGTTAAACATAGCTGATTCATTTGTTTTGACAACAAGTCACTTCCAGAATTATCTCAATGGGTTTTATTGCTTCAGATCTGAATTCTTGCATGTACCTAAATTATGTATTTTTGCTTTAAAGTCTTAATTATGAGTTTTGATTTTCTGAATTGTATTGGATGGACATCAACATTTAAAGAATGCAATATCTATGTTTCTTACAGCATGCTTTCGTATAGGTCTGTTGATATCAGAAAAAGTCTTCAACTGGAAGAGCTGCTTGCTAGGGAACAATTAGAATATACCATAGAGGAGGAGGTGGCCAAACAGACCATACGCATGTGGCTGAAGAAGTGCTTAAAGAGAATCAGAGCTGTAAGTCAAGCTGAAACAGAATCAAAATGATTGCAATAAATTGTACATTTCAGCAAAGCTAGAATTTGCTGTCACAATGCTTAATTTACTCTGGAGCCGTGACAGTATTTATGTGAAAAAGAATGTAGCTGTTGCTAACTCAGCAAAAAAATATGCCTACAGCTCAATTCACAGAATTACAAAAATAAGCATCTTCTGAAGTCAAAAGCTGTCTTCCTGCCAAAAATTTATCTATCTCTTCAGTAGAGCAGGAAGATGTATTTGCAAAGTCCAGAGTCAAAGGAATGAAGAAAAACAACAATGTAATTTGATGAAACCTCCTAGGCTTAATCCTTCATCTAAATATAGTTTTATTATTTCTTTGCCTCTGCTGGCACAAGCTAGCATGAATAAGATACCTGTAGAAGAGCCTTCAAATAGAATCTGTATCAAGATACATAATTCGAATAAGCCATGATAGTAATTGTGTATAAATGAGCAATATCTATATGCAGATCTCATCCACATACCAGTAGCTATGTCTATGCTGGTAGATTCAGTAGGGCCAGGTCATTGTGTCACTACTGGCAAGGATCTACCCATACTGGTTTGGATGTTCCTTGGCACGGTTTTGACACATACATACTCCTGCTCTCCCAGACCACATATATAGGACTACCCTTCAGGCGCAATTCAGGGCAAGCAGAGCAGAGACTGCAGTAAAGCTGGAGCTGGCTTTTGTGGGAGAAAGAGAGATTGGCCAGATCACACAATTCTTGGCCTGCCTCTTGGCTTCAGCACTGCAGGAAATCCCTGTTTAATTCACTTGCATAGACCAAGCTCATGTTTCTGTATTCCATTTATGCACTGCTCCTGGTTGTCAGAAACATTTTTGCTTTTACTCTGCGTAGATTCAGTATTTGCTGATCAAGTTTTGTCTCGGATGAAATCTATGTTAAATACTTCCAGGAATATTGAATTATCCTTTGCAGTTATTCTCCTCTTTTTTTCAATAAAAAAAATCATCCTCTTTAAAAAAAAAAAAATTAATGTACCTGTCTTGATCAGTAATTTTTCATTTGTTGTAAGGCAAACTGAGTCCTGGTTTTGATGCATATATATTTCTTTTATTTTTAATGACATTTACTACTTGTAAGCTTGTGTGTGTAGGTTCTCTATAGAGATCTATGATCATGAGATCTGACCTTTTCTGTTTGCAAATTTATAAAATCTTAATTGATTTGAATGTAATATACGTTTGAGCTGAAACATGAGTGTTCAAGGCATATCCAGAATAATAGTTTCATTTTGGTTCCATCTCTATAACAGTAACGACAGTAAATTTAATCTCAGCTCTCAATTCTGGGTTTGTTCAACTCAGTTGTTCATTTCATTATGATATTGAATTACACTGTGTTAAATATGCTGTTCATTTCACTCTCATAGTATGGTTCAGATCATTTCACATTATATGAACCTTTTATAAACTGAATATAATTATGGAAGTTCAGATGTGTTTTCTAATTCTCTTTTTATTCTCTAAAGAGGAAGTCTGTGAAAGCTACCCAGGAAAGCAAAACCCTTCCTAAAGGCTGTTTAGTTTAATTTAAAAGCAAATTAGATTGTATGATCATAATGATAGCGGTTTTGTTTTTCTGTGTGTACTGTAAATCTATACTCAGTCCCAAGGTTTTCCCCGCTGTTTTATTCATTCTTATTAGAAGCCTGTTCCAAGGCCCATGAAAACAATCTGCATTTTTTCATTGCCTTCACGTGAATCTTAGTGAATCTCTACCTTGTTTCTTCCTCTCTGGGAGAAATGTTAACACTTAAATTCAAAACCTCATATATTTTCAAATTCGAGGTTATTATGAGCGACTTGTTTTCCACTTAATATGTTGTGTAAGTTTCATCCTTCAATTACCACATAAAGACCAGACATATGCTGGGAGCCACTTTATTTAAATGATGGCCATCTGATACACGCAGCTTTATCAATGCACCTGGAATCCACATCTGGCACTCAGTATTTTGTTAATTTAAAAGTTTGAGGAAGAAAAAAGAGGAAAAACATTGACATACGCCAATGAGAACATTATTTTTGTCACATATTGTACCTTGATAGAAACAACAGCAGTCGTGCAGCATTATTCATAGTCTACGAGAGAGTCAACAGCAGGAGTTGAGCCGATTTCTGAATCCTCCCAGCATTGAGACAACACAGCCAAGTGAAGATATGAATGCTATTAATCAAGATAACAGTGCACAGCCGGAGGTATGTTAACCAGGAGAACATCAGCTACTCAAAGCAGATTAAAAAAAAAAAAATTCTTATTTGTTCTCTTTTAAACATCATTTTCAGTGGAAAGTTTGAAGGCAATATTTTATTTTGCTCTGGTCTTTACCTTCAGGTTTAAAGACAAGATAGCCTAAGGCAGGAGTTCCCTGGCTTAGTTAGCTGTCTTGATAGCTGTAAAGTGCTAACTCAGCTTTATGTTGCTTACAGCACCAACTTTCAGATCTAGTGTGAGTTTTCTGTAGACTCAGGGACTTGAAGTTTACCTGTTATGCATTCTGTTGTTTTTTACACTGAGAGTGACAGCATATGGCATAGTGGGTCCTGTGAGCAGGAGTCCTGAGCTCTTCCAGGGTAAGAAATGAAGAAAATACTACGAAGGAACTGCTCCGTAGAAGGCTGAAAGTTATATTGTATGTTTCGGTGTGACTGCATAAAGGAATTGAGCCCAAGTGGTCTTTTTGTTTTTCTTAGTCCTTTTAGTTGTAGACTGTAGGGGCAGTAAAGACTGAAAACCATGCTGCCTTACCTTTTACTTGCATTTGTGTAAAAAAAACTTGGAAATGGAATAGAAAGACTAGAAAACCCTTCTTGGGATTAGCCCCTTGCAATGGGGAATGTTAACAGATTCTTCTTTTACTCCTTTCAGACAAGCAGCCAGCAGCAACTCCTTAGCCCAACACTTTCTGACAGAGGGGGCTATCGACAAGACTCTGCAGATGCTGGGAAACCTCAGCGGAAAATTGGACAGTGGTGTTTACCATCGTGTAAGTGAAAAATGTGTATCAGTAGACATGACATCTCATTGCTGTACAATATCAGGACTTTGACAAAGTATGAAGTGTTAAAGATGCAGACACACAATGGTGCAAAACGAGATGCTTCATAATTCGCTGTTCTACCTCCTGATTGTAGATTGCATCCACAGGAGTGTTCTTTGGTTCTTTTGTGTGCTGAAATACAGCTCTCTCTCCTCTTCTTTCCAATTCAGAAAGTTTGGAAGATGTTTCCATTTTTGGTTTTGCTTTTATTTTTCATACATTTACTTAGAATCTTTGAACTGAGGGCTGTACTGTATGTATGTTTGCCATACATCTGGGAATACAGAGAAAGAGTTAAAGAGGGAACTTGTTAAGGATGGATCATTGAGCTGCAGCCAACTGGGTATGTTTTCCAAGTGAGAATGAGCAGTTTATGGTTCACTTTCTTAGAACTTTTCATGGCCACAGGAATCTTGAATGTTCCTTGTTGGACAACCTCAGAAAAGCAGAGGTATGTCCATGCACAATATGAATCAGCATGTAGTAAACGCACTGTCCCCAATCCAACAAATATCATGAATGTCATCATTGAGCTCAGTTGTGTTTCTCTTATGCTTACACATGCTTTGTTGCTTTCCATAAGCCATGCTGGTGCTTTGCACTGGCTTCTAACCCTATGCTGTTGTCAAATATCTTTCTCTAGGTGTAGAAATACTCCCTTCCATTTCTCTGGCTCTTACCTCTTTCAAAATTTTGCCAGCATGTCAGCTTGTATAAGTACTACTTAAATAATTTAGTTTACAATTAAACAGGTAAGACTTATTGTGCCATTTATACAAACAGAAGGAAGTCAAGCCCTGCTCAGCTAAACTGCTCTGCCAGCAGATGTGTGGGAGCAGGGTGAGCAGCTGGAGCTGAAAGAAATATTAGGATAGAGCCTTATTGTTTCTGCACTAAACCAGTTTAAAGCTACCCTACTCCAATTAGTTCTGAATACCTTAATTCCAAGCAAAAATGTTAAAGAAGCAAAACTACTTTAATGCAGAGCTTTCTATTTAATTTCATAGCCCCCAAACCAAGAAGCCATCCCGGGTCTTCAGTCAACCTGCGCTCTGGTGGATGTTTAACAGTGAAATCTGTTGGATGCAAAATGAATCCCATGTCTGATGCTGCTTCCTGTGGATCAGAAGTCAAGAAATGGTGGACAAGACAATTAACTGTGGAGAGTGATGAAAGCGGAGAGGACCTTCTTGACATCTGAAAGAGACTTAAGTCATACTGTACCCACTTCAAATACGATCTAATTTTCTGTGTTGAGAATCGAACACGCTGTGATGTATGATTTATTTAAAATCAATATCATAACATTTTTCAAATGCTTATCCTACTGCCATATAAAACATACCACATACTTATACATTAAAATTCACCTCTATAAGTATTAACTGTACTTTAGGAAACCTATATACAATAGCAGTACTAATAAAGCCAGAGAGACTGTATTGCCTTCAGCAGACAGAACTCTGTGTTCTGTGGGTATATAATGAAAATGCATTTTGATATACGCATATCTTTTTTTCTTCAGCCTATGCTGTGCTTTACAACGGCAACACTATACAATGCAGGGGTAATGTATTTCTTCTTTTTGTGTTTTCCTTCAGTTCTTATTTACTGAGATTTCTTTAGAAGGATTTTATTATTCACAAATGACCTGAAGAGGTCAGCACTGACTTCATGTTCAAGGGAAGTATTTTTACACAGTACAGATTCTGAATTACAAATCTAAGCTTTTGTCTGGACCTTTTTATAAATTATGCAAGATACAGGTTAACTCACTTTAAAATCAGAAGGTGAAGGATTGGATTTAAAATGTAAGTATCTGGGTTTTTTTTGTTTTTGTTTTTTGTTAATTATGGAAAAAGCTTGATTTTCATACAGAAACAAAGAAAGAAAAAAAAAAAAGACATGAAAACTGTGCATCTAAGCATCCTGCAAAGACTTCCATATGACAAACGTGGTTTATGCTTCATTTTCAGATTGTACTGATTACATATATGTATGGTTTCATTATTCTCCTGTTAGCTGGGTCCCATTTCCTTGTGCAGTTGTAAGATAACTTTGCTCTTGTCTGTGAGATTAAAGCATGATGGGGGTTCTCATTGAAGAGTAGTTTTATACGGCTTTTAAAATACAGTTCAGTTTTGCCTGTACAGGTAGAAGTGAATTTTACTTACCCAGGATGCTACTCATGCTACAGCCCTACAGTGCTAAAACATGACAAAATACTGTGGTTAACTGTCTTTCTCCCTTTTACTCTGATACATCACATTCTTACATGTTAGCATTCTTCTATTTTACGAAGCAACAATAGTGCTAAATTACCACTGGTGAAAAAAGCAGCTGTCCCTTTCATAAGTTTTTTCTGGTGAAAGGCCAATGCTATACAGATAGGAAGGCAGAGAAGAGAAACAACATGATGCAGCAAAGCAATGCCGCACAGTTTGTTACTTTCAGAATTTAGGCTGTCTGAAAAATTTGGGCTGAAAATTTGCCCTTCCCTCAGGGAAGAACTGAGAGGTTGCAGATTTTATAGCTCGGCCACTGACTGGGGTTTTTAGCATACCTGGAACCTTTCTGTTACCATTGTTTCCTATGGAAATGATAGGTTGCTCTACCATGGCCTGATGCGAGACCTTGTACGAGGCTCACAGCTAACGTTTATCACCACTTAAAACATATATCCTTTAAAAAGCTGACAAAAGCCAGTGCTCTGTGATGTTTTCTGGCCAAAATGTTAATGTAGGGTGGTCAGAATGCAGAATTGTTTTCTCAGATGCCTTCTCCATAAATGCAAAATTAGTTTTGGCCATAAAATGCAGTTTTCTTGGCATCTGTCAGTGTTTTGTTCTCTGTGTATTGTTTAACATTGTTCAGATTTTTTCAAAAAATGTCATATTGAGCCCATCTGTATTTTGTGGTTTCTTTATTTTCTTTGGAGAGTAGTTAAGTTTAAATCTAGTCAACTCTATGATCTATGTAACTGAATCTGCACATTCCCTTGTTTACTGGCTAGATTATGAACCATCAGCAAAACCTCACATGCAGATCCATCCTTTTGTGTTCTGTTTTGTGCTTGTTTAAGTTCAGCTTTTGTATATATGACAAGAAAATAAAATTGGATTTGTAAGACAGTATCTTTGAAACTTCAATAATATATTGAATTGCAGATCTTTATGAATCACTCTTGCTGCATATCTTCTTTTTAAAAAACCTGGCAGACATGTTTTTTTCTTTGCCTTACAGTACTCTGTCAATAAAAGTGAGTTGCTTTAAGCAATATTCCTCCCTCTGGTTTTCATTCTACCTGCATTTGCCATAGCTAGCTCATTTGTGATAATGCTGCAGAGTCACTGGGTGCATGGTTTGTAATGGATTTTTTAAAACAGTTCTTTCAAACTTTTCTAATTGGAGGGTCTTTGAGTTTTTGGGGAGAAGTCCATTGACTGACCTCAGTGGTACTGCCTCAAGGTTCACATTCAGCAAACGGGACTAGTGGGATTAGTCATTATTTATTTCTCTATAACTCTCTTTCTTTGGTTTAGTTCCTAGACGTGAACATGTTTGTGTATGTGTATAAGTTTCTGGTGGAGAGGTTGTAGTGGTTTAATAGCCTGTCTTCCAACACCTTACAAGACACCAAAGATCCCTGGGCCATTAATTTAATGTGCAAGCTGGTTCTGTGAAAGCAATGCTCACCTGCTGACTCCCTCATTTTGCTTTTGCAAAAATATAGGAAGTGAAATGCAGTTACGTAAATGTGAAAATAATGTACACTAGAGTACCCAGGAAACTAGATTTAGGTGAAAATTTTGTTCATATGATACCCTTGGCATGACTAGAGAAAGTGATAACCTCCTACTCTGTAGCAGGGCAAACACTGCACGTTTGCACATGAAGGCGAAGAAGCAGAGTTCAAAACTGTGTGCACAAATTATGGAGAGAGACAAGGAAGGAATCAGGAAGTCAGTCTATCCAGACAGTGTTTAACAAACGTTCAAACAAGAACAGATCCCAGACAAAGGCAAACAAAAATTACCAGGGGAATATCACTACCTACTGTGCTCTTGGTCCATAGAATTAAATCAGTGCTAGCCTACAAAGATAAAAAAAAGTATTTAGACCTCTTCTTACCTCAAAGACAGCTGTTTCATAAGAAGCAAGCTGTGAAACTTGTGGTGGCTTGGGCAGTGCTAAACATGTGGTTTCATAGTACTGAAACAGATCTTTAGCACAATCTGTTGTGATTGGACATGGGGAAATGGTTTCAGACTAAAAGGGGAGATTTAGACTGGATGTAAGGACTGGATGTGTGATGAGGGTGGTGAGGCACTGGCACAGGTTACCAGAGATGTGGTGGATGTCCTGTCCCTGAAGACATTTAAGTTCAGGCTGGACAGGGCTCTGAGCAACTTGATGTAGCTGTGGGTGTCCCTGTTCATTGCAAGGAGGGTGGATTATATGGCCTTTAAGGGTCTCTTCCAACTCAAACAATTCTATGATACTATGAAGTCTGAGAACACACAGCAGAGGCGTAGCTCACTAGCAAAGTCAGGTCCTCCTTCAGACAATTGCACTTATAAAGAAGAAATTAATAATCTGAAGCCATTTGCTATTGGATGACATCCAACTAACTTAACAGCTAAAGGCATAAAGAGCACTTTGTCTGGCAAGCTGAAAAACCATCATTTTGGCTAATAAGGAACAATCAGGCTTAAACATCTTCAAAATAACACTGCATTCAGTGTTGTCTATCTACAAAGATTAGTATCACAGCTTCTGAGAAGCCAGAGATTCGGATGTCAAAAGCAAGAGTCATTATGGCAGTAATCTTTTTTGTTCTCTTATTTAATTTGCAGCTTGCTCAGAACTCTTGTTGATGTGCAGGTAAGGATGTCCATGCATATATAAAAGTGTCAAGAAGATCTTGTGCTTTTGTAGTAGCACGTTTGGAACCCCAGCAAGCAAAATGTGTGCTAAACCTTCCTTCCAGAATGCTCATTGCTCTCCTCCCACAGCACTTCACTGATGAAAACAAACTCTGACCATGTCCATCAGTGTTACCAATATGATTAGCTCAGTGACGTTGGCTTCATATTTAGGAAGTCTAATCTATCCCTTCTACTCAAGGCAGTTCAGTTGCACTACAGATGAACTTGCAGCAGTGCATAGGATGATGCTGAGAAGTTGGCTGCCCTGGTTTGTTCGATTGCTCTGCAACACGAAGGGAGCCTCACTAAAATTCAATTAACCTTCCTCTTCCTCCCAAAGGCATGAGTGTCAGACTCCATTAGCAGCTGTTGCCCATTGTTTCAATGAAGAATCTCTAAGCACCGAGTTACTAACCCATCAGTGAGCAAAGTGTGCAAGCAGTGGTGTTTTAGCCTACTTCCACAGGTTTCTGTCTGCATAAGTATTTGAATGCCATTAGGGGTTTCATTCATTTACCTGACTTTCATTTCTGCACTGATGAATTTGTGCAAACTACTTGGCTTAGTGTGAGTTTAAGAAATGCCTAAATATCAGTAAAAAAAGGGAAAAAATAACAAGCATTTGGCCTGAAAAGCTGCTGGCATTTCTGAATTGGAGCAGCAACCACAAGTGGCACAAGCTTCCAATGTCTCAGTAGGCATTGCTCTGTTTCAGGAAATCTTTTGTTGCAGTTGATAGCAAACTGCTTCATGTCATTCATTTCCTCAATGTGTTCACTGCTGAAATGCAGCTCACTTTTCATGTTTTGATTTTTGCTTTTAGCTGAAAATGTCACCAGAACCTATTTGCTGTTTTTAACTTAAAACAATCAATATTTTGGTCAAACAAAGACTGCGTCTCCACATGAATAGTCGCCATGCACAAAAACTCAGCCAGGTTTTTCCACTTGTTCATTTTCCTATAAATTCTTGTATCAGGTATACACATAATGTCATACAGAAAAAATGACAGAGGAAAAAGAGGATCATTACCTTTACTATTAGTATATTGATCACACACACACACACACACAAAATAAAAAAAAAAAAAAAAAAAAGCTGTGTGTGCTGAAGGAGATTTAGTCAAACCCCAGTCCCCAGAAGGTAAACAGATGCTGGGCTCAGTTGGCCACTCCACTGTGGAAGGAAAACCATCACTGTAATTCCCAGGCAGCCACAAGCAGCCCACAGGCGCTGTGAAGCTCACCTGAGCTGTTCGGTCAAAACTTTTAGATTTGTGATGCTAAATGTGTGTTTGATCCACTCTTGTGTTGTGGGCATTCCTGAGGGACTGATCCAGGGAATGGTTTTAACAGTAAAAAGAAACTCTCAAACATGGCTGCTCATAAGCAGCTCTTCTCCCACCAGAAAGCATAGTGCCTGAACTCTGCTGGTATCATGCTTCATGCATTTGGTTCTTTTCCTGTGCTCTGTCGAATGCTCCAGGTTTAAAAATCCAAGTATTAAAACCTTCATCTTAATTGGATCAGAAACAGCAAGAGCATTTCTCTGACCTTGGCCTACAAATGTGTTTCAGCTTCATATGCATACACCAATTCAATATGTATCTGTAAGGGCTTATCTACAGGATGCAATTGCAGCAGCTTAAACTTAACCTGTTGTTGCAAATTGATTTCTCTAAATAAATTTGAGTACCCATGGAAATGCATATTTCAGTTTAAAGCTTTTCTTCTACTGATCTGCATTAAAAGCCAAATAACCTTGGTTTTATTCTAATGGCAAGAGTCCTCTCATAAGTTCACACATGAGCTATCTTAACTGGTTTTAAAAGCTGCAGCTTCACTTATACGGTTGTAACTTCCTTGAACAAAGCAGGCTTATCTTTGGATCTCTGGCTAGGCTGCGTCCCAGCTCTATGTTAAGCCACCCCAGATGGGTTACTTCAAGATCAACTGCCTGACCATTCTAGTTGCCTCTTTGATGGAGTGACAACATTGGTGACTGTCCCCCTCTACTCTGCCCCTGTGAGGCCCCTTCTGGAGTACTGCATCCAGGCCTGGCCCTAGAATAAGAAAGATGCAGAGTTATTGTAGCAGGTCCAGAGCAGGGCCAAAGGCCGAAACACCTCCTCTACAAAGACAGGGAACACTCAGGGAAGATTTCATTGTGGCCATCCTGTACATAAAAGAAGCTTAAAATCGGGATGGTTTAAAATATAAAGAGAGTAGATTTAGATTAGATATTAGGGGATAATTTTTCACTTAGTATTTTCGCACTGGCACGCGTTGTCCAGGGAAGATGTGGAATGCCCTGTCCCTGGAGTCGTTCAAGGCCAAGTTGGATGTGGTTCTGGCAACCAGATCTAGTGCCTGATTTAGTGGCTGCCAACTCTGCCCTTGGCTGGCAAGTTGGAACTAGATGATCTTTAAGTCCTCCTCCAATTCTAAACGATTCCTATGGTTCTATGATAAGACATGGCAGTTGCTTTGAGTAATTGCCTCAGGGAACATCCCCCAGGATTCATTTTGGATGAGATTATGATGGGTATTGCTCCCTCCACCTAACCCAGTTGCCCAGTGTGAACAGCTTTGTACACCTAGAAGCTCCCTGCAATGCCACAGAGCGTGGAGCATGTCCTCCCTGTGTCATGCTGGAATAATTGCAACACATCCCTTACCTTACTGTCCAGACTGTTGAACTAAACAAAGCATATAAATTATATATGTTGGCTGTTTACTGGTGCTGTGCAAGCACCAGCAGGGCCCAGGGAACATTCAGGAGCAAATGTTGCATCCCAAGGATGTAACACCCTGTGCAATGTGCTCTCAGAAATGGGGACGTGGGTCTCCCTCTTACGTCAGTGTTCAGACACAGTTTGTACAATTGCTGCTAGCATGGCCTTCAGTTGCTACTGTAAGATCTTCTTTGACATTAACCAGCGCTGCTAATCAGCAGAAAAGTGTCTTAGTACAATCCACACTATCGATTTTCTGAGCCAATCCAGCTTCAGCCATGTATTCTAATATATTTTCTATCAAACAGACTTCTAACCAAATGTTGTACTCCTCCTGAGCTGGGCAGCCAGAAATGCCCAAGACATGTCAAAGTTTCCAGAAGCTGAACCTCCTACTAAGGTATAGCAGAACTGAGACGAATTTAAATGCTTTTCTAACAGTAGAGGGCTGTTGTTTTACACTCCCTATCTGCACATGCGCAAAATATATTAGTAGGCTGTTCATCTTTGTGGCAGGATTGTTTTTTTTGTTTGTTTTGTTGTTTCATTTTCCTTTTTTTTTGCTTTGCAGAGCACTTAGATACCACAGTGCTAAGCAGTTTTCAACACAATTCTATGACAAGGGACTTCTCATTAACCTTGTAGTACTTACCAAAAAGCTGCTTTATTTTGTTTGTGGGTGCATGACTTTTGGGGAAACTAATGACATTGGCATTCCCATGTGTATATAATGTGTACAGACACTGCAATACAAAATTATGTTACCAATAGCATTTCATTTTCTCTGTCTCCAACGACTGCAATATTTGCATGTCATCTGGAGTGCAGTTTATGTTCATATTTCTGCTCTTCGCAAAATTCAGAAGTGACATCATTTTTGAAATCCAGCACCTTCAGTTGAAGAAACAAATAGCTCAGAATGTCAGAAATCTTATGGCACAAAATAAATGCACATTTTAATTTTCTGAAAACAAATTATGCTCAATAATTTGAACTATGACATCTGCTTTTTATTCTGCCTGCTTTCCATGTCTGGATTGGTAATTTTTTTTTTTGTAACTGTAAGCATATGTTCACTTAATAGCTATGGTTACGTGAGAGATACCACTACAGATGACATTTGTTGACTGATAGTTTATCATTTGGAGAAATATTTCTAAGTGCTGCTTTTGTTCTGTACTTCAACATGAAAAGTAGAGAGTGTTTGGGATTATTTCTTCATAGTGTTTTTTACAGCAAGAGAGAGAGGGAAGAAAAAGCATAGGATGGTGTGCAGTGTTCACTGAAATCAACATGATCTTTCCCTTTGGCTGCAGTGAGGTTGTGGTGCCGCTCTTAATGGGCCCTTTAAGCTAATGTACTTTATTTCACGTTTTCTGATCAGCTACACTCATGCCCACATGTATACCTTACTCAACTGTGTGCAGTTCTGCCACAGTTCACTCACTTATATTTATGTGCCCACATCTCTGCTTGACATTACTGGTGATGCTATTTTGAGCTCCCACCCCGAGCATTCATCCAACTTGAAACACGGGATTTTACACTATATTGAAAGACTGAACAGGTAAGCTGTCTTACCAAAGGATTTGCTGACTTGAACTGCACATGAATTAATCAAAAAACTTCAACTCATATCCACATCTGAATTTGTTGCGAGTGCACTGTGCAGTACTGCCTGGGAGCTGCCATGCAGCCATGCCACATACTGCTACCTCGCAGTGAGGGCATGGTTGCCAATTGCTATTGTGGATGCCCCATTGCATTTAGTTTTTTGGTTAAATATCTCCTGCACTATTCAGTTTCTGTATTGAGAGGGATTGCAGCAGAGATTGATTCTCCTGTGCATGAAGAGATAATGTAATCTGGAGCACAAATCAGACCAAAACCTTCAGTTGTTCTTTTCACCTTTTCCCAACATTTAGTTGGGAACTGGGTGAGAGTGAAACTAAGAGCGCAAATACTGGTAATGTCTATTGTCAACCTGATAATAATTGCAAATAGGCTGCTGCAAACTTGGAGTCATGTAGGAGTGCAAAGTGGGCTCATATAGGAGTCATGGGACTGATTGGTCAGGTGCCAGAGGAGTCAGTACTACATTCACCCGTGTGATGAGGGCCATCAGGGTCACCAGAAGGGCTACAGGTGTTATTGGTGGACTTGGGACCCTACTGGGACCACTGTTACTCTCAGTAGAAAAAGTGGGTTCACCACATCAGCTGAACAAGGCTAGGAAATCAGAGACAGCAGTTGCCTCAGAGGTGTCTCCAGCAGATTTTGTTTGACTTGATGTTGAGCAGACCAGGAAGACAGGCTATGCCACTGCTTACACAGTGCTGCCCACAGAGCTGAGGTGCAGAAATAGGAGGGAAATAGGTTCTCCAAGCTGGAGAAAAGCAAACTGCAGAGCTGTTTGATATTTCAGAGCTTTAACTGGCAGAAGAATTATCTTCACTAACACCTGCAAATGAGTATATAGTATAATGTAAAATTGATAGTCAGAGGGAGAAGAAATTCCTTAGAGCTCACAAAAGAAATACCTTTCTTCTTGCAAATTATGGTATAGCGGGGTATCATAGGCTGCTTCAAAGCCAGGAACATTAATGAAACCAAGAGCTGGAGCCAGGACACCCTGTTCTATTTTCGAGTGTGAGTCTCTTTGGTGTAAATGTTCTTCTTCTAATGAAGAAACCAGGCCAAAGTGATACAAACTTGTTGTCATTATGATGTGTTGGTCAGGTAAGTGATACACAAGCACTGCAGAGAAGACTCTGATGTGTTGTGGTGAAGTAAAACTGAGAGGCCAGTTAAATGCATACACAGCAGAAAGAAACTCTATTAACATGGCAGCCTACAGATCTAATGTGCTTACTGCTCCTGCATGTAGTTGTCAGATACGCCTCCTGTACTGCATTCAGCTCTGGGGCCCAGAGCACAAGAGGGATGTGGAGCTGTTCTGGTCCAGAGAAGGACCATGAGAATGTTCAAAGGGCTGGAGTGCCTCTCCTGTGAAGACAGGCTGAGGGAGCTGGGCTTGTTCAGCCTGGAAAAGGGAAGGATCCAGAGTGACCTCACTGTGGCCTTTCTGCACAAAAGCTTGTGAGGGACTCTTTCTCAGATAGCGTAATAATAGAACAAGGATTAATGGCTTTAAACTAGAAGAGGAGATAGGTTAGATATCAGGAAGAAATTTTTCATTATCAGAGTGGTGAGGCACTGGCCATGCAGAGGAACTGTGGATGTCCCATCACTGGAGACATTCAATGCCAGGTTGGATGGGGCCCTAGGCAACTTGGTCTGGTGGCTGGTGTCCCTGCCCATGACAGGGGGATGGAACTCAGTGGTCTTTAAGGTCCCTTCCAACCCAAAGATTTTACAGTTCTATGACATGGAACACTTACCTAGGTAAAGCATGTATCCAAATGCTCTACTTTTCATGGGCTTCACAACACTGTGCTGTTTTGGTTCTGCAGCAAAGCAGTATCTATCAGTCACTCACCTGAGATGGCTGAGACATCTCATCCATCACCCTGCTCTTCACCCAGGCAATCCCTGTTGCAGTTTGATTGCAGTGGGCTCATTGTTTAGGTTGACCCAGCCAGTTGTTTGAGACCAGGGATGATAGGGATCAGGTCTCAGCAGCTGTGTCTGCCTTGAAGCAAACAAGTTGTTTGGTTCTTGCAGTTAGATCATTTGGACATTCCCAAAAAGGCAGTCTGAAAGGACTGGGCCCATCAGCGTTTATATAGATGCGTTTTTTTCCTACTATTACATTGTACCATAAGGCTTCTAGCTCTCTAAAACTTGAGGAAGTGTTTGCAAATGTACTGCAGCTTTGGCCACCTGTTGTGATAAAGTTCAAAAATTCTGCATTATGCAAAATAGAAGTATGTTGCCCCAGGTCTGCACAGTGTGTCAGAGTCGGGGGAAAACTCAACATAGAATGGTACATCTCAGTAACAGGCAGCCAGGGAGAATCCCTATTGCAGGACAATGGGAGGCAAGTTCAGCACAGCAGTGCTTTCTCAGGGCTTGACCATAGGCTGTTTAGGCAAAATGCAGCTGGTCTGTGGCTCCAGAATACAAATACCTGTAAATTATCTTGTGAGTTTTCTTTTTTCTCTGCCTTTTTGAATCTTTTTTTCTCCTGGGGACCTTGGCATCATCATAGCCCAAGTATGCCCAGCCAGAAGCCTGTTTAGCCTTGAAAAAAGAAGACTCAGAGGGGATCTGATCCACATCTATAAATATCTAAGGTGCAGGAGGCAAAGGGATGAGGCCAGGCTCTTCTAAGCAGTCTGACAATAGGACGAGGGGAAATGGCCACAAACTGAAGCATAGAAAGTTCCACACAAAAGTACATGATGGAGCACTGGCACAGGCTGCACAGAGAGGTGGTGGAGTCTCCTTCGCTGGAGACGTTCAAGACCACTTGGATGCCTACCTGTGCAACCTGGGCTAGGGAGTTGCTTTGGCAAGGGGTTGGACTCCATGATCTCTGGAGGTCACTTCCAACCCCTACAATTCTGTGATTCTGTGATCCCATTCAGATCACAGCCAACCAACACCCTGTGCAGATAACTGGTGCTTGAATGGTTACACAAACATGCAAAATCCTTAGAGGGTAGTGAGCACTTTCACATGAGAACATAGCAAGTGCATTAGCAGGATGCTCAGTAAACTGAGCTTCTGTAAATCATAGCAAAGTGTGCACAGGCTTTACTTCTTTCTCCTTAAATATGCAAAATTACAGCTTTCCAGCAGCTAAAGTTACTGACAGGGCTTCTGAAAATTCTCCTGTGTCCTATTAAATTTTTGTTCTCCTTTTAATTGTATCTTCACCCCTGGGAATCCCCCCACTACAGAGCAGAGCACTCGCACAGAGGCAAACCCAAGGGAGTCCATGCTGGTGACTGTCAGCCTGCAGCACATTAGTGGCAGATGACCTTGCCATGGGAGGGTGCCAGGCAGGAGGGCTGCCCCTGGGGCTGCCCCTCTGAGCTCTGTCTGGGAGCTGTCTGAATGCTGCCCAACTCCAGCTGGCACAGAATTACCCAGGACCTAATTACAACAACCTGGTGACAGCCCTGTGAGAGGACTCCCTCATTAAATGCCATGGTCTGGATGCTGTGGCTGGCTCAGGGAACTCTTATACAGTTATTGCTAGAAACAGCAAGTACATACCAGGGGAAAGATCACTCCATAAATGCGTTATTTCTTACGTTTTTTTCGCTGAGCATCTGTTATTGTTCTCTGCCAAATACAGGATATTGGATCCTGAGCTTGGCTCAGCGTAGTCAATCTTCTATTTTTATGGTTAGATCTGCAGCAGCAGCTACAAGGAAAGCTAAAATACTTGAGTGGAAAAAATCATTTAATAGTATTTGTGTCTTTTCTTTGGCTCCTGCAGTACTAAGTAGTACAAGAGAGATGTGTCAGTATTGATCAGTATGTTCCCATTAGGGAATGTATTTGCTTTCTATTTCCATTATATTATTATAACGCTTAATATAAGCATAATTTATATATATTTAGATATTTAGATGTTTATAAAGTAGATGAAAACCCTTTTCTGATGCTGTTAGTTGTGCTGTGGGGAACAAAAGCTCTCGTGATGTGTAGCTTGTAGTGGAAAAGCTTTTTGCCTTTTTACTTTGATCAGGTAGAATAAAGAACAGGTCAAACCAGTAGAAACCTGTCTGATCTAAAAATAAAGAAAAGGGCCTGAAAGAATTGCAGGGCACCCAGTGACCTTTGGCAAGGGCTATTCAGGGACTGAAAACATGGCCTCTAGATTTCAGAAGCACGCTTTTCTTTCCCTTACACACCTTATTTTACAAGTTTTAGAAGCCAGTTGCCAAGAAACCAGTTTGGTGATTTGTGGTGCAAAAGACTCCTCATTAGCCAAAGAGAGTAGTAGTGACAACTCTCTCTGTGCCTTTGGTTGGGCTTAAAAGGTGTTACATCTCTCCTGCCCATTAGATACATTCCTGTCCATGCCACCATCAACACAAATGGATCCTTATTCACCCTTCCCAACCATCTTCACATTTGTGTTGTCCTAGGGATTTTCCAAGCATTTGCTATTCTCTGCATGTCCAATTCTGCCTCCTGATTTAGTGTCTATGCTGCCTTTTCTTCGATATATGCGATTGTCTCAGTCACCACTGGCTGTGTCCCCTGGGTGTTAAATTTCTCAGAAGTGTGAGCGTAATATCACTGGAACTTCTCTTACACAAGTTTCTGCTGTGGTAGTAAGACTTAGCTATGTTGGCCTGGAATTAGCATTTCATTGCTAGCATTACAAATAACTAAAAATGACCTGAAGTCACTCCTGCAGTTTTTAATTGCTACTCTTCTACGGAGAATCTCTGCTAGCAACAACTGATAAAACAACAATTCAAGATGAAAGCATATTTAATTTTTTTTATTATTATTTTATAGTGTTGTTCCTACTGATGTGGGGCACTGCAGGACATGTAAGCATAAGAGCAATAAGAACCACTGAACATGAAAGCCCTGACCATCTGTTCTTTTGCTGAGATGAATGAAGAAAAATACAGTTAAAACAAACTTCAAAGTTGATTTACTTTAAAATGACCACAGTTTTGCCAGTTCAAGCCTTTCAAACTCCAAATAATAATTATTTTAACATCTCCTTCTTTTCAGAGAAAGTCTTGCACTCCAAAAAATTGTCAGGTCCATTGTTTTATATTTACCTGGAAATCACACAAAAGCATTGTGTCTCCTTGGAGTTATGAAAATATGCAGAAAGTAAGAATCTTTGCCTGAAGGACTTCAAGTTCTAAAACATTTAAGGTCTTACAAAGAAAGGCCCGAGGCACACCCACTGTTGGCATGGAAAGCCCCAACTCCTTCAGGAAATGAATATTTAAAAAAAAATCCTGTTGTAGGGATGTGCCCACCTCATGGTACGTATCCATCATGTACACAGACATTTGGGAACACTCTTTCCAAGACCAGCTCCACAAAGCAGTGCTGAAGACGCAACATGCCTATAACCCAGCATCACCACTGGCCCCTGTGTTATGGAAAGTGGCAAGATGGAAAAGATCTAATTTACAGTTGTCTGGAGGCATGAGGCTATGACATTATAGTGGCTGTGTATTACTTCTCTAAATAATGGGATTTCCGGTGTTAAATTTAACACAGTCCGTTGTGGTAGAGCCATTTCTTACCAAGCTTGTCAGATGATACTGACAGATGGGAGACTTCTCCAGGTACCGTAATCTTCACATGCCTATGTCACAAGGGCACCGCCCTCTGTGCTCCAGTTTCTCATGCTATACTTTCATACATGGAAATACCTGGGGTATTTGGCACAGTTCCATGTTCAAAAGAAGCTCACTCATCTTGGACCCTCATTCTCTCAACAACAGCCTAATACCTAATACCATGTTGCCCTCCCTACTAAGCAACAAGACAAATCCCTATCATAGAATCCCGCGTGAATGTATGACTCCACTATGCAAGCCCAGACATAGGCTCCATGTGACATGCAAAATATACATTAAAAAAATTAGCTATCTTCAGTGATGCCCCCACTGACATGAAGCAACCTGAAACATAATGGCTTAGTAAGCTCCTGTTTTCCTGAAAGAAAAGTGCCTTATATCTCTGCATAAAGTCTTTCTGTTCTTAAAATTAGGGTTCCAGCGCAAGCAGTCCATTCCTCAAAAACAAAGACCTGCCAACACAAGCCACAGAGTCATAGAATCACTTGAGTTGGAAGACACCCGTAAAGCCACCATGTCCAACCTCCTGCAGTGAACAGGGACACCCACAGCTAGATCAGGTTGCTCAGAGCCCCAACCAGCCTGATCTTGAATGTCTCCAAGGATGGGGCTTCCACCACCTCTCTGTAAAGCCTGTTCTAGTGCCATGTCACTCTTACTGTGAAAAAACTTCTTCCTTATATCCAGATCCTACCACATGAATCTGAAATGGTAGGAGTCAGCCTTCAGCAGGAACATCTCTTAATTTTACTGTATGCACTTAAGTAAAATTGTTCATTAGCCTGCTCGCTTGCCTTGCCCAATATAATAAGTGACCCATACACCTAAATATATTTCCAGAGTTCTGCTCATTCTTTTTGATCTGATTTTATATCCACAGAAAAATATTTTCATGTCCTCCACATTTTAAAGGCAGAAGTTATTGTATAAATGTGAGTACTTTCCAGAACCTCCTGTCCCTGGGCAGTCTTCTGAGATCCATGACTACCAATAGCAGCTTGCTGCTCATTCTTGTTATGCTGACATACAAGTTTCTTTCAGAGCCCCTGAAGAACTGGAGGCTTGTTGCATTCATAAATTTCCCAGGAAGTCTGCCAGAGGCATAACATACTCCCAAGAATCTGAAAGTCATCAGAGAACTCTGAAGGCAATATTTAAAAACAAAACTAACAGTGAATGTTTGCACTTTATACAAACTTAGTAAAAAAAATCTACAAAACAGTTTATTGGTGTACTTCGGAAAGTTGAAAAACTTTCAAAGAGAGTTGAGAAAACCTTGACATAGAAATACTGCTGAGGAACACCCACGTGTTTAGCAGTTAAATGCAGGCAAAAATGGGTGCAGTGAGCAGAAATCTGCCACATACAAAAACTGAAAGTGAATCCAAGATGAGGAACTCTGAATCCTTACACTAAATTTTGGAGAGACGCAACAAAGTGGTATCCTTAGGCTGAGTCTATCAAATCAGAGCTTGTTGATACTATTAACTTCGAGACTGTTTAGCCATATGTCATGAAAGGCAAGAAGATTTCTCACCAGTAGCCTGAAAACTGTATTTTGGCCATGCTGGAAAACAAATCTTTTCATTGATGAACATATTAAGCCAAGAGATATGGTGATGTGCCAGCATAGGAATTCTGGTGACTATCCAGATCTTTTGAGCTGACGAATCCTCAGGTATTTCTGGTCACAGGTGCAGACTGTGTTCTAATGATGAGACTGGCTTGTAGCAGAACTAGTCCTCACTTCCTACTAAGGGCACCATAAGAAAACATGAGCAGTTCACAGATCTTTAAGTCCACAGATTGCTTCTTCACTTCTTACATTTCCAGGAGCTGTCATAAAGGCTCTCCTGGGACAAAGCTTTAACACTGGCAAAGTGTTACTTGCTGAGTTAAGCATTCTTACATGCTAGTTGAAGTGAGAATCTCTTCTTTGTTGCTGTTGTGTTGTTTTTTTTTGTTTGTTTGTGTGTTTTTGCATTTAATAAATGCTACATTACTGTAGCAAAATATGAAGTTTCAGCTTTCTTCTGAAGGTGTTCTTTCTTATGCTGGAAGCCATCCTAAATCAGGTGTGGGAGATAGGAGAGCAGCCAAGAAAGATTTGGCTTCCACTTTCAAGTGGAGCTAACTGGGTTTCACTGCATGTAAAATCCTACATAATAATGCATTCATTGGCTTTCATCCAGAAATCCTTCTGACTGTTGCTAGTTTTCCCCACCAGCTGAGAGTCTGTCTTCCATGCAGCTCTCTCACCAAGCCATTCCTCCAGCCTTAAAGAGTTCCTTGAAAAATGGATTTGAGATGCCCATAAGTCCATCTGACTGTGGTGCTCCCTACCAGGGCTCCTGTGCTGCCACCTGTGAAATAATTCTTATTCAGGCTAATGAATATCGCTACTGCAAGAACCAGTGCATAGAAAGTGGCTGTGAACACATCTAGGATGGTAATTAGACAAATATTTCTGAGTCTCAGAAGGGGACAGTTCGAGAAAAGCCTTTTGTTGTAGCCATGATAGTTACATCCTGAACTACTTCAATTAAAAATAAAAAGTTTAAGCAGTTTATGTTCTCTCTACAAAATAAGAGAGCAAACCTCTGCAACCACTGTGTTTCCAAGCCTAAATGTTAATATTTAGGCACATCAGACATTTCCTCGCATTGCCAGTAACAATTTCTGAAGTGCCTTTGTGGGGAGTTTGAGCTCCTTTGGTGGCTGGGTGAGCTGACAGGGGCAGCCAAGGAAACACCACTGCCAAGAAGAGTGTGTGACTGGGTGGGACTAAATCTTCCCTGGATTCGTGACAGAAGAGTTTTTTGAAATGTATAGGTGTGCATTTTCATTTTATCAGTGCTGTGGTTTACCACTAGTAGCAGTGGATAAATGGGAAGGAGATGCACGAGATCCATGCACTGAAGGGATGCTGCCAGCCCTGGTGCTCGGCAGAGGTCTCTGCCCAGCTGCAGCCTGACCACCATCTGGTACAGCTGCTGGCATCACAGTAGAGAAGGGTTTTAAGGAGGGATTAACCACCAGAGCATCTTCCTTCTGCTTCCTTTTGTTCTTTTATGTTTTCTCTGCTGGCTCCAGAGCAGCAGGTAAGAAGCTCACATTATTGTCAGACTTTTTCTTGCTGTTATTGATGATCTGCAGCAGCACAATGAGAATGAGCAGAGCCTTGGAGAGTAAAGCTCTAAAGAGGCAAAACTAAGGAAATCAATGTTTGTTAATGTAGAAAAGAGAATCACCTGCATCTAAAAGAACTTACTGATGGAATGGGGTATATGAGTCTCTGTCTCAACTCCCACCGGCAATCATCCTGCTTAAGGAGTGAGAGAAGCAGAGACAGAGAGAAGTAAAATGCTGTTCCCTGAGTTAGGGGAAATGATCCTCCCATTCTTGGATGAAAACACTATGCCTATTGAGTTTGCTGAAGTCAAAAGCAGTTTGTGGGATGCATTTTCATTTTATACCTGAGTAGCTGTCCATTACCTTTTCTGACCCTGTCAGGTGTGTAAGGGTTGTGAGCTAGGCTGTACCTAAACCAGCACCAAGAAGAACTAAAATACTGGTCCTAACTTGTGGTGATTGAGAATAAAGGACTCTTTTTTAGCTCATTTTACTAGCAATGTGTGGAACCCATGTGAATGGGCCCAGAATGGGGCGGTTAGTTCTTATTCAGAAGTGTGCACTAAGTGGGATTATTGATTTCTTCTCTGCTTGGAGATAGCGAAAAACAGAATAAGCAGGAAACTGTTTTGACACTTGACCTCATGCATGTTCAGTGCTGAATTGTTTCCTAGCAGGTTCTCGTGCATCCATTTTTAACCTTGGGATGCTGCTGTCTTTATGCGCTCAGCAAGGGCACTCCACACACTGTTATTTTCTCCTCACCATCAGCTAATTGGTCTTTCCAAAATACACTTCATTCAGCCCCAAATTATCAAATCGATTGATTTTTTTTTTAACAAATCATTAATCATTACACCACTGCTTGTCTACTTGGTTTTGTCTGCTTTTCTCTACCCATTCACATACTATACTAAACTTTTGTTTTAAATTACACCTACTTTTCATCTTCTGTTATTAAAATAGGAACAATGGTGGTGCTCACACAAAGCTAGATAAAGAAGAAAATGATTAATTAGAGTATACATCAATAAACCATTGACTTTCCCTTAGTGCAATGTATCTGTAAAGGATTTAGCAGCTCCAGAAATAGTAGCCTATGAAATAAATATCAGTCCCTTTTTATTCAGAAGTAAACTTAAATTATACATTTCTTTTAAAATGTGATGTATTTACCTGCTCTGCAATTTTTAAATTGGTTGTTCAAATCCTTATGATTCTATGATTCTATGACTTTTCCTTACTTGCAGAGCTGATAACACAATTGTGAGTATAAAAGGATATGGAATTACTCCTGTAACTGGTGTGTTTGTTTCAAACTCCTCTTCCACCTCTGTTTTATTTTATTGTAACATCTCATTGGTAGTTGTTCACAGTCAAGTGATTCATCCAAATACTTGGGATACCAAGCCACGTATTTCTTGAATGAAGTACAAATGTTATGTGCAGAGTGACTGTACTTTGTCACCCACTACTGCTCACCCTCACACTGCTCAACCAACCCTGGGTGAGGAGCAGCAGTAACTGTCTGTACACAGCAAACAAGAGATGTCTAGTTTGAAATCAGTGTACCCTAAGCATTTCTGCCATCATCCTCCTCACCTGCAGGAGAAGTGTTTTAAATACTGAGATGGAAATGCAGAAGTCAGCAGTCGTGACAAAAGAGCAGTCATATAAACTGATACACTTTAAAAACATAAGGGCACAAGCTGTTCAGATTAGTATATGCCCTTTAGTGTCAAATCTGTTTATATTCTAAGATATAACAAAGGCTTAAGGAATAATAGCAGTTTTGGAGAGCATTCCTTTGACCTTGTACTGCTCACAATGGACTCTTTCATCCTGTATAGAAACTTTAACTCCTCAGCTATTGTAATCCAGCTGAATATATCTCTAGCAGATTTTAAAAAGGAAAAGTGAATTTGTTGCATCTAAGAAGCTTGTGTTTAAGGCAAGTAAATAATTCCAAACAGCTCCTATTGGTTTTCTAGTGGTGTCATTTCCATGAACAACAGGACGTTTTTTAAATGTAAAACAACAATTGAATTGTCACAGTATGGGTGGCATTTCAGTTCTGCATCGCTTTCTCACTGGACCAGAAGATAAAAGGTTGAAATATTAAGGGACATGGAAACAGACGTGCTTCATCTGTTAGCATCTCAGCATGGAACCAGAATTGCACATCTGTGGGGAAAAAAAAAACAACAACAACAACAACAAAACCAAAACCACTAAAATGACATCCCTACTGTGTTAACCCTTGCATCACCATTCTTTACCTTTAGTCTAAGCATTTCTTAGAAAACTGGGGTAATGCCACTATAGTGGCAAGTATCAGATTATATTTTAAGCAATTGGGGTGAAATTACATACAGAAGTGATTTCTTCTCACAGTTAATCAACTTGTGACCAACTCCTTTCATCTCCAAAAGTTTTTTTCCTTGTAGAGTCTTCATCTTTCACAGCAGAAACTCCAACTGTCCTTTCCAGTCTCTCTAAGCCCTTCTCCAGCTCACTTCCTATGGGCTTTCATCTAGTTGTTGCAGTGTATCATCTCCCCATTAATATCTCTAACCACCTTATCCTAGCAAAAGTATAACTATTTCCAGCTTTCTGCCTGTTTATTCTCACTCCCTTTTCTCTTTCATGAACATCCTTCTTTGAGGTTCCTGAACTGTGGCTTAATCCCAAAAGGTGTATGAATTTTCTTAAGACTCATAATTGAGAGGAATATGAATGTTTTCCATCTTTCTTAGGAAGGCTGGAATTGCCCCATGCACTTGAAACTGGTACCTTTTGTATGACATGGTCTGAAAGATGACACCATGCTGCGTGGAAGTGTTGGTCTACCTGACAGTAGGAGAGTCCTGCAGGGGGATCTGAATAGGCTGGATAGCTGGGCTGAGGCCAGCTACAAGTTTCAACAAGACCATGTGCCCGGGTCCTGCACTTTGGCCACAAAATTTTCATATACCACTACAAGCTTGGAGCAGAGTGGCTGGCAAGCTGCATGGAGGAAATGACTCTAGGGGTGCTGGTTGACTCTCAACTGAATGTGAGCCAGCAGTGTGCCCAGGTAGCCAGGAAGGTCAATGGCATTCTGGCTTGTATCAGAAATAGTGCTGCCAGCAGGAGCCAGGAAGTGATCATTCACTCAGCACCAGTGAAAGCACACGTTGAGTACTATGTTCAGTTTTGGTCCCATCAATACAAGAAAGACATAGAGACCCTTGAGTGTGTTCAGTGAAGGGCAGTGAAGCTGTGAGCAGTCTGGAGCACAAGTGTCAGGAGGAGCAACTGGTGAACTAGGACTGTTCAGTCTGGAGAAGACGAGGCCCAGGGGTGAACTTGTCACTCTCTATAACTACTTGAAGGGAGGTTGTGAGGTGGGGGTCAGCCTCTTCTCCTGTGTAACTAGTGATAGGACTAGAGGGAATGATTTCAACTTGCATCAGGGGAGATTCAGGCTGGATATTGGGAAAAACAACTTCTTCAAAAGTGTTGAGGTATTTGCAAAGGTTCCCCAGGGAAGTGGTGGAGTCACTGTCCCTGAAGGTGTTGAAAAACTATTTAGATGTGGCTCTGATGGGCATGGATTTGTGGGCATGGTGGGGATGAGTCGATGGTTGGACTGGACGATCTTAGTGATTTTTTCCAACATTAATAATTCTATGATTCTCTGATTCTATGTAAGTATGCCAGGCACTATTCTACCAGCTTCCCGGTATCACAATCACATCCCAGTGCCTGGACTCTTGCTCTGACACTGATATTTTTCCCAGAGAGGCAGCAAACCAGATTTATTATTTTGTCACTGACTGCCTGTACCATCATCAGTACAAGGATATAACACTGTTTCAAAAAGGTCCTGTTTGCATTTCATTAAGTTGTCTCTCCTTTAAAACTAGTGTAAAGCCTGTCTGATTTCTAATTGTTTCAAGACAAAAGAAGAACAAAAAAATTAAATGGGACAGAAATATAACATGAGTAGTAGGCTTTCAACTGCTTAGGGATCTCAAGTCGGATGTAAAATGTTTTTTTAAAAGGTCATATAGTAGAAATGATCAATTTTAATAAGACATTCCTCTCTGCTGTCGAGGCAAAATAGTCAACATGCAACAACTTTGATTTGTGCAAAGTTTATATGAATAAAATGTTCATACTCTGAAGTGTAGCACAGAATCACCGAATTGTAGGGGTTGGAAAGGACCTCTAGAGATCATGGAGTCCAACTCCCTGTCAAAGCAGCTCCCTAGCCCAGGTTACACAGGTAGGCGTCCAGATGGGTCTTGAATGTCTCCAGAGAAGGAGACTCCACCTCCTCTCTGTGCAGCCTGTGCCAGTGCTCCCTCACTGCACTGTGAAGAAGTTCCCACGCACATTTGTGCTGAACTTCCTCCGCTTCCGTTTGTGGCCATTTCTCCTTGTCCTATTGCCATACACTGCAGAGAAGTGTCCAGCCTCGTTCCTTTGCATAAACCTTCAGTATGCAATAGGTCATAGTGCCAATAATAGTGCTTTTAATATCTGTTATCATAGTTACTGTGCTCCGAGAGTCTGTTTGCACCTACTGTCATTGTCACCTGTAAAGAATATATTAAAAAACAAAAAAAAAACAAAAAAAAAACCCTAAAAGATAGGAAGATAACGACGGAGAAGGAAGGATTATGTGATGAGAAATTAGCTTGGATATGGAAGAAAGTCTAGATTTTTGTTGGGAAAGTTAAGGTGAACTGCATATGATCATTTGTCAGTGAAGAAGTGAAGACAAGGCTTCTGTACATTTTAGTGGGTCTAGAGTTGTGCTTCAGAAATGCAAACAGAATAAAAGGAAAAAAAAGGCATTTCATGAGAGGATTTTGTAAAATGGATGGCGTGGAGAATGCAGCTGGTATGAGCAGCCACCAAAATGCAGCTACTCCTGTGTACAGTTTGAAGAGAGATACAACTGCTCTTATTTTCATAGTTCTACCCCAGAACTTCTCAGTGATGATCAATTTTGAAAAGAGCTCATCTCTTTGGGTCACACACAGACCCCAGCCACACTGTAGAGCCATGGTTCATATTTCTAAGCAATTACTTCATCACTTACAAAAGGAGGTATTACGGCCATTTCAATCTTTATGTGCAATTTTTAAAGACCTTGTTTTACAGAAGTTGAGTGTAGGATCCCTGCAGGCTTAATGAACAAAATTCATTCTGAGGATTACATATTATTGCCATCATCCAGCTGTCATCTTGCTGTCTATTTTGTGTGTTCAGTCACTATTTTCTTTAATTCCTATGATGGGGTGTTTTTCAATGTGCCAGATGAGGAAAAAGATCAGATTTCCCTCTGGATAATGGGTTGCAAAGCTAGCAAGGCACAGCAAGTTGCTGATTTTTAGGGAACAGAAAATATTCTTTCTTGTTGATTGTGCTTTCTTAGTACTCTGGTTAAAAGTGGACAGAAAAGTAGTAGCAGGGCTGAGACAGGGACAGGGCTAAGTAATACTTACAGCAACTCTATTCTTCCATATACTTAAGAAATAATAAATAGAGGGATAAAGACTACAATAGGTCTGTTTGATTAATGTTCTCATATCCAACTTTTAGAGCGTTTACATGCTGCACCATCAGAGCTTTCTGCAACCATGGTACCAGCTCCAGACACCAACACAATGCTCTCAAAAACTGTGTGGCGTGGGCAGGGCTCAGACTTGCACAGGTCTGTCTGAGACATCAGCTCTGTACAAAAGTTTATTTCTGAGTTTAGAAAAATCTGCAGTGGAAATCTAGCTCTCCTCACTATCAAAATGACTATTTATAAAATAACCCTTGCCTGTTATGAAGTTTCTGTTACAATTCCTGATAGCCTATGCTACTTTTATTCAATTAATTGAATTAACCAATCTATTTCACACTATCCTTACTGCAAGATGTTGTATTTGTGGGTGGACAGCTGTTATCACAGTCCACTGTGGGAGTTACAGAAGAAAGAAGGAATGTCATTTATATTTCATTCACTTCTCAAGTGGGGCACAATACATACAAGTTCTGGTGAGAGCTGATTGTCTTAACCAGAAGAAAAGAGCATGTAAAAATGTCCCAATTCCTTTGTTCAGCAAAAATATGGTAGAAATTTGTTCTGTTCCCCAGAGAAAACCTGGTGTTCTGTTCTTCTCTCAGTTAATGAGGACCTATACAACTGAATCCTTGACATTATTTTTTTCCTATCCTTTGCAATATTTTTCATGGCTGGCTGACTTCATTCTGAGAGCATCCCTTCACTCTTCTGCTTTTCTCATTGGTACATTTAACTTACAACATTTTCCCTTTAGTCAGGGAAGATTTCTGTTTTATCCTTACAGGGTGAAATCTCTCTACATGCATGTGGGGATGACTAGAACAGTTCTTACATGAGATACAGTGATCTTCACAACCACATCTGGACTCTTGTACCATCTCTGATTTCAGTGGTATTAGAAAGACTTAAACTTACCTAAATCTAATACCTCAGGATTGTCCAGAGTAGGGAATCCTTTTGTAACAGAAGGGGATATTCAGATATTTCCTTTTTTTAATTTGTGATCCTCAAATTTTTTGGTTTATACATCTTATCTACCTGAAACTAACACACTGGTTTTTATACTGGAGATTAATATTGCTATCTGGTACATCAGAAAATTACATTAGCATTTATTACCATGTCTTAGGCTTAATAAAAATCAACAGCGTTTGTTCTTTTCTCCCTTCAGACATGAGCCAATGGTCTGAAGAAATTTTAGAAACTCTCATAGCAAAACTGTAATAAAAAAGTCACAGAGCAGTGAGTAAATTTGATGTATGTTCATGTTTTTGCATGAAATGCGTGTGTAAAGAGACAGACATGCACCTTGCCATTGAAAACACATAACACACTGTGCTTTTCTAATGATGCAATTGGAAATTTTGAAAGCGTTCAATACAAATTCCAAAATACATTGCTAAGCTACAAAAAAGGCAGGCATACAAAGACAAAATGCAATAATCTGGAAACTGAAACAAAATTCCTATTTGTATAAGAAAACATTACATTTGTCTTTTTCAAAGAGGGAGGTGGGTAGCATCTGGTAGTCCACATACCACTGGTTGAAATATCCATGCAAATTTTAAATTGTGTGTTGATACTTTATAACATAGCAACCTAAGAAGGATTCTGTTCATAGATTAAGACAGTTAGCTACGTTTTTGTGAGCTAAGTATTTAGTTCTCAGTATACTCAATGAAAGTCTAGGCAATACTTCCGGAACTGGTTCATTTGCTCAGGCACTAATTTGTAAGCCCATGAAAGATGCAGTCTGGCATCCCACCCTACCTCCAGCTGCTATCCACACCATGTCCTCAAGGGATGAGCCTCACAAAGGCCCTGTTGGACCAGTGCAGATATCTCAGATGCTTGAGGGTTTCAGAGATGTGCTAGATGTCTCTACCAACATCTATCAACTGCTCTTCATGACACATGGAAAGGGATTCATGTCCCCTCAGAGCAGATACCACATTTTAACTGAAACCCTTTGTCCCACTGGCTGTGCTGGGTAGATGGGGACAACTAGAGGGCTCTGGTACTACTGGAGATGCTCAGGAACATCCCACATACCTACACAGGGTGGGTGGGCACAACATGAGCTTACCAGTGTCTACTCTTTCTGAAACATCCTCTGGAGACTGAGTAGCCTAAAATGACTCTGTACTCCTATGTTAAGCTAAGAAATCAGTTCCTTCAGAAATCTCCATCTCTTGTAATGCAAATGTGAAACAAAGATCGTGTGTAAACCCATAGATAAAGATACTTTGTGTTAGTAAGTCCTCATTAGACTCCATAGTAAAACATTTTTTTTACAGATCATTAAATTAAGAATATTTTGTGATCATTTAAAAATCAAAGCAGATCTAAATGTACCATCAAGCTATGGCTCACAGTGAATAAGAAACTGATCTCACAGATTTGACGTCTCGCACAAAATTGTCATCCCTCATTTAAAAAGCTGAAGCCAGTCAGAAGAGTAACTCATAATCTTCCCCTTCAGTGTACAAAATCCAAGAGATAAAATAGGACAGGACTATACCTTACCCTAGTTTCACTTAACTAGAGAGAAAGGAAGTATCATTCCCAACCCCCAGCATGTTCAGAAAGGCAAACAAACATCAGACATGAGGATCTTCTCCACAGCGGTGAATTCCAGTATTGATAATGCTCTGGCTTTTATTCAAGTGAAATGTAGCTTTACTTAGAGACCTGGATTGTATTATTTTGGAGTCTCAGCTTCAATTACAACTAATGAATAAATAAAAAGGATAGGAAAAGAAAGCGGGGAAGGGAAAATAAGAGGGAAAGGATAAAAAGTGGATAGGGAAAGCAGAGAGGTGAAAGACAAGGCAAGGAGAAATATCTAAACCTAACTGTTGCAGATGAATCCTTACAGTAGAGCCTTATGTACTCTAGCAGCTCATAAAACAGGAAGAAATAGAAAAGTTTTTTCTCATTTATGTTTTTGCTTAAAATCTCCTGGCTTCTAACTCAATATCAGTTAAGGAACTGTGATCTGTGAACTTCAGACTTTAGGGTCAGCAATATTAAAACACATATGGATGAAGAGTAATGGAAGATAATCAGAACAGTATAATGTGTCTTCAGGTTTTACATCTGATGAATTCCACTCAGAGAGAAGAACATTAGAGGGAACACTGCTGGTAGTAAAAAGCTGAGCATTTGGATGCCTGCCATGTCCAATTCCCTACTGACACTGAAGTGCCTGAGATAATGCAGAACAGTACCTTGCAAGACTCACTTTAGTTCTCCTTTGCTGCATGTAAATGTTTCTCTTTCTTCCTATGGCAACCACTTAAAAAGCTGAGTGGTTATGTTACCCAAGTGTTTCAAATATAAAAACTTACTGTAAGGTTGAGAACTTACTATAAATATCTGCTGACTGTTTGGCCTGCTTAATGCTGAAAATGGATGTGTAATTTCAACCTATTAATATGCGAAGTGTCACCTTCCTCTCTTAAAGATGAATAAAAGGCATTATAATCCATTATAGTCTAAATTAACACTCCCCTGTGATCAAAGAGGAGGTGATGCAGAGTGAGATTTTCCAGTCGCTGGGTGCACATCAGAAGGACTCCACCACCGTGTACAACAGTAACGTTCCTCAAAAGACCTGGAACAGTCTGAGGATGTAGGGGTGGTACGGTGGGTGCTGCTTAGCCATCAGGGAGCGGGAAAGTGACTAGCAGCTGGGCAGGAAACCCCAGGCTTTAACATCAGAGGTCTATACAACAAGGATTTGACACAAGGCCATTTTGTCCTTCTTCCACAGAACATGAATTCTCAGACAGGATTAGGCTATCATTCAAGATGCTGTTTCCACCCAGATCATTTCAGAGCCCTGAGTTCATCTCATTGCACCTGATTATGTGGAACTTTTATGGAAAAGGGAGGATAAATGCATGCTTGCTCCTTCTGTTTCCCTGAAACTGCCTGTCAAGGAGCAACAGACTATTCCAAAACTATGGATCTCCCTTGAGATCCCTCCAGATGATTTCCACAAAAAACGAGCAATTCTGAAATGATACATCTTCTGTCCTGCTCTGGAGGGCTGCTTCTGAAGTTATGACCCCTTCTTGGATGAGTAACTTGTGCAGGTAATTGAATAGTCCATGTTATCAAATTCAAATTTTAAGCATCATTGCTGAAAGTTGTTCCAAATTTTGAAATGACTTTATAGCAGTTGCTCAAAATAGACATCTAGAAATTTGACAGTAAATAACTGCTATTGAGAGCAGAGAGGTTTTTTTTGTTTGTTTGTTTTTGTTTTTGTTTTTTTTTCTCTAGAAAACAATGAATGCTTGTTTCCAGGGGATGCAGCATTATACAAGCCACTCACCAGCACAGGATGACCTAAAAATTATCTGTTGCCTAGGTAGCAATCATCATGATCTGGTTACGTTTGTGTTGTACAAACAGACATGGCACCAACAGATGATGTATAAATTTATGTGTTTAAAAATGCCAATTTTCTAAAAATTACAACTCTTGGCATAGCTAGTTTAAAATGTGGATCAAGAATTCTCTGATAACAGAGTTTGCATAAATTCCATGGGCAGGCAGTCAGTTGATTTTGGAAAAAAAAAAAAAAAAGCATTAATAATTAACAAAAAATAAAATGAAATTTAATCAGTGCATGAGAAGTGGATAAAAAGAAATGCTGAAAAAAAAGGACAATCAACCAATACTGATAAAGATACTGAGTAGTCAAAATGCACTCAGAAGAAAACAAATCTGCCTTCAGCCAAAACAAACACAAATGGTCAAATGAAAAATAATGCTATCAAAATATTCAGTAAACATATCAATTCTACATTTTAAATCAGGAAAGAAAATGTATCCACTCTCTTTGATGGAAAGTTACTATTGACATCTGAAAGGGTGGTGAAGTAGGCAATAAAGTGCATATTTTCTGTTGTATATACACAGATCATATAAATCTGTAAAGAATGTAGGTGAGAAGCTTTCTGAAACCATCTGTTTAAATCTGAACAGTTATTGAAAAAATAGTGACATCTTTGAACTTCAGTGCAGAATATCAAAATGCAAGTTGAAAGGTTATATTTTTATCCTGGACAGTATTGACAGTACTTCAGGGACCTCATACAAACTGGTGAAATCCATAAACTCGACCAATGTAATTCTGAGTATTAAATGCTCAAAGGGGCTTACATACCAGTTTGCCTGATGTGAGTACTGAAGAAAACAAACTAAAGCCCCAAGCTAAATCGTGATCTCTGCCAATAAGGAGTTAAAGGCTAAGCATGAGATGCAAAAAAATAATTCAGTACATGAGGAAATTTGAGAAAAACTTTAGGCACCTACCCTGGAAGTTTGGCCATATATCACTCCTCTGACCACACATGCCTGAAGTGTGAGTTGTTTGTTTTATCAGCACCTTCCATGTTGTAGAGATAGGGTTGCAGTCTTGGTAAATTAATCCTTAGTTTAGAATCTGCTGCTTTATAACTAGTGAAATTTGTTCCATCCAAGGATATAGAGATTAGAGATAATGAAAATTACACTACAGGCATCCCCAGATCTAAGTCTTGGCTTGGGTACTAGGAATACTTTCTTCTCTGAAAGATGGATCAGGCAGTAGAATGGGTTGTATGGGGATGTGGTGGACTCACCATCTCTGAAAGTGTTCTAGGAACACTTAGATCTGGTACTAAGGAACGTGGTTTAATGGGCAACACTGGTGATAGGTAGACAGTTGGACTGCATGGTCTTAGAGGTCTTTTCCAATCTGAATGATTCTAAGATTCAAAGTCAGAAAGATGAGGCCCACACCAGATACACTAGTATCAGTATTTAAAACCTCAGGCAGCGTAGTCTGAAATACAGTAGTACAGCTCAAAACCAGTAGTACAGCTGATTTCTTGACTGCCAAGTGGTTAGAGGACTTCTGTAGGAACAAGGTCACAGAAGATGGACTTCTTCCTGACCAGGTGCAGAATTATTCATCAAGAACCATCCTTCCTAGTTTCTAGGCTATGCAGAATAACAGGCACTGAGCAACTGATCTGCTTCTACTTTCTACATCATAACAAATACTTAACAGCTAGCAGTTTCCAAGTGAAAGTATATATGTTTGGTTACAACACTGTTGGTGATAGGTCAAACCTGATTTCACAGAATCACAGAGTGGTAGGGGTTGGAAGGGACCTCTAGAGATCATCTAGTCCAACCCCTCTGCCAAAGCAGGCTCCCTAGACCAGGATACACAGGAGACCCTCTCACTAACTTTTCCTAAAATCTTCAGGTCCCTGATCACTGAGCCAGGTCAAGAGGGACAGTGAGATCAAAGACTGGAACTTGGAAGACATTGAATGGTTCAGTGAAGTGAGTTTATACACCAACACACAGAGCTTCCGTGAGATTACACTCAAGTGCTGAACTGGGGCAGCAATTATTTGTGTGAGGTCTTTCTTTAAATTGTAGAATGGAATCATAGAATCACCAAGATCATCCAGTCCAACCGTTCACTTTCCACTAACGTTTCTCCACTAAACCATGTCCATCAGTACAACATCTAAACGTTTCTAGTACACCTGCAGGGACAATGACTCCACCAGCTCACTGGGCAACCCGTTTCAGCACCTCACCACTCTTTAGGAGAAGAAATTTTTCCTAATATCCAATCTGAACCTCCCCTAGTACATCTTGAAGCCATTACCTCTCATCCTGTCACTGTTACCCAGAAGAGGCTGACCTCCACCTCGCCACAACCTCATTTCAGATCATTGTGGAGTACAATAAAGTCTCCCTTTAGACTCCTCCAGACAATTACACTATAATGGTTCTTGACTGTAGTGCACTACCTCTGATGTCAGACTTCTCACTCAAGTAATCCAAAACATAAGGATTGCCTCAGCTCAGCTCACAATTAAAATGGAATCACTCTCTGAACCTCACCAATCCCACAACCACAGACTGCAGATGCTATCAGGAGATGGACAATTGTTCTGTCTTGGAAAACTGATGACTTATTACTCAAAACAGGCTTGTCAGAGCAGTGCTGGAATTTTGTCCTGCTGACTCCTGCACTGTACCTGGTTTGTGGATAATGAGAAGACTTCCAGAACTGTCAGACTGACACCTTTGACAAGCTGTAAGTTCTTGGAGGGGAGGATAGATTTTATTTTGTATTTTTTAAGCAAACTCTTACAGCTACAACTGACTACCTAGCCCTAGACATGGTAAATTGTCATTATTTATAATGTGTTTTTCTGCACTGGAGATCTACCAGCAAATGCCAGGATTGTTTTGTTGATGCACTCCAAGCATTACAGCCCTGTGTCTCAAATGGTGTAACAGCTCTGCTCCAGCAATGACGAATGACACATTTTGCTGTTGGCATGCAGCCAGAACATTGTCTCCCCAACCCCATGACTGTGCTGGTGACTTCTCACTCCATCTGCGTATTTTTTCAGCAGGTCTGTGGTGTCAGGCAGAGGTTGTATGCCTTCCTCTTCTGCAGCATTTTTTTTTTTCTTCCCTCCCTCAATGCAGACAGGTCAGCACTCACCATCCCTCTCCCAGGGAGGTGTTCAGCCTGCTATCTCTTATCCTGCTCAGCGTTTTCTTGTTTCTTTAAGCTACCAAGCTGTGAGGAGAGCGTCTGTCTCTTTGTTCTGTATTTGTGTAACACACACTGACAGAGAAATGCCTCCTGTTTCCAGCTGCTTTGGTAATACAAATTAAACAAGAGTAGTGGCACGGTTGCCTAATTACCCTGTTTTCTTCCCTATTTCAGCAGCAATTTCAATCAGTTGAATTTCATAATGATGGATTTAAGAGTAGGCACCATACTAAGACTCTTCTGCATTCTGATGGCTGAGAGCTGCTGGGTATGGGTCTTTAAAGAGATAACAATACCATGGAAAGTCACAAGCCACTTCTGTGTGTTCTTTAGAATGACTTGGGGATATTTAAAATTTGAAAAGTCCTCTAAGATCAAGTCTAACCATCAGCACTCTATGATCAAGTCCAACCATCAGCCCAACCCCACCGTGCCCAGTAATCTTGTCCTTCAGTGCCAAATTTACGTTTCTTGAACACCTCCTGGGATGGTGATTCCACCAAGTCTCTGGGCAGCCTATTCCAGTGCCCTACCATTCTTTCAGAGAAGTTTTTCCTAATATCCAGTGGGGATGGCCTTGTTTGCTCTCCCACTGGGAATGGAAACCCCTATCAGTGCCACCAGCCATGTCTCAAGCCCCAGCCGCTCATGTCTTGCACTCCTAGCATTGGCTGTGCCACCACACTGTTAGATGGTCTGCCATGTTGTGCTTTTAAAAAGAGCAACTTCTGCTTTGATCTTGGCAACCTGAGACATTAATTTAAATGCCTCCTGCCTCCTTCCCTAAGTGAGCACTTCAGCATCACTGACTGCTCAGATGCACCGCTGGATGACAGCTCTTTGGGAATTGGCCTCTTGAAACAAGGCCCTGACAGAGGGGAATGTGGCATAGTGCCCTGCTTGCTTCACAGATCTGAAGTATGCAAGAACTCAAATGACTAATACTTTAAAGTTTTTCAGTTTTAAATGAGCAGCTTTCTAGGAACCCTGAGTGCTGCCTCTCGCCAGAACAGCCTTTAGAACTCCAGAACCAGTTCTCCTGTGCCTTAATTTTTTGGTGCTGGATGTCTGGGCAAAGTCTCACTGTGCTCCCTGAGTGATGTCAGCTGTGTGGGGTGTTTGCATGGTACCTGGGGCAGCTCTTCTTAATGGGCTCCAAAAACTGTCTGCAATAAACTCAGCAGCTCCCCAGATGAGAATTTTACACCATTACTGAACCAAACAGCTAATCATTAATAGCCACCTACAATCAGCTCCAAGCTTCCTTGTAACTCAGGCTGCCTTTTTGAAAGAACATCTAATGTTATTTTTTACTGCTTACAGCAGAAATCTAAGAAAAGCTTCAATGAAACAGCAAAATAATTGACTTTTTTATTAGCTTGGGTTGGTTAGTATGACTTCATAACTGAGTATCGAGATCGGCACTCTCAAGGGTATGAACTTCTGCAGAAGTTTTGGTTAGACCCTGGAACATGACATGATGGCAAACAGGAGTCCTCAAAGAGAAAGCACATGTAACACAAAGTAGATTGGAGATAAGAAGTTATATAATGTAATACAAAAGAACTAGAGGAGTTGAGTGGCCGCAAAAATATTTACTGCAGAGTATTTTTCTTTTTCCTCCAGATGAGACTTGTTGGAATTTGTGATATTAAGATATCATTACCTTTGTAGTGTAAATACTTTTGTGGACATATTATCTGACCCTGCAGACAGCTGCTACAGATCTTTGTTTCTTTATTCCTTCATCTGATATAGACTGCTATCCTTGCATCAGAACTGGGGTGGCCAGCAGGGAGAGGGAGATGATTACCCCCCTCTACTCTGCTTTTGTGAGGTCCCATCTGGAGTTCAGTGTCCAGGCCTGGGGACCCCAGCATTTGAAGAACCTGGAGCTGCTGGAGTGGGTCCAGAGGAGGACCATGAGGATGCTCAGAGGGCCAGAGCATCTCACTTGTGAAGACAGTCTGAGAGAGATGGGTTTATTCAGCCTGGAGAAGAGAAGGTTCTGGGGAGACATCACTGTGGCCTTTCAGAACATAAAGGAAGCTTATATAAAAGATGGAGAGCAAGATTAACATAGTCAGATAGAGATAGGATGAGTGGGAATGGTTTTAAACTAAAAGAAGGGAGACTGAGATTAGATGCTGGGGAGAAATTCTTTACTCAGAAAGTGGTGGGACACTGCAACAGGTTGCCCACAGAAGTTGTCGGCCCATTCTCTTCATTGTAAAATGGAAAAATGCTCACAGCTTAAATGAAACTATACATATCAAGTATGGATTGCATTTTCTAACACAGTAAGCCCTGTCAGGTTCATAACCTACCTTTTCCACTAAAGGTAACTTGTAAGTTCTTAGTACCATAGTAATTGCCACAGGAATTGCCGCACAGGACCAAAGTCCTGTCTTGTTCATTGTCTTGTCCTTGACAGCAGCCAGCAAGCACTACATCACTGGGAGTTGTAAATACAGGATAATGTCTCTTACTAAGACAGTAGGAGCTCTTTTTTGCAGAAGTAGTCATTCAGTACCTGATGAAGCACGCAAGATACAGCTTTCAAGATGACTTCTCTGAATTGCAGCAATTTACATTACTAGATTTTCATTATTCAGTTAACTTTCCCATATATGTGTGAGCAGTGTAGATTTTAAAAGCTGCATTTTTTACATCTACTGCTCATAATTTTACAAGGCGTATGGCTTGGTCAAATGAAGCCAATTCCCTACATAACAAGCATAAATATTTCTTTTCAGCAAAAGTTGTTTCCCTGCCAAATTCTACTTACAGCCCCAGGCCTTTTCACTCATATCATTTTATATACAGCTGCTTAAAACAAGGTCCCTTTCTAAATATCCTCAAACTCAGTAAAAAGCCTTATCTATTTTTCTTTCCCTCTTACTTCACCTTCTTAGAGCAGAAAATAAATATCTGACTCAGTTTTATTTTTTACCCATCTGATTGTATAGAACAGTACTTAAATAAGTTTTGAACATTGCTCTACTGGGTTACTAAAGAGGGTTCCAAAAATGGCAGTTCTCAAAAAATTATCAGTAACTAATCAAAGGGATGAAATTAAAAGTCTTTGATGATTTAAATATAAAAGAGTTAACACCTCTCCTTTAAATGTTGAAAGGACCCAAAGATATAAAATAGAAGCTAAACAAGCAATTGTTAGAGTGTGATCCATTGTGGTAAGTTTCCATCTCCTAATGAAAATAAATGAATTTTTAATTTGAGATTCAGACGTTATCATGCACTGCTAGTCTATGACTTCAATTCTTGTTAGTAAAAGCTTGATTTGCTAAAAATCGAGCCAAGATTTTTGAAAGCCAAGATTATACTTACTTTTGTTATGATGCTGAATTAAATTGACTGACAAAACTGTGACAGCTTTGAAATAAAGACTGTAGGGAAATATTATTCTAACTTGGATAAATGTTTTTCTAACTCTTCATTTTGTTAGAGAAATTTTTTTGAAAAAGTGTGTGGTCCATAAAATACCAAATTCATTTTGTCATACTCTTTGTTGAAAAGCTACATTATACGCAGATCGAGACAATGCTCCCAATGTCGTAATCTTCCAAACCTCATCTGACATCACAATTAAGCACAGTGAGTTCTTAAGTTTTTAAGATGAAAGGGTAAAATAGGGACTTCAGTCTTCAAATAAAACTTTTAGTCACTTCCATCTGAGATTACTTACGTGAAATTTGCCAAATGTAGCACTTGGTCAAATCAGTCTCTCAGCCATAGGAAAGTCAGAGATCGTATGAAAAGTAATTGAGCTCTTTGACTATAAGAACTAGTTCTCAAACAACTTGATAGCTATTTTCAATCAAAGAGATATTTTGCTGTGCAGTCATAGTGGGGGAAAGATTCTGGAATTATTCTCAGATCATGATGAATAGAACACAGACTATTTGTATTATGGCTGATTTCTACTGAAAAAATATTTCTCGATAATGCCGAGAGTAATACTTACAACAATCTGAATCAAACCTTATTAGCCAGTTTATCAGACAGTCCAAGAATAAGACCCAAACTGAAGTTTATCTAAACTATTGAAAGCAAGTCTTTTGGGTTATTATCTAGATTTATCAGCAAAACAAGGAAAATAAACTTGTGGATTCATGTCCTGCTTCAGTTTCCTGTGACTGAAATGGTTAACTAATTTACTTGTTAACAAAACAGTTTAAAATTTCACTTCATGTTTAATACAGAATTGAGATTCAGTATGATACTCCCACTTTGGCTGAGAGCTGAATTATGGCACTCTACAAAGGAGGTTATGAATTGCAAATACTTTCCTAATGATCACTGACAGTTTGCCTTTAAATATTATTAAAAGAAGGTAAGAGACATACATTTTCTACATTATAAACAAAGAAAGATTTTTAAAAAGGTTCATGATAAGTCCTGTCCTTTTCCTGAAGATCTGTGTCTATTTTGTAAAGCTGTGGAACACATAGAACACACAGACACACATTAAAATATATGTTGAAAAGACAAAGGGCAAACGGGTACAAGTTATACCAAGAGGGGTTCTGATGGAACATAAGAGAAATTTTTTTGTGTGAAAAAAATCAAGCATCAGAATAACTTCCCCAGGGATTTGGTAGACTCTCCAACACCGGAGAAAATTAAGGTTCTTCTCCAACTTTTATCTTGAAAGGTTGGACTAGATGATCTTTGAGGCCTCTTCTAACCTGGGCTTTTATAGAAAATCTTTTCTCAATTTCTAATGTCACAGATCAAAGATAAAATTTGACATGTATCTCCTCCAGAGGAAAAGGACTCTGATTAAGTCAAGTCACGTGATGCCATCTCCTGCATGAGTCTCTGAGTCATCAAGATTTACAGTGACCGAGAATCTGAATTACTACGTCTATACCTTTCTTGATGCATAATTCAAATGAATTTAACTTGGGTGACCAGCACATAGATTGAATAAAATCTTTTACTCAAATTGCCTTGAAACTACTGTGGTTTCTTGATGCTGAAAATCAGTGTGAGGTATAAAGAGTGCTCATTATTGCAGACTTTGTGGTCAGTGGTCAATATAACTGTCCTGGGTGAGAATGAAACCGGTAAGGATCTTCAGCCAGAAAAGGTTAATGGAGGAGATCCTGCCCCTCTATTCTGCACTGGTGAGGTCTCACTTGCAATACTGCATCCAAATGTGGAGTACTCAGTATAGGAGAGATGTGGACTTGTTGGAGCTTATTAAGGGGAAAGCCACAAAATTTATTCAAGGAATGGAACACTTTCCCTGTAAGGACAAGCTAAGAAAGTAGATCTGTATCCCTCCCATGGACAGGCTGAGAGAGCTGGAGCTGTTCAGTTTGGAAAAGAGAAGGCTCTGGGGAGACTCTGAGAGAGTCCTGTCAGTATTTAAATAGGAGTTTTAGGAAGGGGATAAACTCCTTAGCAGTATGCGTTTAGAAAGGACAAGGGGAAATAGTTTCAAACTGAAGGAGGAGAGAATTAGATTGGGTATTGTATGGAACTGTTGAATCACAGCCTGAATCACTGATTGATCACCTGAGGCAAGCACTGAGTCACCTGCTCAGGTGAAGACAATTCACCTGTGCAACCAGAAAAGGTGGAGTCTGATTCCACCTCTCCTAAACTCCATTTAAGGGCTGACCACCATTGGGGAAGGATCTCTTGTTGGAGAGTCTTGCACCTAGGAAGGAGTACCCATGTGTAATGTTACAGGTTGAGGGATGACCTGATGGAGAGTAGCTCTGAGGAGTGGGACCTGGATGTCCTGGTGGATAACAGGCTAGCCATGAGCCAGCGGTGTGCCCTGGTGGCCAAGAAGGCCAATGTGAAGCTGGAATGTGTTAAGAAGAGCATGGCCAGCAGGTTGAGGGAAGTGATCCATCCCCTCTACTCTGCCCTGGTGAGGCCTCACCTGGAGTATTGTGTCCAGTTCTGGGCTCGTTGGTACAAAAAAGAGTGAGATCTCCTGGAAAAAGTGTAGTGGAGGGCCACGAAGATGATGAAGGTTGTGGAATATCTCCCTTATGAGGAAAGGCTGTGAGACCTGGGTCTGTTCAACCTTGAGAAAAGAAGACTCAGAAGGAATCTGATCCACACCTATATATATCAAAGGAGCAGGAGGTGAAGGGACAAGGCCTGACTCTTCTCAGCGGTGCGTGGTGGTAGAACGAAGGGAAAAAGCAGGAGGTGAAGGGACAAGAAGTTCCACACAATGTGTGTGGGAACGTCTTCACAGTGCAGTGACGGAGCACTGGCACAGGCTGCACAGAGAGGTGGTGGAGTCTTTTTCTCTGAAGATATTCAAGACCTGCCTGGATACCTACCTGTGCAACTTGAGCTAGGGAGCTGCTTTGGCAGGGGCTTGGACTCGATGATCTCTAGAGGTCTTTTCCAACCCATACAATTCTGTGATCCTTGATCTTCAGAGATGGGTGAGCATTTCCCTTATTATCAGACCTTTCTTTGCCTAATTTGATAACCTTTCTTTGATAATCTTTCTAAATTGCACCATCTATCAAATATCTTGACTAACAATACCATTCAGTATTATTCATTTCGTTTTTCACCCTACAGTTATATTGAAAAAGTTTTTAAGATACAGGTAGTTATTCACTAGAATGAGGTTTTCCCAGAGAGGTGTTGGAAGCCCCATCCCAGGAGACATTCAAGGTCAGGCTGGCCATTCAAGGGGCTCTGAGGAACCTGATTGAGCTGTAGGTGTCTGGGTTCACTGCAAGGAAGTTAGACTAGATGGCCTTTAAGGGTTTCTTCCAACTCAGATGATTCTTTAATGAGTCCAAATGAATGGTTCTATGAAGTAACCCTCACAATTATGTCGCATACTTAGCAGCACAAATAAAACTGTGTTCCCTGAAGAACACACACTTTACTTCTGTTTCAGTTTAATTAATAAAAGTACCTCACATACACTATTAAAAGATCATCTGAATCTCAGCAACAAATAGGAAGATGTGGGTGCACTGAAGAGATACAATTCACCATGTTCTTTCCGTGCATATTGTAAGTATGTAGTTGAAATAGTGATTTTTTTTCTCTTGTGAAAAATCGACTCTCTCTAAAAACAGAACTTATAAAACCTATAGGTTGGCATAACTAATAAAAAGCAATAATATATTAAGCTTCTATAGGTTAGCCTTTTATCTCATTTTTTTACTTCACTGAGCGTATATGATTTTCAGTGAATTAGTGTTGATCCAAGCATACATCCTTATTCGACTGTAAACATAAAATTATTGAAGGTTATAAAAAGTTCTTGGACAATTTATCTGAACCTGGATCACCTTCTTGATCCAATTTAGAGCCCAAACATACATATATCTGTGTGAAATTTAGAAGGGGAAACTGGTTTGCCCCCAGAGGATAGGCAAGTGTCACTGGATTTGAGAGAAGGCAGGAACTTCCTCAGTCAGCTTTATCACCAGAAAAATCGTAGTATCCAACTATTCCTTGGTGTTAAAGTTTATAGTTAATACGATTAGACTGGCTTGTCCTCCAAGTGAACTTGTCAACACGACAGAATAAAGACAAAGCAATGCAATGCAGAAAAAATAGTGGAGCTGCTTTTGTTTAAACTGCTGCTTTGTTCCTAGAAAGGAACGGAGAAGTTGATGGATATTAATAACTGTGCTGGAAGAGCTAAATGGAAGAGTACAAGCCCATTTAATTACTTATTATGTGTTTATACTGACTGTTTTTTGTTGTTGTTTTTGTTTTGTTTTTGCTAGTCATGGGTAAATTTAGTCATGCCTTGTCAAGAGCATGACAATTGCAGCCTGCTCCATTTCTGTTCGAAGAAGTGACTTGACGTTCTTGATCATTTGGCACCTCTGAAATTGGTGAAATGATACCTAGGCTTATTATTTATACTGAATTTGCTGAGCCATGGGGAAAAAAAAAAAAAGTATCACAAAGGTATTTGCAGTATAATTCTGGAGAAATTAAGTAGTTCATTTTAGACTGTACTATAATGTACTTCTAACACATCTTATCTATGATAATGCTTCAGCTCTAAGAATCACTTATTGTATATGGTAATTGATGACATCCTGTCACTACCAACTAAATCCTGAGCCTGCTGAAATCAAGAGGAAAGCCCACTTGCAATAGCAGGTCTCCGATTCGTGCTACATCTTTTTACCCCTCACTGAACACTAGCATCAAAATTCTAAAATGTGTATTTCTCTCACAGTATAAAAGTTCTTGTTGCTGTAGAGTTAAGTCCAACACTGTTTTTGAATGCTCATTTATAGTAACTTAGGGAGAAGCAATTAATTTAAATTCCTGCCACAGTTAGCCTGTTTTTCTATGGGAGCAGTCTTTCATGACCACTGTAGATGTGATTCGGTCTACACAACTTCAGATATCTACAATACAGATATTTAACTCTAGATGTTCTTATAAGCACATCTGTGTTATAATTGGTTATAATTTCTGTGAAATTAGGCAGTTGAGCAAAAATGAATTTACACTGTGGATATCTGCACCTGAAAATCAAACAAATCACCCAAAGTTTCCTTTTTAATGGAGAAAAATAAAGGCATTCTGGTATTATATGTCCCATCTTAGACATCTATATGAAACTGGGAATTATATCCTCAGTGTATCCTTGTTCATGCATAATAAAGTACACTGCACCCTCAGACCAATGTCAAAGTGGGGCTGAACTGCTTTCTTCAGAGCCTCTCTCCCTGACTGCAGAGGGAGGTTAGATTTATGCATTTAATCAATAGATGGCTACGATTAGTTGAAGAAATTGCATCCAGACTTAAACAGAATGAGGAGATGAGAGAGAAAACAACCTCTGTTCTCAGCATGTTCCTGCACTGGAGGGAAGTTATCCTTTCCACTGGGGTAAAGAAATGAATGTTCCAAGAAAGCCTCATTTATCTGACATAAAGATTTATTTTTTAATTTTTCCATGACAGGAGCCTGCAGTGCTGTGCTGAGCAGCAGCATTCATAGGGTGTATGCTATGATATTCAGCTCTTCAGGCCATGGGGGAACTCCTAGTCAACCATCTAACCTTGTCCCCATGGACTGCGCACATGGTCTTGCCAGCAGAATCTATGCTTTCACTACTTTATTTTTTTACTGCTGTTACCCATCAAATCCAAAGTTTCCTTCAGCCACCACTAGTTGCAACTATAGAATTTATTTACTAGCATTATATTTGTGCATCCTGACTGTAGAAACAATGCATTTCTATAAGCTTTTGTTGTTTTTTGTTATGGAAGTAGATTTTTTTGGTATTAGATCCTGCACGAAAAAAAAAAGAAAAAAAATTCAATGAGTAATAGCATAAAAATTAATGCAGTTTAGAGATTTATGTAGCAGTATGCTCATGCCTTTCAGGTGGATTCTCATCACATATGAGAGAACAAAATTAGAGGACAAAACAGTTTTATTAAATTAGAGGCAAAATGTTAAGGGAAAATATGTCTCAACTGAAGTATCTTAACCTCCTTACTAAACTCAGTCCCACATAATCTTTCATGCTGCTTGTCACGCTCCAATATAAAGGAGGGAGATGAGGTTCTTTATATGTATATGTATACCTGATGGCAAGATTAAGACACAGTGGGTTGAATGTTAGCCCAACCAGTTTATTACAGTTACTAGTTGCTTAGAGATATGGGGAAGGGAAGGTGGGTGATAGAAAAGAGATGAAAAGCAAGGAGGCTTGGCAGAAAGCAAGAGAGAGAGAGAGAGAGAGCATCACCACCGTGGATCCAACGAGGTCCGTAGTCTGTTGATCTCGGAAACTCGTCAGGTCACCGCGGGGGATGGGAGAAAGCCAGGAAGTTCCGCAGCAAGCAGGTACCGTTCAGGGGGGTTCTTCCAAAGTGGTTTTTCCCTCAGAAAAGTCTCTTTTTCAAAGTCTTTGGTTTAGTGGTGCCAAGAAAACCAACCGAGCAACTCGACGCACCAATGAGTTATGTCAAGCAGCTATTCCCTCCCCGTTACAGCGCGGGTACATGGGGGATCGCTCCACCACACATGCACACCAAAGAGAGAAACGAATACATATTTAAAGGTATAGCACATGCATATTCATCACATTCCAAACTCAGGTCATCTAGGGGATTAAACCTAAGGGTCAATTTTGCTCTAAATTTTCAAACCTTGAAGGGGGAGAGCTCCTCACCATTCCTGTGGGTGTTTTGTTTAAGACAGACATCTGCTTGGTTATCTTGTTGGGACAGCAGGATGTCTGTCCTGCTTTCTTATCGACAAGTTTAGCTGCCTCCATGTTCTTGTATTAGTTTGATTTATGCCCACCCCCATTTCTAAGTTTTGTTCATGTAACACATCTGGCCCAACAGATAAATCAGCAGGGAGTAGCACCTTTAGTACCATGCACAAGTATTATCGTCCTTTGCAGTGATCAACTCCTCCAAGCCGTACCCCAAAAAAGACTACTTGCCCCTATTTCTGCTTAACTTTACAACCACAAACAGAGACACTGAGGTGCTGCAACAGCCATCTAGATGATTTGCAGCTGTCAATTAGAGTCTTATAACCAGATAGGCTTCATGAAGCAAGCTTTGAGACAACGAAAGTAAAAACAGTTTCTGTCCTTCACACTGCTTGTGGATCAAGCTTTGCGTTTCCAGTTCAGGATGATGACTTTTTGCCAAACAAGACATTTTTCAGCATCTCTACCAGTCACACCCAGAACCTGGGGTGAAAGAGGAAAGAAAGTAAGGAAGAAAAGTTTATTGAACTTTTAAAACTTCTATTCATGTTCAGTTTCACTTTTCTGCAGAAGATGTTTCTCTTCATAGATAAATTCACTACTAGTTGCATAAATGCCAGCACCAGATCAAGTACTAAAGTCCTTGTAAAACAGAGATTAAAATAAAGAAACTGCTTTCAATTTTCTCCTTGCAGATGAAAGAAAAGTAGAAACAGATCTAAAGCAGAAGAGAAAAGAGTGAACGCTTTGCTGTAGGGCTACATATATAGCCCTGTGAAATGCCTTGGATATTGATTACTGGCTCTCTCCTGTTGTTTCTGAAGGTTTAGATACTAGGCTTCAAATGAACAATTGTCACTAATTATTCATTTGGCTGTATTCCAGATAATGAGTTCTGGGACAATTGTGGAGTTTTACATGCAAGAAGATATAGGAATATTTTATTTTCCAGTTTGAGAAATCCCTGAAGATGTTTTAAAAATACACAACAGAAAAATACACAGACATACAAAAGCAAAAAATAAACAAAAAACCCACAGAGGGATGTTTGCTAAAGGAAGGTCTTTTCCTCACACTAATCAGTGTCATTGTTCACAGCAGAGAATGAACAGGTATCAAAGAGGTATTGAACAAGAAATCTTCCAAAGTATGTGGCATTCTAGGCCTACACTTTCAAATATTAATAACTAAGATCAAACTTCTGAAATCAGTGCCAATCATTCCGTTCCTAAATTTTCCTCTTTCAGACTAGACATAGATTCAGAGATCAATGTTTGAACTGCAATCAAGAAGAGAAACAAAAGAAACAGGGGACAAAATGAAATACTTTTAATTTATGGCATACTGGGATGCTACATAAATCATTTCATATGAAGATTCAATAACACTTCAATAAAAGAGACAAACCAGGAGTTGGATTCAATGAATCTTATGAATCTCTTCCAACTCAGGATGTTCTATGATTCCAGGATTCTATAAAATAGAGTGTGGGTCTACTCTGTTCTGTCAGGCCTTTCTTAAAACAGTAATGTTCAGATAGAAAAAATCATAGAAGTGTCTAAGAACTCAAATTCTATTCTCTTAAGGTCTGATCCAGAGCATTCTCATGTTAATGAGAAAACTGATTGTCAAAACATAACAAGTTTTACTGGATCAGTGAAGCTATTTCTAGCTCTTATAAGAGATGAATATCTGTGGAGTTTTCCTGTAGTTGCCTAGGCCAAGCAGCTATGTGTATAAACTTCGTTTAACATATAAAAGTGAGGTAAAATTAGCTTGAATTAAGACAAGTAGTGGCCCTACCAAAAATTCAGGTTGAAAAACTGAAGTATTTTATAAATTGACTTAGAGTTTATATGCTAACTTTGGGCAATCTAATGAGCCACTGTGCTCACCCAATTCAGAAGGATTTTGACAGTTAATTTATAAGTGATTGCTTAAAACAAGCAACTATGACTTCAGGTCTCTCTGTGCCAAGAAGTAATTAGCTTGAATCTACATGAGTTTGCTAGCAGTTAAATACAAGCTGAGCTATTTTATATACCCTGTAGAACATAGTCCTTTCAACATTGTGCAAATGAGCTTTCTTTGCAGACTAGCACAAGTCTATTGTAAACTAAGACCAGATTCTGTCTCAGAGGAACTCTGTGATATCTGAGGAAAGAATTTGGCCCATAGTTTTTAATCATCTGCAAAATTAAAAAATGCCATATCTTCCAGGCAAAAATTCGTCACCTTTTTTCAAGTCGAGTCACTAAAATAGACCATAATGACAGTACATTATAATGAATATCATTAAAACCTAACATTAATTAAACACGTGTGAATTCTCTCACAGCAGAAATACAGAGGTATTCAAACCTGTGTAGCAAATGAGTGCAGAAAGTAATGCAAGTTCTACTACCCCCAACAGTCTTTTATCACCTTGTGGGTACTTTGATAAAAGGACAGGTCAATAAACTATTAAATTTTACTTCACAGCTGAAGTGGTGCTTTAGGAAGTCTCATAGCCTGTAATGTTCCTAGCACATAATAAAAACCTCAGTGAAATGATGATGTAAGTTTTAGTGCAGACTTTGACTTTTAAGTATATATGCATTTGTTGCTCACATTCACTGTCACTGAATTTCTGAGCTGCATCTGAGTCATTCTTACCAAAAATGTCTTCACCACTGTGAACCCTAAAGGACTTCAATGAGAAATGAAGGGATATTTATTTCCTTCGGAAAATATCTAAAGAGCACTTGTGTCTTGAACAAAGTTTTCCAGGGTTTGAACCGCAGAGATTAGACTAGGAAATGGGTTTTATCTAAACCTTTGTTGCTTTTTTCCCCATTTTTCTTTTTTTTACACTACTTTTGTAAAAAGAAAAACCCATGGGACAAACTTCTGAGTTACAGCTCTCAGCTCAGAACAACTATATTTATTGAGATAATGCTTTCTAGCTGAAGTGAAAGAGCATGTTTAACTTCTACATCAACATAGTTAGCAACAATAATCTTCTATCAGTATGAAATAACAGTCACTTGAAGACATACTGGTACAATAAAGAAATAATCAAGTTATTTCACTTTTCAGTTTCTGTCACCTAAACGCTGAACAAAGTAAGAATATTCATTTCCATCAAACACAGTGCTGTTAATTTCATTCTGAAGACATTTACCAATATTTCATTTCTTCTTGGTTCCACAGCCATGACTCATGGCCAGTCCTGCTCAAATGCAGCTCCATCCCAGCTTCTCATTTCACCCGATGTCTCTCAGTGGAATAAAATCCACATAAAGAGTCGCTCAGCAATATTCCTGAGAAATTTCATTCACAGATTATAGAAGCAAAAGGAGAAATTGTGGTCAATTTTTAAAAATCCCAGTTTCTGTAATTGTCTTATTTCCTAAGAGAAGATGGTATGTTTGTTCAAAAGCCACAGGTCTCAAACCCATGTATATAGAGCTTATGTTTGAAAAGAAGATCCAAATATTGCTGCCTACACTAAAGTCAGGCCTGCAAGTTTAAAAACCTCGTGAAAATAAACAGATATTAAAAAAAAAAAAGAGGAAAAAAGATATTTTAACAGAGATTTCTTCTATTGAAAGCGTTATCTGTTTTTAAAGTTTGCCCCATGAGGCACCTCTAAACACACTCAGATAAAGTGGTATCTAGGCTTATTTACTATATTATATCTATCCTATATCTATCAAGAAGACAAAATACCCTTTCTCTTGCCACATTTTTCTTTTTCTTCTCTTTATCTCGTAAGCAGTAGAGACTTTGGATGTTACAGAAAGAGTCATTTGGTAATCAATAACCTGTCAGTATTCCACAATTGGCAGAGAAAATTACTATAAAAATATCTCTGAGAAAAAAAAAGCACTTGTTAGTTTACATTTTATACAAAATGTTCAGAAATTTCTGCGTGAGCAGACAATGATGTAAGGTATAGGCCTTGGTGCTCATTCCAATCTCTTGCAGTTAATGGAATTACATACGCTTACTGAAATGCAATTATGCATCCCTTTGATGATGTTTAAACAAGGAGATAAAAGATGCACTTATTGAAGAAAAAGAACTTGTGCAAGCAAAATATGGGACTGATATTTCTAAAATTGTTCCTCTGACACCTGTCTTGGGTTATCTTGGTGGACAATCAGAGTTATCAGGAGCTTAAAGGAGGGACTGTACATCAGCATTTATGGAAGTGTTCCTTATCCACAAAAACAGTCTAAAGGACACAACGAACATTCTGCTTTTTTAAGGTACTGTCAGTTGAATAGTAGTTTGCATGCTTGTTTATTTTGAAATCTCTAGTTTGGCTCAAGATTTATAATTTGACAATGTTACAGTGATCAGTGTATTCAACTTACGGATCAAATGTGGGTGTCTTTGTACAGAAATCCAAATGGGTGTATTTGAACTCCTGAAAGAGTCAGGGCTGAAAACATGGCCATGGACAGCCACAGCACATTTGTGAAATGGTGATCCATGGCTCACATTTATGTATGTGTGGCACTCTGAGTAAGACACAGATTTGAAGCAGATCAGCTCAGACCTTCTACATAGATTTCCTCCCAGAAACACGAAAAAAATTTGGACTGAGGAAAAGTTAATCTTCAGTGGAACAAAAACTTAGCTTTTGAAATAGATATTAATCAGAGCAACTAGGTCAAACACAATAAAATGGTTTACACACAGCTCCTTCCTGCCTATGTCTTTGCAGGCAGATAGTTCCAAGCTTAGTTACAATTAATTCCATGAGGTTTTTTTTCAGCCATAACAAAGCTTTCCCAGTCCCTTTTTCTCCCCAGGAAATTAATTTTGTCCTTTAACAGATATTACCATTGACTTTCTGGTTGTGACTGAAAACTCTCAGGCTTCTTGGTGGAGATACAGCTCCTAGCTCTCTTCTATCTGTGCTTCTATTCTCTGCCATCCCCTGCAGCATGAGAAACCTTCTTCCCCATATAACTTGCTTTATAGTCTTCCTGAGGATCATGGCAAATAACTAAGAATACAGAAATAATACAATTACCATCTTTTAGTTAAAGATTAGCATAAACAATGCCAATCTACATAAGTAGGATAACAGTTCTAGCAAGTCAGCAATTCCCAGAAAGGGTGATTAATGTGTATCCAGAGCTTTTGTCTTCTTCCACTTGCTGAGCTGTATCTGTAAACTGACATTTATCTGTGCACCAGATTCAGTCCGGAAAAAGGAACCTCTACTAAAATGAGACAGTTCATGACATTTATAAGATGGTATAATTATATCAGTTTAAATTCAACAGTCTCAGCAGTGTGATTTGCAGAAAGTGGTAAAGATGAGGGCTCATGGGGATCATTTTCAGTGATTTTCTGTATTCTACAGAAAGGACGACTGTGACAGTAAACTCTTCTAGACAGGGATCTCTCCATCTCTTCATTTTCTTTGTGTAATTTTTTCAGTCTCAACTTTTGATGAATGTGAGCCTTTGTAGATGATTGATTTTAGACAAAAGGGAAATGCATAGTCTGCTCACTGCCAGACACTGCTCAGAGTACAAGCCAGAACTCCAAATGAGACTGTTGCTGGCAAAGGTTAAAAGCCAAGTTTTTGCAGCAGGAGACACTGCTAACTATTCCTTCCCTTTCACAATTTTCAATCCATTCATGAAGCTAATGATAAAGTGTCACACTCAGACTTTTTTTATTAAAAATGTTGACAGATTTTACTTATTTTAAAAGTAATGGTTGCATTCACTGTTATTGCATTCCCTTTTCAACCCTGTACTTTTCCTTTTTTATGTGAAATTGCATGATGACTTTGTGTCTCATAAAGTTAACTCGAGCAAAACCTTCTACAGCATTTACTTAATTAAACTGTAGTACCAAGTTGGGTGCTTCAACATCAGTCCTTAACTATAAAGTTCATATCAAACGAAACCTTGACCAGCACCAGGTAGTTCCTGTATTTTTGATCTCCCAGGTAGGATCCCCAAATAATCCTCCAGCTGCACCTAAAATGATAACATGTTTCCTTCTGCAAGATGACTGTGAGCCTGCTTTGATGACTATAAGCACTAATTGAGTCCTAATGATGCATACCACTTTTATAGATAATAGGACCATAGGGACTGTTAGACATTCCTTCTCAATTTCCATATATATCACAGGCTTTTGAATTTTGCATTGTTATCCTTGCATTCAGCTCAGCCAATATTTTCAGACTGAGTATGAGTATATTCCTGGCTTCATTTAATGGGAGCGATTCCATCTCTGGCCTGGAAGAAACAACTTACCTTTTTTGGAGACCCTAGAGTGTGGGCAGTGAGTCTCTGCAGCTCACCAGACTACATGAACATCAACCACACATATCACTCTAGCACCAGTCAATCCATGCTAGTCACTGATGTCACAGAGGCCATCCATCATTTGGGCCACTGGTCAGAAACAGATCATTATAAAATTAAGGGATGACATTGCACTAGGCTCATTAACAAAACTGATGTCCTGATTGAATCTTCTCTAGGGCAGTTTTTAGATGATATGACCTATTGGTCATATTGGTCATATTTGGTCATATTGATCATATGTTGGTCAATGTCATTTAATCATCTTCAGGAAACTGGTCAACTTTATGACTGTTTAATGTAAGCTGGACATAGAGGAGGTATGCATAACTTTTACATGTTTTGGAAAGCTATCCTTGCCCCTTGAACCAGGTCCACTGGTGTTGATATACACCATTCTTGAAGAACAAGTATGACCAATACATGACCTGGACAAGGTCTGGTTAAGATTCTGGACTGTTCTTCTCTTTCTTGAGTATCTTTGCTTTCAAAGTACTTTATCTGCCATCTACCACCCCTGTAAGCAAGAGCTCAAAACAAGTGGTGAAAGAGCTTCCACAGTTCTGGGCAGTCTCTTCCCTTTTCCCACTAGAAAAGAAACCATATTTCTGAAAACATCCTACAGGGAATGGTAATTATGCCTGATCACTCCTGATGTATACTTAAGCTCTGAAGAGTCAGTTTTTTCTTGTATGTTGACTACCTCATTATTTCTGGATATTCCCACATGGATTTCACTGCATTCCCACCAGAGCTCTTTGTGCCACAGAATAAAAAAGACAAATGCTATGATGGCATTTTTGTTAAGATGGTTTTACCCATACACTCCATCTTTCACTGTTGTGAACAGATGGAAGTTAGAAGGTGTCAAATTTGAAATATACAATGGGAGAAATACAGCAGTCCAGCCTAGACTTCCCAGTGGTATGGAGCCTGACTGTATTGTTCTGCAAGAGTAAGGTTGCCCTCTTCTCCAGACTGAAACTGAAAGTTCGAGACTTCAGCTTAGTCAGCATCATGATGTAGAAGTCAGAATTGATGGTATGTCCAGGTTCCAGGAAATCCAGAAGAATCGCCCCTTTCCCATCCCAAAAGAGAGTACACATCACTTTACCTGCTGAGGGCAGTCTCTTTAACTTTTTATTTGACAGGAAGTTTACATGTCACCGCTCCATGGACTGCTCTTTTGACTCTGGCTCATAGTGGTGACAAAATGTCTCATCACTGGTAATGACGTGATCCAGGAAAAAATTACCTTCAGCCTCATATTGGTTCAAGACGTCCTGACAAACTTGGATATGGTGTTCTTTCCGTTCTTGTGTGAACACTCATGGGACCCATGTGGAGCAAATGCTGAGGTATTCCAGTGCTGCCTCCATTGTTTCCAATGCATTGAAGTCAATATTTAACTCCATACACAGTTCCCTGTCCATAATAAGGCAGTTTGCATGGATGAGATGATTGCAATGCTCTTCATTTTGTGGTGTGGCAGCTGTGCATTACTGTTTGGAATGTGGCTTGTCTTTCATGTTGCTGTCACCACTGTTGAAGTGCACTACCCACCACCTCACAGTGCTCACATTCACCATTTGGTCTTCAAAAATGTTCAGCAAGCATTGGTGAATGTCAGTGGATGCCATTTTTTTCCACATGGAGGAATTCAGCGACATGTTTTTGCTTCATACACAATTCCATGTTAGGTACCATTCTGTCAGACTGCCCTTCTGCCACCTGTCACAGGGTAAAAAAATGTAATGGAATATTGGTGGGAAGGTTCATCCTCTATTGCCATACCACCAACATCCACCTCTGACATTGTGGGCCAACTTAAAAAATAGGAGACATTACTTTTGGAGTAGCTCTCATCGCTTTCATTTGCATAAAAACTAGTTACTTTTTATGGCCCTGGGCAGAATATTCAAAGAAAGATGGGAAACATAAAAACAGGCTACCTCCTGGCTTGGCTTATTAGAAAATCAATCATTGGTTTCTGTAAGATACAGTTGATGTTAGCGGACAAGAATACAGGCTCCTGCCTTTGTGACAATTTTCTTCATTTATCTCTTAATTAAATTTTCAGAGCATACCAAGAACAGAAAACAATCTATCTTCCCTTCCCACTCCAGAAACTATTCTTTAATATTACCCATTAGAGACTCAAGATTTGTCTAGCACTCCACAGTTAAATGAGGAAGGCAGTTATGAGGGTGTATTAAAGAAATTGGAAGTATATCATAATCTAGAAAGAAGGAAACATGCAGTTTTTATGGAAGTGGGAGTGAGGGAAACTTTCCAACTTGATAATAAAGTTTGGTGTTGAAGGTGCCTTTTGTACTGCTTGGAGCCTTCCAGTCACAACTTTGCAGCCTGCTCTTCTCTGCTGGCTGTGTACCTTCACACTCCATCTGCCACGGCAGCATTTTCCAGAACCTCCAGGGCAGTATTTTCCCTCATTGCTCTCGTGCTGTTGCTTTCATTTGTTATTCTCCTGGCCTTGCACCTACAAATACTACAAATGTCAGAGTTGCTAGAGTAGATCCTCATTCAGGACACTAGTACGAGGACTGTCCCTTCTATCCCTCTTTTTCTTACACTTGGTTGTAGCAAAAATTTTGGTTTATATTATGTGAACCAACAATACACATACACAGAGCTTGACAACCAACAGCACTGACCACCCTTTGTCAAAGTGTGCTCCCATCAGTGCTAGTAGCAACATGTGAGAATAGAAATAAAATGTTTGAGCTGGTTCTGATGAAGACTATGTAGCAGCCACATTGAAAGTTTTGTAGGAGGGATATCCTCCTACACTGGAGAGAATTATTTGTCTGAGTACCCCAGCCACTTCTCCTGGCTGGTCCTGGGAAAAAATCTTTCCCCTTTTGCTTCACTCTCTCTCTTTCCCCACACTCCTTCCACCCTTTTGTTTCTAATTTTCTCCAAAAGGACCTTCATAATTACTGTCAGCATATTTCATCAGCTATAGCATCTGCTAAAAAATGTATATGTGAAGCTGACTCTACATCCTCTGCAAACCAGTAACAAAGCTCAGACTTCAGTGTGAGAGATACCTTCTTGGTAGGCTTGCGGAATTCACAAGTAGAGTACAATAGAGGTTAGAGAAGAAAAGACAATTAGAAGAGCCAGTCCAGAGGAGATAGCTTCAGATCACGATTCAAGGCTCAGAAATAAAATCAAGACAATAGAGAAGTTCACTGAACTATGAGATCATAAACTATTAAGATGATATAAAGCTAGGACAAAGCTTCCAGTCAAAAGCTTAAAAAATACAGTGAGTTGTAAGAAGTGATATGAAAAATGTTCAAAGGCAGGAAACGTAGACATTATGTTCGGTCTTCAGGCAGCTTTTCTGAAAAGCAAAATCATTTTACGAAAGTCTGGAGACATGGACTGACAGTATGAAAAAGAAACAAAGTGAAAGAGCTATAATAACCTATATCTTTGTTAGAAGGTTTCATCAGTAGCTTAGAGGAGTTTGTTAAGGGGAGACACATGAGGATCTCTTTTGCTCGCTGTTTAAGACGCAGCTACATGCAAGAGGTACAATAACACATAATTAATAATGTTACCTGCTAGTAATTAGTATTATTAACTTGTTATTTACCAAATATAATTATTAATAATGGTTTTGTAGGATTCTTTATTTCTTCTAAAAATTAGCAGTTATTATCAGGGCCTCAATATTGATCATTAAATGCACTGTAATGGATAACAGACTGCAACCTTAATGTTTGGAGGTTGGATGCTCTGAAAAACTAATTACTGCAATCACATTTTTCCAAATGTGGTATAACATCCCCTCTGCCTGATAAAATGGTGTAAAAACCATTTCAAAGTTATTAAGAGGTAAAGGAATCAAATTCAAACCACTTCAAATTTGGCACCACTCAGCAATGGGGTAGTCTGTAATTCCAGGGACTGCCTTCTGGTAAGGCATTTGTTTTAGATTAAAGTGTGGAGTTTCGTCTGGATAATAAGCTGAATAAAATGAGAGCTTATGTAGCCAAAATGAAAAATCAGAGAGTGGATTATGATCCAGGATCACATCACTTACAATGTCTGCATCTCCTCTGAGGCAGCTCTTCCACAAGATGCAGTGCAGCCTGGAGTTAATATGACCCCGTGACAGAGTGGCTCATTTCTAATTGAAACAGTAGCTTTTCGGAGTGAGCTGACATTACTGGACCTTGAGGAAGACTTAAACATTTATTGTATTTTTTTCCATGCGTGGTTTTGTTGGCAGACATGTGGCAGCATGGCAAAATCAGTATTAAGCAACATCAAGTCAATGTGAATTGCTGCCCAGTCTTCTAGACACCGCTTCAGTCATACAGCTTTGAACCGTGCCTGAATTTACAAGGTCACCAGGCAATGGCCATCTAAAAACATAGCAACAACCAGCTCTTACTCCCCTTCCTGCTGATTTCAGCCAGCTTGTGAACTCAGAGCGGAATTGTTATTCATCTTTAAATGTCTAAAATTTCACTCTTTGCTATTAAATTTCATCACAGCTCTAACCTTTGAACCTGTAGGGTTATCTACTTTGTACATAATATTCTGTTTCTCTTTGATATTAATAGTGCCAACCAGCTTTATGGCATCAGCACTACAAAATTCATTTGTGAAATGCCAACCTTTTTCCTAGGGTCACTAATGGGAAAAAATAAAAAAAGCCCTACAGAGAAGATTATTCTGAAGATTAATTCTAGAGGGTAAAAATAACAAAGTATTTTTCCCCACAGTAACATTCCCTTATTTCTATAAAGAAATTGGGTACCTGAAATTTTGGCTCCTTGCTCAGAGCTGATGGCCATTTCAAATCTTGTTCTATGCATGTCTTATAAATTATTATAAATCATTCATTGCAGAGTTATAAAATGAAAATGTTAATGCATGAATAATTACTCCCAGGTTAGGGAGGCTTTGTATAGATTGAGAATGAGTTTGGAAATTCTTACAGCCAAGTTATATTTGCAAAGCCAGGTTCCTTTATTTACCATTGTAAACCGTACATTTATTTAAGTCTCTGACTTGTAAGATCTTTGAATTTCTATAAATACAGATATAGGAATTTTAGACCAAATGACATCAAATAGACCAAAAGAAATGAAATAACAAGTACCAGAAGGTTGATAGTTGATTTAATAATTGTTCTTACTTCCAGTATTTAGTTTTCTCTTTACTTTTTTCCTTTTGCATTTTCAAAGGCATTATCTCAATTTCTATTAGAAATTAAAATAGTTATCATTATTTTAATCTAGTCAGTAATCAATTTAAATGAGGCAATAACAGAAATGAAAACCCAGAACATTTAATATTGTGTCTCCTTAATATATGACAACATAAAAATGGTTTTCTTTATTTTTTGCCTACAAGCCTACAAAGATGTGACATATGATACATGCTTTGCTCTGTACCAGATACAACAGGACATTGCTCAGATCTTTCCCTTCCCCTAATATCACTGCACAAAAGGCAAAAGCTGCAACAAAAAGTGCCAGGCCTGTAGTGTCAGTCCCAGAGCAGCTCAAGCCTGCTTGGAACTGCCTTGGCTACCCAGTCTGCGCTGCAACCCATCTCTCACAAGTGCTACCTTCCTACATACATTAGATAATTAGCAAGCCGTGCTCCTCACTGAAATTCATGATTCCCTTTTGCTTTTCCCTTTTGATTAAAACAACTCCCTGTCAGATTTTCTTGATTTGTCCAAGGTAATAGTCACACTTTTGCCTGCCAGCGAACAGCAGTAATTCCACAGCTATCTCTAGGAACCAAATGATACAAGTTAGGGAATAAATTCCTAATGTCAGGGTCTGTCGTTGATTCATTCTACAGAGACTGACAGTCAATCTGATAACATTTATGTGGTCAGAGTACATAAATAGCAGCATATGGTAGTTTTCCCTTCTCAAACCCATTTCTTGTATGGATTCGTTTCCTGTAAATGGGTTCATAAAATGTCTTTGGAGAATGTTTAGAGATAAACATTGTAATGGGGATTAGTGCTTTTCTGTTTCTGTGTTTTCTTTCACCATTGCATCTGGACTCTGGCAGCATGGAAACATGCCATTAATAAATACTATTTCTACCCTAAAAGACTTCCTCATTTCTGATTGTCTGGCCTTTATGGTCCCTCATCTTAAATAACTGACAAACACTAAAATTTTCTAAAAGGCTGAGGTTGTTTGAGGGAACAGACTTTGAAAGTATTTTTTAAGTACTGAAAGATATATTTTACTACTCCTCAGCTCACAGTTCATCAGCACCTCTACTTTAAAGGGGACAGGTGGTCACAGCTATAGTCACATATCTTTCCTCACATCCCAGGACATTAAGTTGAGAGCAAATCTTGGTCACCAACAAACTACCAGATGGATTTTCTGCCTGTATTTAACATGCCTCTGGACCTTGGAAAACTTCTCACTTTACTGTTAACGCTTTCAAAGTTGTCCATAAGTACAGGCAAGCACGGAATAAGACTTCAGACTTTTTTTTTCCTCTGAGGAAGACTAGATTTCAGCTTACAAGCCCATTTGGAAGGTGTGATCAATAGGAAGTATAAAATTACTCCATTAATTTTTCAGCTGAGAACTTACTTAGCTGGAAGGCACTACATGATATTTTGTTTTCTAGATCAAAAATATGTAAGAAAGGTAACCAAGACATACCATAGTAGGAATTATTAATGTTCAATCAAGGATAAATTAATATGTATTTGTCAAATAAATTTTTAAAGGAATACATAGGGACAAAAGTTCATGTTGAAGTTAAAGCCAGGAGCCAGGAGATAATCTTCTGAATCTGATACTGCCATAGTTTTGGATCAGATAGAGCAAATTTTTTTTTTGTAGAAACTCTGTGTGATTCTTGTTTTGGATTTCTGATTAAAATAGTGGTGATAGAACACCAGTGTTTTAGCTGTGACGTTGAAGTTCTTGCACAACACCAAGGACTTTCCGATTCCTCATGCTGCCCTGCCAGCAAGGAGCTGAGGTGTTCAAGGAGCTGGGAGGGGACACATCCAGGACAGTCGACCCAGACTAACCAGAGGAATAGCCCATAACATACGGGTTGTGCTCAGCAGTAAAGAAGGTAAAGAAAGTAAAAAAAGAGGAAGGTGGGGATGTTTAACTAGTGAACTAACTGGGGTGGTCCCTGTGTTCTTGGGGAGGGAGAATGTAACTCCAGACTGACAGGAAAAATGGCTCCGAGGGATCATGATGTAGACATTTTCACACATGGTAATTTTAATCATGTAAATGATCCCCCTGAAATTAGCTCTTAAATCAGTATCACTTTTACTACATTACTGAAAGTTCTAAATCTGTGAAAATAAACCTGGAAAAGAGAAACGACTCCTGATCTACAAACAAGCTGAAGCAAATAGCCGTATGGCACCAGCAAGTTATGAAGGGATGGGGGGTGATGCATTAGGGAGTTGGTGTCTGCAGAGTCGGTACAAGTGAACACCACGATAACTGAAAATTCATGGTCACCATTCTTAACAAGAATCTATTGATTAAAAACAGGTTGATGAAGTATTTGTGGTCTGGGAAGACCTAGCTTGGGTGGTCATTTCTGCATACGGACAAAGATTATATTTACGCACGCATGGTACTCCAATATATTCAGAAGAAAATATTCTGAAGGTGAGGGGACTTTGTGATATCGGCACAACTAATCAAGTAGCAATCTTTAGCTCTTAACTGAAAATGGTTATTTTGATTAACAGATTTTTTTTAATGTAATGCTTTTGCCCAAAAGCTTCCATTTAAACATATTTTCTTTAGGTATTGTAAACAGAACATTAAAGAAAACTAAGCTGTGAAATAAGTTGTTTTATAATGCAAATGTGAGGGGTCTCATTGTTCATTGGATACCCTATTTATTGGAAGCATGATCGAAGTGCTAAAGCTTCATAAAAGCTTTTTTAGGGGGGGAACAAGGTCCAAAAGCTTGATAGTGCAGAGATGCATTCCTTAAGAGACTGAGAAAATAATGATCCCATTTGTCCTGAAAGTAGCTACCTGTGGTAGAATTATACAGCTGGAGTGCTGGCTGAATTCAGCTGTGAGAAAATGATCTGCTCAGTCTGCTCTCAGGTCTGTTCCTGCTATTTGGTATCAATTGGCCATAAATGAGAACTATCACTGTGAGTTATCAGCTGGCATTAGAGGGTTTAATCACCTAAGACATTATTTTGAAATAAATCCCCCTACTATGATTTTTTCACCTCAAATGAAAGAACTTGTGATAAGATATAGGTCATAATTAAAACATAAGATATTATTTTCCGCCTTGTGGAACCTCTTGGACAACCAAAAATTTGCACTTGAAACATAATGATAACTGAATCTCTGCATAGATGTGAGTCTACTGCAGGCTGAAGTACAAATAGTATTTTGGACTCACTGAACAATTTCGCTCTTCATACCAGTAGGGCTCATTATTGCATTTCAAAAAGCTAATATATTTCAAGAGGAAATTTTCTTTACTTACAAAAACTGTAACGAAAATTGTGTGCGTGTTGAGCAAAGATAATGCACCTATTTTTCAGTGATTCTCAGGAGAAGGTATGGCAATTATAAACCTGCAAGTTCCACATGCTGAACTTCAGTGTGCAAGACCTAAAAATACTCTTGATCCACATGTGAGTTAGGAAGGATGCTGCAGCAGGGAAGCCCAAGAGGGTGCAAAAAATTTCACTGCCTCTCTGTGATGCAAAAAAGTAGATGAAGATGTTAAAATCTCCTTTTCTGCTCAGCTCTTGAGTTTTCCCACTGACATTTCCTTAAACGTCAGTTCTTTTCTATGCAAAGTATGTGTGCTTCAGAACTGGCATGATGTAAGCAGCATTTTTGTCTCAAGCTTACTGTTCAAGCTGACGGAGTAAGCAATGTATTTTTTCATTGCTTGAAAGCATCCTACACAAATTTTCTGCAATTATGCCTATAAAGCATTCCATTAATAAATCAGAACATGTTCTGCTTTCAAACAGAAAAGTAAATATTCAGGATATTAGAACTCATGTCTGGTACTCTGCATTTCAAAAGCGATTTCATTGAAGGCATGGTTAAACCATGAGGCAACTATCAAACGCAGGAAGCAATTATTTTATGTTCAACCTGCCTCAAAGGACCATCTTCTCAGAGAAAATTGAACCCTATGGTCCTCTAAAATCAACTACCCTCTGTAAAAGACAACCAATATTAATGGGAAGAAAGATAGATTTTGTATTAGCGTATTTTGACATTTGCACTTCGTGATCAAGTAACTCTTTCTAAATCTCCCAGAAGTCTTCTGCTGCCATACAAGTACCTTAAACATGAACTAAAACCTTTATAAAAATTGACTAAAACTGATGTCATGAGCAATAGGTTGGTGTCTATTATGAAGTAGAATCTTGGAGACTGCATCGATTTCTGTAAAAAATGTTTTCTTTGTACTAGAGAGTACAGAATAAATGCCTGGAATACACCACATCCGCAAGAGTGAAAAAGGTTTGGAGTTAGCAGCATCAGTCTGAATAACAGTCAGTGGAATAACCACAGATGTCTTCTGGTTTCATAGGAAACAATAGGCAAGTATCAAAGTGTTGCTTACTATTCTGTCCACATTTCATAAAACAAATCAAAAGTAATCTGCTTTTTTACTGCTGAGAAGAAGACAAAACATTTTTGATGCCTTCATCTGTCTTCTGGATCTCTCACTTCAAAAAAAAAAAAACCAGATTGACTCATAGCAATATACAACTGTTTTATTTATAGTGCTTATGTCAGCCTCAGGGCAACTCATCCTACCCAAGGACAAGAAAATTCATCTGCTCAAGGTATCTCTCCTTTTATAGACTCACTGGTTTTGCAGAAGACTGATTTTTATAGGGTATCACATTTGCATAAAGGAAACGAAGGGATGCAATAGAATGCTCTCCTGGACTTCCCCAGTCTGGTTTCTCACTTGAAGGGAAGGTGAAAGAAGCAGATTTACAATTTTGTATCTATGTGTTGAAGACTATTGTGTCTAGTGTTATCAAAAAGCTTAGAAGTTCAATAAAGAAGTTGAAGATTGCATTAATTTAGTCAAGAAACACTACGGGATAGCTGTTAGACAAAACACCATTGGCAACGCATTGACTTACTGTGCTTTCAACAGAGCTAGAGAGTGTATTCTTCTGAAAAAGTATGTAAAAAGGCAATCAGAGCAGGTTACTATGAATATCACTTCAGGAATGCAAAATGAAAGGCATTTGCCTCAAAATGCCTAGAAATGTGCTTCAAAGAAGAAATCATAGTTGTTTTGTTTTTTCCCAGGTACTGAACATTTAGATGTCAAAGCATTCTTTTCCTGTGTCATTTGTTTCTTCCTTTTTTAAAGGAGAAAACGTAAAAAAAGAATAAAAATTCAAACGTTCCCTGCATTTTCATGACAGGAAAGGTAGTACTGAGCCAATAAAAAAGATAAAATAAAGTACAGGACCCTGATGTTTCCCTATTGAATTTCATTGGAGAAACACTTGCATTGTCAGTTCAACCAAAAAGAAAAGGTATTCCTTCCAAGGTATCTTCATGATATAATGATTAATGATGCTTACCCTTATTACTTTATCATGCTGTGTTTTGGTTTGGTTTTTAAATAACAGCTTCTAGAATGGAGAAGGGCATGCTTTGTGTTTTAGCAACAGAGAATTCTCAACACTATGAACAAGATGATTCCTTTATTAAGAAAAAAAGTAAAGCCCAATTCTGATTTTAAATCAGACCTGTTCATGTGAAAATACTCAGTGAACACTAGACAAAAGACAAATGGAAGAAAACAGGAAATCTAGACAATAGAACAGGCTATTGGCACAGACAGTGTAAAGCAATAACTAAATCAGATAAAAGAAACTGAGTTTGAACATCAGGACTGGGAAGGGGACAAGAACAAAAACCTCATGTTCTTAACAAGCTCTTCAAAGCCAGTATTTGTGAAAGTCTGGCATCTGGATATGATGGTTGTAACTCTCTCAGTATTAACATTATTCAGTTCTGAATGACAGGTGGCTGCTGCCGAAACACAGAAAAACTCTGTTAAGAAATATTTGCCTTTTTATCTCTTGTTACTTAAGTTCTGTGGCTTTGAATGTAGAATCTGATGGAGGTAAAAGCTACAGTTTACTTCCTTAGAAAAAAAAATGCAATTTTCTCATAATTCATACTATTTTTTTAGTATTTTAGCACTGTCAATATTCAAGTTTTAGCACTGATCTAGATTTAATTACAATATTCATAAGAACTAAGCCGATCCAGTTTTCTATGCTTGTTTTAACAGCTTTAGAACATATTCATTGTCTTTACTGTGGGTTTGGGATTTTCTTTAATTACAGTACTGCAAGGTTGCACCATGTATAAAAATATTCTTTGCCTTCATCATTAAAAAAGAAACAAACACAATTTGTTCATTTATCCCATCATTACTGCAGTTTCACATTTTATAAATATCAGCTCAAGTTCGCAATTACCATCTCAGCCTTAATCTCTGAAAGTAATCTCAGCAGAACCAACAAGTAGAATTTCCAGGATATTCAGTGGCAACAAAACGATCTTCATACAGACTTAAAAGAAATTTAGGTCAGTCATCATAAGGAAACAGGGGACAAGGAGTTCCTCAGTCATTCCTTAATCATTGGTGAATTTTTTACGAATCCATGACACTTGTTTTTTACACTCATGACACTTTTCCTTACTAAGGATCCAGCTCATGCAGCACCACAGCTAACAGCCTGCCTGCGTTGCCAGCATTCTGCTAATTCACACATGAAACAACTTGGGCTGAGAAAAAAAGCTTCACTGAGCACCTCTGCAGCATCTCTGGGCTGCTGGAAAAGAGCCACAAACTGCTCTCAACTGTTTCAGACTGAAACACTCATTCTGGGGAGGAACCTCGTCTCCTTCTTTGACACATCCAATTGTCTGCTGAGACTTGAAGAAGTTTGTATCGATTCAACCTGCTGCCAGCACAAAATACAGCTCCTCAGTCCTAAGAAAGCAGAAACAGAACTGAGGCAAAGGCTAACTACTTGCTCAATGTAAGTTATAACCTGAAAACAGACAGTTGTCCGCAGGCTGCAGTGGGAACAGCTTTGCACTGCCTCTGATTGAGCAGCTGCTGTCAATAGATACTATTCCCATCTGCAGAGATCACTCTGCAACATTTGGCAGCCTCAAGTATGACTTGTAGCAATGCCAGTAGAAATGGTGGCTCAAGAAGTTCATTAAATTTAAAGCTGTCCCAAGGAATAGCAAAATGAGTTTCCATCTCTCCCCATATTTACTTGTTTATCTTTTCATAGTCAACAAGCTACTGTGGCTGCTCCGAAAGTAATGCCTCCTATTTTATTATGTTGGTCCATAAAATCAGAGGAAAATGATAGTGGTATGGATGTAAAGGTTGAATCTTCCCACTGTTGCATCTTGTTGCCATGCAACAGATGGCAGCAGAGGGGCAGTTTGACAAAATGACATCTGACATGGAAGAACGTTTTGAACAAGTATGTGTCACTGATTTCCTCCAGGCAGAAAAAATGGCACTCACTGACATTCATCAGCTCTTGCTGAACATTATGGAAACTAAACCGTGAATGAGACCACAGAGAGACAGTGGTGGATGAGTTTCAGCAGTGATGACAGCGACAGTGGATCACTTGGTTTGTGCAGATTTTGACAAGCGTGGCATGCAGACTTGTTCATTGCTGGCCAAAACACATAGTGGTGACTGTATTGAGAAAGAGCGTTTTGTAGCTGAGAATTAACTCTGTGAAACAGTGTTATTGTGCTCTTTTTATCTATTGCAGTTTCCATGAAAATATTACAGATACTAGTTAAATGAACAAGGTGATAGAAAAGTAACAGGCAAGTTTATAGTGAGGAAGGTTAACATCTATTCTGTTTTCTTTCTTGATGCTGAACTCTCTCATGCTAACATTCCTAAGCAATCAAGTAGTTCTTTGTGGTTAGGAGGGAACATCCTATCTTCTGTCTGTAGATTTTTTCCTTTTCTTTATATGCCTTCATCACCCATATGGCTAAAAACAGTGAATTAGCCTTGGCTTCAACTAGTACTGAATATTCAACAAAACAGGATCCATTTTTCTGCTTTCTGAATTGTCTTTCCATAAAATATTAAATGATGTTCAAAGCCATGCATTTCCATTTTAAGACTGTCTTTCTTAAGCATGGAATAATTAAAAGCTTCATAAGGCTGCAAGCTGACTACATAGCTGAAAATTCTGTTCTTCAGGCACAATGCAATTTTCTACTATAAGCTGCAGAACTAGAGACAGAACTCACATGGATACAAAGGACCATCCAAAAATTCAGCACCTTCTTCCATTTGGGTTTCTTTTTCATCATGTAAATGTAAATGGAGGCTGACTGATACAGCAGGTTCTCCAAATTCTCCACAATCGCCTACTCAACCTAAAAATTAACATCAAAATATACATTCCCAACTCAGTTTTCACTGACTTTACTCACTTCAGCCAAAAGAAGTTCCCACACCAAAATCATTGTAAGTTCACAACACTGACAAAGGTGAACAGTTTACACACACTCCATCCCTCAGCCCTTCAGTACATTACAATGCAATTATTCACAATTATTGCATTTATCTCACAACTATATTCACCAGAAGAATCCTAATTCTGCATTGCCTTGAATCATGAATGCAAAATAAGCATGGATCATGATTATGCTGTTTGGATCTGAGTCTGTTTTTTTAACAATCTTGGATCTCTCTGCTACAGTGGATGTGACCGCACAAAGGGGAAGAAAATGAAGATCCAGTTATACTGGGGAAAAGAGATTTGTCATTTCTGTAACCTAAAGCAGTAGTAACTTTGCCTTGGCTGGGCAATTTGGCTACTTTCATGACTCATTTGTTTTAACATAATAACAAAAAGAACGGAGGCCAATGCTTATCCATTTGCACAGGTAAGGAAATCATAAAATAAAATAAATAAATAAATTATGACCAAATGGTTGTGTCACAATGAAGTGTCATTAATGAAGCAGAACATGGTGAATCTAATGCTAATTTTAATCTGTGTGCCTGAAACTGTTCTGAAGAAATTCTTCGATTGCATGTCCAACAGGTTTGAAAATTTGTGACACTTCAGCTTCCTTTAGTTTTATGTTTAGCTATATTTCTGCTTAAAAAAAACCAAAAAAAAACAGACTGTTACATTAATTGAATACACGAAAAAATTGAACTACTGTTTTACTTTTGCTTTTTTTTCTAATTTTCTCAAAACTAGAGTGTGTGCCTTTCATATAACTCAAATTTGAACAGAAGCAGTGAAAGTTGGAGTTAAGCATCATTAAAAACTTGTGTCATTATGTTCTGAATTCATCCAGTTGCTTTTGTTTATGTCATTAGCTGATGAGGACTTACTGAAATATGGGGGATCAGTTCACAGTTAGACAGGCTGCGTTACATTATCATTATTAATAGCAGGCATCCTAATATAGAAACATTAAACATAGTTCTATGGTGAGTTAAGTTATTTCTCCATTATAAATGTCAGAAACAAGCCTGTAGCTGGCACAGTGAGCATCACAGGACTCCAACCAGAGAATGGGATACAGGAATACTTTCAGGCATGATGAAACCCCAATTGGATCCCAGCCATGCAAAAAGATGAAACATCTAGAACCTAACTACCATTTATTTCCAGGCGGAGGGGAATTTTAGCAGCCAAACAATTTTGGAGATATTATATGCCCTGACAGACCTCCAAGCACAACAACTGAGGCACCAGGTATCAGGGAGCACTGTGTGGTACAGCAGTCTGCATCTCACTCTGCCACAATGACTGATGAGCATTAAAAACAGCTCCACTCACCTTTTAGGACCGTCACTATTAGCTCTCCATGCTCACAGACAGTTTAAAGCAGAACAAGAAATCTCAGCTGCGTTGCCTTCTGAGAGCCCAACACTGCTCTCTTGCACAGCCAAATTGTCTGCACATGCTGTAAAGCACCACATTGCATAGCTTCCGAGTACTGTGTGTATTACACTGGATTAACTAGCTAATGTCAAATTTGTCATTAAAGGAAGTGAGCAACAGAGATTTGAGTTATTAAATCTCATCATAGTGAGCAAATACAGAGAGTGATTTTGCCTCTTACCATAGTGTGTTGAAATACTAAGCAGCATAGCACAGTTAGAGACTGGCTTTGTTGTTAGATTTCAGAGAGTTTTGAATATCACAGTTAAACTCTGCCTTATTTATTGGGCTACTTCATCTTTCAGCAAGCTGATATGTGCTAGAAAGCGTGAGTTCATTGAAAAGAATTGCAGTTACATGTATACTGTGTAGCTCAGCAGAATTTCACTTGTTTATATGATATAATGCATTAAAGGAACATCAGAGAAATTTTTGTGAGGAAAATATCAGTCAAATTTAGTTCTTGGGTGCATTGGTTCCCCCTTGAGTGTAGGGCTTACTGGACACCATCATGTTTTAGAGTTCACTATGAAATGTTTCCAAATCAACCTTAGCCCCAGCTGAATGTTCATTTTTTATCTTTTCCTTTTTATTTATGATTCACCACATTTATTAAGATAAAAGCTTGCACTGCAGAAATAGACTAAAGTATACCCCCTACACACAAAATGATCTCCAGATTACTAGCAAAATTGCTGCCTTTGTATACTTATAGGCTGATGTGATAACTGAAAATAACTTCCATTAGCACTATAAAAACTCCAGCTGATACCAAATGAATTTCATTTGATACCAGCAGAGAAAAATATTGGCTACTGAGATATTCTTTGTTCATGGTTATTTACAGTTAGCTAGAATCCATGTGCCATACAGGATTCAGAAGTCTCCAGATGTTTTTCTGTACATCGTATTCTTAAACATAAGCTTTTCCTTCTAAGACTACCTAGCATTCATATATTTATGCAAAATTCTTCTCTTTTAATCTATACAGCTTCCATGTCTTTGATTGTAAAAACCATTCAAAAGAATATATATGAGCTTGTCTATTTTCTAGTTTGATTTTATCTTCTTCCCGGAGAATTTTCTGAAAAGATTGTCCTGTAGACTCATTGAGTTTGTTTCAGGTAATGCAATTTTTTTCCAAGTATCTTGCCAAACCATAATGCGGAACCAGGGCACTTTTTCACTAAGAGCATAAGTGAGAGATCTTGTGCACTGCCTACTAAAGGGCAAGTCACAGAGACTGTGTCATAACAGTTTGGGTGACCAGCAAAAGACAGTACCTTGAGTGAGTTTGAGTGCTCTTCTATGGTCTGGTAGCTCCAGTTGCCTTCTTCCAAAATAGAGGCAGAGTTTCAGTTGTCACAAAATACCACTGTGAAAAGAATGCTGCTTAGATCCAGATGGAGGCTGATTTTGGTTTGTCTTTGATGTGCAATCACTGATCTATGAAACAATGAAAAGAAAAAGAAAAAAGCATGAAACAAAATCCAAAGACGTATTTAAAATCTGTTTCAAGAATTCACTTTATGCAAGAATAAGATCATAAAAGAAGAGGTCAGTGGATTGCTTAAATGTAAGATTCATGGTTACTGAAAGGATTCTTTAAAAACAGTTTCTTTTTTGATAGTTTAATTAGTGCTTCTTGGTTTCTTTCTTAAATGTAACTTTAATTAGGAACTAGACCCCTACAAAAACACTTCAGAGTTTTTATTTTGCCTGTTGCATTTCTATGTTTTTATTTTCTGTATGTTTACCTCTGTTCCAAGTCTTCATTTTTTCTGTTATGTTTTCTATACATAATTATTCATATCTAATCAAATAATTTAAGTCTTCTTTATGTTCAGGTAAGAAATAAAGACACTTTCAGAGGGAAGCCTATTCTTTGTAAAGATAGCTACCTAAGACATGAGGGAGGAAGGGCTCTCTAGGTTAGCCTTTGCTGACTATAGCATGAGTCTAAATTATTAGCTCTTGGCAGGCAACTGATTTTCCTGAAACTCACGTTGGATGAGATAAATTCTAAGTAAGACACAGTTTGTTTCATGCTTTTTACCAATCACTCATGTGATAATAGAAGTTTTATCCTTTAGGATTAATTGCCAGAATGTTAGCATGTCATGAATGGGTATTTATGGAGGTCTGTGCCATTTCCTTATGAGTTAGATTTTCTATTTATAAATCCAGAAGATCCTAAATTGTGGATTTTTTGTTGCTTCTCATCTTTTTCATTAGATTTACCTTAAGAGAATGCTAAATGCAGAAGTATATTTATGTTATATTTAATCCCAGCTATGTGAAGCTCTGTTTCCAGAATGTGCATTCCACTGTGGCTTGTTCTGATATCAGCAAAATTTGAATGCATTATACTTTCCTGAAAATCAAGCCAGAAATTATGTATAGAGACTTTATCCACATTTCCTGAAATTTCTTACTCACATTGAGATCTCCAAGTCTGAACAATCTGGGCCCTGCTTTGGGAGACTGGACACAGCAGACATGACTGTGGTCATCGCATATGCTTTCCTACTGCAGAAGGCAAGAGTATGTCTCTGCTATAAGATAGAGTGCCCAGATCTTTAGTTAAGAGCTGACAAACTGATATCTTAGATATAGTAGAATCAGACTGTATCCCAAGTGGAAGGGACCCATAACTGTTATCAAGGTTTCATTACAACCTAGCATTAATATCAGTAAGATTTCAAGAGTGACGCTCAGTCAGCTCAAGCTGGTACTATGCCTCCTGACCACCTGGTTAGCCATCAGACAGTATTATAGAGTTGAGGTACTGAGCTAGTTCTGTTCCTGAAAGACTTCTTCACCATACCACAGTGAGCCATTTTCTGCTATTTCCTACTTGGATGTAGTGGGTACTACAGAAGAATAATGTTCCCTAATATGCTTCTGTAACCGGTATTGAAGGAAGAAATGCAATTATTTCAGAATGTAATGTTAGTCAAAAAAATATTCTGAAACATCAACAAATTTCATATATGCATGTTTTTCAGTTTTTACTATTCTAGGAAAGTGTGCTTGAGATAAAACTAAACGAAACTAAAGTCAACATTTTTAATTCAACATTTACAAATTTCATCTCGAGTACATTAGATGGCAGGCAATTTCCCACTGTCTCAATTTAAACACTTAGTGAAGGAATTTTAAAAACTTTAGGAAATTTTTCCAGCAAGACTTCACTCCAGTGGCTCTTACTATAAAATCTTCATAGCTGTTTGTTTAAATATTTATGGTTTGGGTTTGTTTTGGAGTTATAGTACAATCTTTCCAGTGTAAACCTCTTGACCACCCAGAAATAACAGATAAATTGCTTATGCCAAACTCAGAAAATAAACAAATTGAACTATTATTTTTTTTAATTTTAGAAATGTTTCTAGGGTATGCATTTCTCCAATCTCCAGGCTTCCCACTTATAGGTACCAAAGCAAAAACTCACTCTGGGCATTTCTGATGAAACATCAATTGTATGTAGTTTTAATTTTCAGTGGGAGTTGGAATCTGTTGTCTGAAAACAATGGAACAACCAACAAACTAAAACAATGTAAAAAATGAAAATGGACAGCTTGAATCTAAGTTTTTGGTGGTTTTTTTTAGGATTGGTTCAGTTGGTATGATTTAAGAATTGAGATATTATTTTTGTCAGTAAGATTAGCAGAATCTGCTACCTAGTAGAATACTACCTACTGGAGATAGTCTATAGCATGTTTCCTAATAATGACAATGTGAGACCTTGAAGACTGTATCATTGTTAATTTTTCTTCCACAGTGTTCTGGAAAATGGAACTAGTAAGATTTTCTTCTTACAGTTTTGACATATGAAACAGATAGCAAAAGGAGAATAAACAGAGAACTTCAATGAGCGTGTGTCACTCTGAAAGTAATGCCTCCTATTTATTTCCATGGAAACTTCAACAGATACAAAGAGCATAATAACGCTGTTTGATAGAGTAAATCCGCAGTTACATAATACTATTTTTCATCATAACCACTACTGATGGGTAAGTATTTTTGTCAGCAATGAGCAAAAGCCTGCACACTACAATCATAAAAATCTGCACAACTGTAGGTTACCCACAGTTCCACAGCTGTTATAACTGTATCATTGCTAGGAAAATGTTGCCCATATACTACATCTTCCATCATCTCAAAGAGATCAAAGTCAGAAGTGTGAAATCCAGATTATACAGTGGATGGGGTAGGACAGTCTAGCCAAGACTGATAATGTGCTCCATGATCCTCAAACAGGTAAGAGACCTGGCATTATCATTTTGCTAGAGAAAAGATATACTTTTCTTTGGTATGATCCTGGAAGTTCAAGACTTCAGCTTAGTCAGCATCATGATTTAGCAGACAGATTTGGTGGTTTGTCTGGGTTCCAGGAAATTCAGAAGGATCACCCCTTTCCTATCCAAGACAGTGCTTATCAATCACTTCACCCACTGAGAGTTGCATCTTGAACTTTTTCTTCAATGGGGAATTCACATGTTTTCACTCCATGGACTGCTGTTTTGACTCCAGCTCACAGTTGTGACACCATATCAATGGTAAGGATGTGATCCAGGAAACAGCCTTGTATTAGTTCAGGAGGTCCTGACAAACTTGTATGCCATGTTCTTCCTGTTCCTGTGTGAAATTCACAATATCCATTTGTTTCCTCCATCATTTCCAATGCACTGAAGCCATAATCTACCAATTTGCATGGATGAACTGGTCGAGACACTCTTCATTTTGCTGTGCAGCTGTGGACTGTGGCTTGTCTTTCACATCACTGTTGCCACTGTTGGAATTTACCCACCACCTCACTGTGTTCACATCCACTGTTTGATCTCCATAAACACTCAGCTAGCATCAATAAATGTGAATGGGTTCACTTTTTTTTCACATGGAAAAATTCACTGGCACATCTTTGCTTCCTATGCTCTTCCATGTCAGATGCCATTTTGTCAGACTGTCCTTGTGCTGCCATCTGTTGCACAGGAACAAAACATAATGGAATACTGATGGGAAGGCTCAACTGCTGCATCCATACCACCAACATCTCCGACACCTGCCTCTGACATCATAGGCTGACATAATAAAATAGGAGGCATTACTTTCAAAGCAGCCCTCATATTTAGCACTGATGGAATAAAGAAATGCCTTTGAGATCAACATGATAAAGTTCAAGTAGTACAACAAAACAGATCTATCTTAGCCCAAAAAAAAAAAAAATCAGGGAAGTTTTCATTTATTGATCTACTTAGGATTGAAAAGGGAGCTCCTGAAAATGAAAAAAGTACCAGACAGAAGGATGTATAATCTTCAGTTTACACATAAAAATAGATGTGGGAGGACTGTCCTGACCAGAAAGATGGAATAAGATTAATTTCTGACACTTATTTACTCCAGAACTAGTCAATGTTTGTGCTGTCAAAACTTCTGCTCTGTGCCATGTAATGACCTTCAAGGAACCTGGCATCAAGGTTCATTCAAGCTGACAACTGTCCAATTTTGAAAGGTAATGACAGCAGAGGAGTAGAGATTCATATTGTCTATAAGGCAGCTTAAGCTATGCTTACTGTCAAATAAGTGTTTTGTTTCTATGGAAAAAACCAGAACGTCAGGCCTTTAAGCTCTGATCAGATTGACAGATTGGAAACATAAAGCTGAAAGATTGCTTACCCTGCAGCTAAGCCTGTATTTTTAAAATGAGGTTATTCCCTGAAAAGTGACTGAATAAATGGCCCAATTTTTATTTTATTATTTATTTGAATTTATGAGCATATAAAAAATCAGTAAACTGTGTTTTGACATTTTAAACCCCCCGCAAATCAGGCTAAAAAGGGAAAACCAGCAACAAATGCCATTATGTTACCAGACAGCAGTAAGGAGGCAATCCTTATAAAAGATTATAGAGCATCTTACTTCCTGACTTTTCCAGCCTCAATCACTCTTAAATCTCAAAGTAAAACTATTAGTTCGGTTGCACACTATGTATACTATGTCTACTTGTCTCCTACAGACTTAGAGAACATTCACTGTTGCTCCCATCTCCTACCTTTGCTGATATCTTTGCTGATATCAGCTCCATCTCTACTTTCCAGATTTTTATGCCAGGAGTGCTAATATTGGTTCTGCACACTTTTAAAATCGCATTCAGATCTTGTCAGACAGGTTGGCCCCTTTCTAACTTGTACAGCCACAGCACAACAAGCATTACTGAGCACAGCAGGTGATATCAGAAATTAGTTAATGTTTCTGCTGATTATGGACATACCTCACAGGACATGAACTCCCGCTCATATACATTCTGTGGTTCCGTGGTGCTAACACCAAAACAATGTTTGTTAACTCAGAAAGAAAGCAAGTATGAACAGATGGAAAAAGTCACCACTTCTCTTCAGAGAAATATTTTCTCTATCACAAAACTTCACCAATATTCAGTTCAACAATTCAGAAACAAAAGCATCTTATGTTACTAAGGTTGGATCCCTAAGTGGTCAATGAATACAAGTAGTTTTGATGTCTGGCAGATATTTGAAGTTGACAATTTGTGCAAGATCATCACTGTTTTTCTTTGCTGTTCATCCAGGGAGCCCTGGAGGTTTTGCATCTCTCTTCCTCCTCCTGAACTTTGCATAACTGCAATGACACCAGTGGTGATCAGTTCTCTATTCTAACTGTCTACTAATTAGATATCAAGGCTAGGATGATCATCTAATCTGTGGAAGGGACAGATGCCTTCCGAGGCCAGATGTTCCCACTTAACTTAGGCATTTTAGGCATTTGGATTGCCTGATATGAATACAGTTCTGGAATTAGAAACATAGAATCAATGATGTTGGAAAAGACCTCCAAAATCATCCAGCCCAAGTCCACCTATCATCAACATTTCCCACTATTATATATTAACCACATCCTTCTGTACAACAATTAAACATTTCTTGACCACCTCCAGGGACACTGACTCTACCACTTCCCTGGGCAGCCTGTGCAAATGCCTCAACACTGTCAGAGAAGAAATGTTTCCTTATGTCCAACCTGAATCTCTCCTGGTTCAACTTGAGGTCATTCCCTCTAGTTCTACCTCTAAGTTACACAGGAGAAGAGGTCGACTCCCACCTCACCACAACCTTCTTTCAGGTTGTTATAGAGAGTGACAAGGTCTCCCCTGAGCCTCTTCTGTCCCAGACTAAACAGTCCCAGCACCCTCAGAACATACTCCAGGGCCTCAACGTCTTTCTTGAAGTGAGAAGCCCAAAACTGAACACAATATTTGAGATGTAGTCTCACCAGTGCCAAGTACAGGGGGATGGTCTTACTATTAATATATTTGTAAAAAGATTTTGTTCTCTTTTGGCCAAATTGAGTTCAAAATGAGTTTTTACTTTTCCAATTTTCTCCCTGGATATCCTAACAATTTCTTTCTACTCTCCCTGAGTTACCCATCCGTTCTTCCACAGGAGATAGATTCTCTTCTTCTCCTGGAGTCTCAGGAAGATATCCTTGATCATCCATGTCTGTTTTATTTCCCACCAGCTCATCTTGTGGTACAGAGGGATGGCCTGCTACTGTGCCTTTAAGACTTTCTCCCTGAGGAACTACGAGCCTTCCTGGATCCTTTTACACCTCAGGACTGAAATCCAAGGGTTTCAGTGACCCTTGGTGTCCTGAACAGTGACCTATCAGTGACCTGAACAGTTCAAAATTCACCATTGTGCATTTCTTTCTCTAGGAGCTATGAAGAGAGCCAACTTCTTTTCTCCACACTGTATGCTTGGATAATAATGTAGCATGACCCCAGCCATATTAAATATATGACACATCTAGCTAACCATTTAATTTTCTCAGGCAGATGGTAAGCATATTTGTTCTCATGCCAGGATTAAATTGCTATAATATCATTACCTGAAACAAGCTCCTCTACTATTTGCTTTTAGAGGCATCTTATTTTAATCTATTCACTTATTGATTGGAGGATGTTTGCAAGGGGCCACTGAAGTAAATGAAAATTCTAATCAGCAGATTTGCGTCAAGTCCTTTATGGTTGTGCCTTAAGCAGTACACAAGCAGCACATTGAAGTCATACATTTTGCCTTGTCCAAGCCACCAACTCTACTCTCTCTTTGTTCAAAGCATAGTGTCCTTCTGAAAAAGTAAGGTGGTCCAGTAGTGTGACTGTAAAATCTGCAGCGGTCTAGTTCAAAACAGTCAGCTCACCAGTTCTCTCCATCATTTTCTGTGTATGTAGGCTTAATTCTGCTGAACAAAATGGACCTGGATTCTTACAGAACTATACACTATCTATATTCCTTGGGAAGTTTGTGGCTTCTGTCACACAGTAGTTGCTGCACTAACATAGGCAGGCAAAATAATAGTTGTATTTCTTGTTGATACAACTGAGAAAAAGAACATGATCTTATTTTTGGTGCCTGACTTAGGTATATTGCAGCAGTAACTGAGGCTCTTAACACTTGGTGAGAGGGAATGTTCCTTCTATCCAGTATAGCTCTCTAAGTATTTGGAAAGCAACTGTCATGTTTCTCTCACATAAGGAAAGAAAATTATTTAAAATATATAGTATATACATCTTTAGAAGCATCAGGAAAGCACAAGAGTATTCCTATCAGAGTTTTTCCATGGGAAAACGATAAGAATATTAAGTTTCTGTAATAGGTCAGGATTGTGTCCTCCTGTGCCACTCCTGAGAATAAGCACCTCCCATAAGGAGTCCCTGAATAAGTGCTCTGGGATGCGTTAACATTTGGCCATTTTATGGCCAAGAATGCAGGAGACACAGAGCCAGAAAAGGAACCAGAATGCAATCAGCAATCTGTCTTTTCTCCCTGCCATCTCTGGCTGCCCTGGTGATGGTTGTAATGGGGCATGTCCTCATCTGATCTTGCTTTGGGTCTTCAGATTGTTTGATTTTCTCCCACGTTGGATGAGTGTTACCATGCCTAGACACCTGCAGAAGGAGTAGGGGCAGTTCTGACATAGGTTGAAGTAAGACCTGAATGTATTCATCTTTGGTTTTAGTTCCCTAAAGAATTTTAGCAAGTGTCTGCCCGGAAGTAGAAGCAACGCAGAAAGAAAATTAGAAGCTCCTTTACAAAAACAAAAACAAACAAAACAAAACAAAAAAACAAACAAACAAACAAAAAAAAAAGCAAAGAAGATACCCATCTCCCAAAGACAACGATTTCAGGATCACTCTTCACAGAACATAAATAATAAACACTATAGACTGGAGGGAATTTCAGGTTAAGCAGGAAGAGAGCTGAGATACTTAAAAAGTCAAGCAATCTTGCAAAATGAAGGGACCGGATTGTCATCTTCCCCTTGGGTAGGTTTTAATCACTACTAGAGAGTGTTGGCTTCTCCAAGGTTGAAAATGCCATGATAAGGTTTTATCTATGCCTGCTTCTCATGTGAAACATGAACACATCTGCATATCATTTCCAAGCACAAGTCCCTGTGCCTTTGGCTGTTTGCTAGTTGCTGTGACTCCTCTGTGACACAAGGCTGAGTTTGGTACTAAGGGGGAAGTAGTATTTTTGAGGGGAAAGAAAGAGGGCCTACACAAAAAGGATTGGACAGAAAACAATTTTTTGCTTTCCAAAAAACTGTCTGCCCCAGCCTCAAGTGTGGTCATTAAACACATTTGCAGCACATCACAAATAGTTCTTCAATCCTGGTGTATTTACGTGAGAACAGTGCCTTGAGTTGGAAAAAATGTGTCTACTTTGCAATGTCAGGATATTAAACTATGGAACTGCCCAACTTATTTGAATCTGAGTACACTTACAGAAATTGTGCATAACCCCAAATGTTGCAGAAATAGGATATGCAGACTACTAGCAGAATAATTAGAGGCTAGATATCACAGCACACCAACTTTTTCCTTTCCGTGCAGCTTCTTTTTGTAGTTGCCTTTGTTCCTAAGCTGGAAAAAAGGCTAATTTTCTCTACTCAAACCCCACACAATATACAACAGTGCAGCACCCTGGCTGTGTTACAGAACGATGTGAAATGAAGCCACTATAGAATTAACTTCTTCCATATAGAAAGAAGTGTGCATGCTTCACTCACTGTCCTGTGCCCAAAATTCACATAGGGAGAGTAGGCACTTCTCACCATGTGGAAACTGTTAAGAGGATCTGAAAACAAATGTTTTTAATTGAAATTGTCATTGCTGAGCCAGACTGCAGTCTGGGGTATCTTGCTGAAAAGTGACAGCAGCAGCAGGGAAACAGTGTAAGAGATTGTAAAAGCACTTTCCTTTCCACACTAATTCCTGGGCTGCATATGGGAAGCTTTCATCTTGTTTATTTTAAGAAGAATCAGTCCATCAGTGGTGTGAGATGGGAACTGGGAAGGAAGCGCAGCCTGGGACCAACATTGGTGTTCAACACTACTCTGCCACTGAGCTGTTGTGCCATTGCATCACCATCCTCTGTGCCCCTATTTCCCAGCAAATTTGACATTGTCTTGCCTCTTGACACTGACATTTCACTGGGGAAGGTTACAATCATTGTGCAATGCGTCTTTAAGTATTGCCATCATAAAATTACAATCAGCACTAATAAATCAGTAGGAAATAACACCTTGTGTTGGTACATCAGCAATGAAAGGTATCATATCCCTCCAGTTCAGCTTCAAGTTTATGGAAAAAGTACAGAAGAGCCCAACAGAGACTCGCCATTCCTGAAACAATTCTTTGTCAAGATGAACATTTCTTTAACTTTTATCTAGATAATTGTTCTATGTGTCTCTTCTTTTTTGTTCTATGAAATCCTGAAGACCTGACTGTGTAAGTTTGGACTTCATCATCCTGGATGCTGTGCACACACTCAACCCACACATTAGAAAAGTATGCCCTCAAGGAGCAGAGACAAACTGTTCCATTCATCCTGACCAGCAGAGATCACAGCTGGGGCACATCCACACCATCTCCAATTCTCACAGGAATACTGACGGCCAGGCCACATTCCCTAAGAGTGTGTATCTAAAGTGGATCTTGACATCAGGATCAGAAGCACAATGCTAAGCTGCTTTCCATGTGCCTGCTCTCCAACACTTCCCTTTCAGTTCCTGCTTGTCACAGTTTATTATTTTTGTTATTGGTATTCCGCATCATAACATCATGTAGTGCATTGGGAGTTAAAGAGCTAATGCTCCAGTTCTCTGGATCATTGATAGTTTCAGTGATACTTGTCTCAGAAGAGAAGAACTAGGCAACCCAGAGGACTTTGTATTGCTTTGCATTTTGCCATTTTCTTCTCGGAGAGAAAGATAAAACTGTTCACATGTCATGAGACACAGTTTTTTTCCCTTTCAGATCAACTCAGCAGTGGGTGCTCACTGCCATCTTGCCTTCAGTGTTAGCATAAGGCCTTCAGTTTTCGGACACTCTCTCTCTCATTTTATTTGATTTATTAGCTTCTATTCCAATTATATTGTATTATATTGTGTTATATTGCTTTCTGATATCTTATTTAGTAAATTAACTTTCCTCCTCAGATTGTTGCCACTGTTTTGTTTTTAGGCCCATCTCCCTTTTCCTTTCCCCCCTCCCCTTTCCCAGGGCATGGGTCTGTGGTTCTCCCTGCCCCTATCATCACAAAACCAGGCCAAACCAGCCCGTAAGCTGTTGACACAGCTTCAGCCTTGAAACTCCCATGAAAAGCAATGTCATTCAGTTTTCTTCTGCTTTCACAGAAATTTACAAAGTGTGAGGGGGTGAATCCCAGGTCTAAGATCATTTTGATTTTGTCAGCTTTTTTGAATGAGACAGAAAGGCTTTCTCTTTTTTGCAGGAGACAGGGAGAACTTTTGCTAAAACCAAGCTGATCTTTCTGAACTCGTAAGATATAGCACTGCCAATTCTGTCAAAATGGTCTCAGTTACACAAATAAACCTGATAATATATTCAGACACGGCAAAACTATCTGCAAAAAGATTCTACAACAGTTCACAGCATGAACAAACTACAAGCAAGCCTTTTCTGTTTCAGACAAAGTGGAACTGAAACCAAAGAATTAGTGCAATTTTATATTCCAGTTCAAAGAATTATATAACACTGCACTACTGCTGAATCCATAAATGGCCTTCCTCTTTCTCCCATGTGCTCTCGCCTCCCCAGTTCTTGAAATATTAAATCCTTTTTGATAGCATCCCTTGGACTCTTAGTTTAAACACTGCATGAGCAAATTAAGTTTGCATGTGTAGAGTAATGTCCATGTGAGGTACCCCTTCATTTTACTTGTATGCATTTTTGATGCCAAAATGGAAATGCTTTGGGAATTCTGCAGACCATTCTGGACTCACGGCAAGGAGCCAACTGCTGTGTCTACCTCCTGTGTCAGGGAAGCACATCCTGTACCCTGCTCCAGGCATGCTCTCTGTGCGTGCTCTGTGCTGCAGGCTGGAACCAAAACCTGAGTAAATATCACCTCTGCTGTCCCTATATCCAGTTTCTACTTGAAGGAGAGCTAGTCCGTGAAAATGAAAAGGGTCACCTGCATCATTCCCGGTGCCAATGGATGGGGAAGGCAGGATGTTGTGCACCTTATGTTTGCTCTGCTGTTCACACATACCCAGGGTCTGTTCAGCACTGCCTTCCCATAAGGTACTAGGCCTGTTCCCCTAAGCAGCTTCTTCTGTCATTGCCCCTCAAGTCACATTTTAAGCACATATCCCCCCCACCTTCTGAGAATGCTTCAGTTCTAATTCAAAAGTCATCTCCCTTTGGCACAGATTTGTGTCTCCACACTTTTGTGATGGAAAATTATGAGCTGAGATAAATAATCATGAGCCTGTGGAAGCAGAAAGAATGATGTCCCCTAAAGGAAGGAATCCTCAGCAATTGCAGTTGTCTGCATAATTAATTTTTTGTGTCCCTTATTTGGAGTTTCTGTCACACTTTGCAAATCCACACCAGGGCATTTCAGCTACTGCTTTAGGGCACAAGCCATTTATATTCTCTAAGACCCATTTTGGGATCCTCAGTCCCACCGAGTAGATATTTTACATTCAAGGAATCTTACTGATACCAAAATGACTAACACTGCGAGTGCAACTCAGAGCATCAATAAGCTACGTGACTTACTACATAAATTACCATTGCTTTGCAAATGCATTGCAGAGTAAGGCAAAGGCAGTGTATTACTTTGCAGAAGGAAGGGAATTAATCACCTGAGACCTTTTTCTTACTGCTGGCTGAGGTGTGGGGGGAGTCAGGGGGGTAATTACTGTTGGTTTTTTTTCTGAAAGCTGGGCATGGTTCAAACAGAAAGTATGAACTGGTTGGGGAGTGGTAAGCAAAGGACTGAGCACAAGAAGGTGGACTGAATAATCACAGTACATGTAAATGCCAAGTAGATATGGTCTTCACGTAATGTGTCCCATTCCTCCAGCTCACATACATATTGCTGTTAATATTAATCTCAGGATATAACTCAGTACCAGCTATGAAATGCTAATCATGTCATGAAAATGGTAGCTTTTATGTCTGATGTTAAAAAGTCAGGCTTGCATGTTGTTATGGTTTAACTCAGCAGGCAGCTCGGCACCACACAGTCATCCACTCAGTCCGCATTGGTGGGGTGGGGGAATAAACCAGAAAAAAGGTAAAACTTGTGGGCTGAGATAGACAGCTTAATAGGACAGAAAAGAGAGCTAAAACAATAGTAATAATAGTGATAAAAGAATATGTAAAACAGGTGATGCAGTAAGCAGTTTCTCATCACCCACCAACAAGTGCCCAGCCATCCCCACAGCAACAGCAGCCCCAGTAGCCAGCTCTCACAGTTTTATTGCTGAGCAAGATGCCATATGGTATGGAAAATCCCTGTGGCCATTTTGGGTCAGCTGTGCTGGCTGTGTCCCCTCCCAGTTTCTTGTGCATCCCTAGCTCCTCACTGGCAGGGCAGCATGAGAGGCTGAAAAGGCACTGACTTGTGCAAGCACTGCTCTGCAACAGCTGCAACATCAGTGTGTTATCAACATTATTCTCATCGTAAAACCAAAACACAGTACCATTCCAGCTACTAGGGTAAAACTCAAACCTATCCCAGCTGAAACTAGAACACATCTAAAGACAGCCTTCAGTTCTCCCCCTGCTTCCACAAGTGTCTGTCATGTCTCAACTATTTGACATAAGGTTATACTCTCTAACTAGAAATGCAGGGATAATAGACTAGCGATTTTTCATTACTTATATTCATCTCAGAAATAGCTCAAATTAATTTAAAGTGTACTTTCTATGACCTAAATGACATTTTTTGTGAGTTCATATCTACGAAGTGTGTTATTTTTGCCATGACTGCCACATGAAATCTTTAATCTCCTTCCATAACATCTGTTCTATATTGAGCGTGAAGAAATCCTTTTTGTTTTCCTTAGTTTTGACTTCTTTTGTCTTGCTTTCTTTCAATTATTTTAACAGTCAGAATTTGCAATGTACACTTGGGCCTTGGCAATCAGTGCTCTTGCTGCCCTTTCTCCAAAACAAGCTTTATTAACTTGGAGTTTCCTCTGGATTTAATTTTAGTTCCCCTAAAGCTGCTGCTGTACCATACCTCCTTTCAGACTGACCTCACTGAATGCAGCTGCCATTTCACACTCATTGCCCTCTAGTAGAGCACAAACTTGTTAAAACAATGTGAAGAAATCACTGCCTCTCCCTCTCTTTCCTTGAGATGGTATTCTGCTCCATAATTATGAATAATCCCCCTAAGATGGCATGCGTGATTGGCTTAGCAACTGAACTATCTGAGGGACAAAACCTTAATCAATTTTAAAAAATAATAGTTTAATAGATTGTAAGGCCACAGGGACTGCTGTGATTACATGGGCTATATTTCTACAAAACAATTGAGTAATTCCTGGCTGAATAGTATATTTTTGTAAGAGATTTGGTTTTGAATTGAAGACACATCCCTTGGTAAATTATTCCAGTGATTAATTACCTTTGCTATTTACAACTGCCAATCCCCCTTGAAACGCCAAATGTCAGCTGACAGTTTGAACACTTAAACGGAGCACTTATTCTTCCACTGGGTTAACAACTTCTCCACCTTCAAGGGGTGATCAATGAGCTCTCTTAGCTCAGCTGAAAACCCTTTGGGTTTTGTACACTTTTTTGTTTGTTTTTGTGGAATTTTTTGTTGTTGGTTTGGGGTTGCTTTTTTAACAGGCTGAAGGGATTGCTTCCATAAAAGCCTCATGACAGAGTATATTTTCCATATTTGTAGTTGTCCTTGATCTTTCTAAAATCTCTTTAGATTTCTCAAATGATCCTTTCTAAAAGTTCTCCTGCTTCATCATTCTTTTTTTTTTTTTATCCTAAAGCTTGGCACTAGCATGGGGCACAGTATTCTGCAAATGATCTTGTACCTCCTTGCACCTCATCTGCATTCTCAGCCAGTGCATCTCAGTGTGGACTCATGTTTGGTTTGCTAAGCAATAAGACTGGCCAAAAATCTTAAAATGTAGCTGCTTTCCAGTAGAAAATATTAAGATTACTTTTCCTGCTTTCTGTTATGCTCCAACACACACATATATAAAAGACCCAGCAGATAAAATGCTTCAATTAAGACTTGTTGCTACAATGCCCCTTGGGTATGACAGCTTGCTTCTCCTCTGCCTCCTCAGTGGGTTAGTCTTCCTAGACAGGTTAAGAGCTGAGAAGTGGAGATAAAAGCAGTGACAGAAACTGCAGCAGCGAGAAACAGAGCCTTGTCCCCAGCAAGGCACTGATGCTGTGCTTCTCCCACCACATAGTGTGTCCCAGTGCCAAGAAGAATGACAAGGGCACAGCACAGTGTTGTCCAATCTGACTTATAAGGCAGCATAGCACCATAAGTCATCCAAAACCCAAATGATAACGTACTCTACAGCTGGGTCTGAAAAATGTTTTTTTCCATTTAAAACCATTGCAAATTGCACTGTCCAGAGCCAGACACTCCACCAAAACCTGACACTTTTCATAAACAGCCCTACCACTATGCGTCTGGTCTTCTCCAAAGTCTCTGTTGCCCAAATCACAATCCTTTCCTTCTGAATCCATCAAGAATGCATGACTTCACCTTCTGAGGTGAGGCTGAAGAATGGAAAATAAGTCTTTGGTCTGGGTGTACAGCACGATGGGCAGCAGAATGGCTCAGTGTAACCACTGCACCAACCCCTCAGGGCCTCCACACAAGGAATGGGCACAGAGCAGCACCAACACCCCCATTCCTCGGTTGTCCCATCTGACTGTGCCCTGCATTCTTTGTAGAGTCATAAAATCATAGAATCATCAAATGGCTTGAGTTGGAAAGGACCTCAGAGATCACCTAGTTACATCTCTCCTGCCAAAGACACAGAAGACTATTGATTTTTGTTGGGTTACATGATGTGGCAACACAGTTTTCTAAAGCTTCTCACCTTCCTCTGTTTATCTCTTAATGAAATTCTAGTTTGAGATCTGGGATATAGGGACCAGGATGGATACCAGAATGGGGGACCAAGTAGCTCAGGATCAAAATCAGCTCAGAGAGTCAGGAAGCCAAGGTAGAGATAGTGTGATGGAGGAAATGGCAACAGAGGGAAGGGACTGATGAGGGGAGTAGGCGAGGCTGATGGAGGGGTAGGTGTCTGGGAAATGTGTACATGGGTGGGAAGAAGCTGGTTGTGAAGGTAAAGGAAGGAGCAATGAACATGAGTGGAGACCACCTGAGTCTTCACCGAATGCCATCCCTCCCTCTGAATGTTCCACAACAAAAAGCCCTATGGAAAAATCATGTCAACACAAAATGAAAGACTGTGGATTCAAAACCAACCAACCAAACAAACAAACAAATAAATAAATAAAAACTAAACAAACCTTGAGAATACTTCTGCACACACAAAATAATGTTATTTGGCAACAGCTGAAAGTGGTTTTCCACTGGAAAAAAAAGTGTAGCTGTACTTGCTATGAAAGTTTCGGAACAAGTTGACAGTCAGGTGAATCTCTAATCACCAGGGAAGGTTCTGGATGGATGTTAGGTAAAATTTCTTCTCCAAAAGAGTGGTGGTGTATTACAACAGGCTGCCCAGGGAGGTGGTGGAGTCACTATCCCTGGAGGTGTTCAAGAGCTGTGTGGATGTGGCACTGAAGGGCGCGGTTAGTGAGCATGGTGGGGATGGGTTGATGGTCGGACTAGATGATCTTAGAGGGTTTTTCCAGCTTTAATGATTCTCTGTTTCCATGACAGGGTTGCCACCCACGAGAGCAGGCTGCCCATGGCACTATCCAACCTATCTTTGAATGCCACCAGAGATGAAACATCTGCAAACTCTCTGGGTAGCCTATGCCAGTGCCTCACCACCCTCTGTGTAAAAAATTAACACCTAACATCTAATCTACGTTCCCACTCTTTTAGTTTAAAGCCATTCTACCCTGTCCTATCACTATCATAACAGCATAATAATTTGGTCTTGCTCTCTTTTATAAGCCCTGTTAAACCTTGTTTATATTATGTAAGGCTAGTTGTCAGCCATGTCCAGGTCACTCTGGATGGCATCCCTTCCTTCTACTGTATTAACAGCACCACTCACCTTGGTGCGGTCTCCACACTTGCTGAGGATACACTCAATCTCATTTATCCCACAGATCATGTAGCGGATTATTTTATCTTTGGAAACATTAAGACCTGTAGAGACAAATAATATTCCCTCCTATCAGGATTTCATATATGTATTTCAAATATTTTCTTTTTCTCTCCCATAGTAGTCTCACTTGCTTTTATTGATATGCTTTTCTCACAGCTCCTTGTGTCTTTGCTGACAAATACATGCATTTTCAGGTTCAGTAAAGGTTTTGAAAACACCTGTTCATTCATATTTAGTCAGCCTCACTGCACTGACTCAGTGTACATACATTGTTTAAACTTAAAATAATAAAATAATACTGTATTGCTGCATTTTAACCCAGCAAGCAGCTAACTGTTATACAACCTTTCACCCTTCCTGGTGGGATGGGGGAGAGAATTGGAAAAAATAATATGTAAAACTTGTAGGTTGAGATAAAAACCCTTGACTAAGACAGAAAAAGAAAGAAAGATAACAGTAATAATAATAATACTTACATAGGCCTACAGACAAGTGATGCAATTTCTCGTCACCCACCAACTGATGTTCAACCAGTCCCTGAGCAGTCTCTTCCTTCTGGCCATCTCACCTTAGTTTTCTTATTTTTTTTATATTATGTCATATTGTATGGAATACCCCTTTGGCCAGTTCAGATCAACTGTCCTGCTTCTGTCCCTTCCCAGTTCCTTATGACCCTCAATCCCCAGCCATCTTCCTGGCAGGACAGCACGAACCTGAAGCGTCCTTGGCTCTGTGCAGTACAGCTCAGCAACAACTGAAACACTGGAGTGTTATCAACACTGTATTTCTCCTAAAGCCAAAACATACCAGTCGCTACAAAGGATATCAACTCTGTTCTAGTTCAAATCGAAACGTGTATTTCAAGGTATCACCTTTTTTATTGCCATACTCTAAAGTGTATGATATAGAGAGTTAACTTTCAGAGAAAACTGAGAAGATGTTGTAGTTCAGTAGTTTCAGATAAAATTATCCTGACTATATTCCTCGCTTGGTATAACTTCTCAGTATTTGATCTCTTTGTTTTGTATTGGTGTTTACAGCATACTTTCACATATTACCAATATAAAAGATACATAAAAAGAAGAAAAAATCAAATGAAGAAGTCAGAAAGAAACAGACAATTATTTCTGTCTCAAACAACTGAACTGAACTGAAGGTTCATACTATTCTGTTCTGGTTTTGCAAAAAGCTGTTTCACAATGTTTTGCAAAATCAAAACTATAGTCAACCCAGACTGGCTGCTGCAGTGTGCCTAAGAAAGAATAGGGGTGGTAGAAAAAAACCTGGACTCTGCAGCTGAGGTGGTTTTGATCCCCATCCCCTGTCATTACCTTTCACTTACAATCTGTCTCCATTCACCCCACACACCTCATGACAATGTCTGGAAAGTACTGATTCTAGTAAAAGATTCAAGGCATTTCATTGTCGGTCCTTCTTTATTCACTTCTTCAATGAAAATGGAAAGGGGGCTTTTCAGCCAGAACCTCATCCATCTCCTCTTCCTAGAGGGGAAGCAAAATAGAATGTGTGTACCAAGCAGGTAAAAATACAGTACAGTGCTGATCATCGCTGAACACAAGATGTATTTTTCAAAAAATAGTTGATTTTTTCATTACGTAGCTCTGAACTAATGTATTGCAAGGAATAATGAGGACCTAAGATAATAAAGCAAGAGCTGTGAAATCAGAGCACCAAATTTTGTACTGCTTTTTAAGTGCTTTATAACCTGTCTTGATGTCAGGTGTTATTTACTGCTTGGCAAGCCGGCTCAGAATATGAATATAGGGAGTATTTTATCATTTCAGGATGGAACAGTGGGCTGCCTGACAGCAACATTACGAACAACTTATAATTTCATAATTAAAGTTCAAGGGTGCCAAAATAAAGAAAACTGCATCCATCAACAGCTGCTAAAGGGCACCACTGTGTCTTCCATTTCATTAAAACTATGACTTCATCAAGATAAATTATGCTGCATGACAGAGGTTAAATTATTGGAAATAACTATTGGAAATATTGCCTGATAGCAGTGAACTCAAAAAGATCTGGATATTGTTCTGCTCCCAAAACTTGGAAGGTAAGTGAAGCAGAAAGGTAAAGAGGGGTGATCCTTCTCCTCCACTCAACATTGGTGAGACTGCACCTTGATCACGGTGTCATTTCTGGACCCACCTGTACAAGAGAGACACGGACATACTGAAAGAGTTTAATAGCTGGACAACAAGATGCTCAAGGGTCTGGAGTACCTCTGTTATGAGAGTCTGAGAGAACTGGAGCTGTTCAGACAGGGGAAGAAGACTCTCAAAGGTGAGTCTGTCAATGTCTATGAATACCTGAAGGGAGGGGGCATAGAAGACAGGGGTTCTTCTCAGTGGTTTGAAGTGCTAAGACATGAAGTCATGGGCACAAACTGGAGCCCAGGAGACTCCCTCTGACCAGCAGGAGCAGTGCTGCACAGTGTGGGTGCCAGAACACTGGCACAGGCTGCCCAGAGGCTGTGGGGTCTCCTCCCTGGAGCTCTCCAGAAGCCGCCTGGCCATGGCCTGGGCACCCTGCTCTGGGTGGTGCTGCTGGAGCAGGGGCTGGGACACTGGGACACAGAGGGTCCTGGCCGTCTCTGCCAGCACTGGGTTCTGTGAGCCTGCAATTCCATACAAGAGGCATGACACAGACTTCTGAGCACCACCAGGGACAACCTCCGGGGTACTGGATGCCTAAGTTCATGCAGTGGATTGCATCTACCCTCAGCTGAGACAGAGAATTTCAGACACTCATTTAGCATCATTTGCAAGGGTTAGCCCACACATGCATTGGATGTCTCAGAGTCTGATGATGAGGTTCATGATTTTGCTATTTATCCTTAGGGATCTGGTTTCATTTTTAAGCTTTATGGGATATTCTGTTTGGAGAATGAATTTCTCAGATGAAATAAGTCACATGACACACCTGGTGACTGTAGAGCAATACCCTGGATGCTCTATGGTAACTCTGAAAGCATTAATCACTGATAAATACAGAATTGATCTCCTAGACCGCCTACTACGGCAGAAGCTTACAGTCACAGCTCAAATATGAAGCATAACATGGAGACACATTAATTTGGGTGACTTTATAATTCAGCTGAACCCCATCCCTGCTCAGCCAGCAGGCTTCTGCTGTAATCAAAATACATATCCTGTAAAAGACGTGTTCACTGGCTATTTCTTATTTTTTAGGGCTCTTAAGATTCAGCATATTCTTGGAGTTGCTTGTAGCTCCTTTTGTGTTTTCTCCTCTGTCCTCCAGTTCTCATAATTCAATCTCTCCACATCATCATTTTCCATGTCATTTATCCACTCCCCTTTGCACATAGAATGGCCCTCCTCCTTCAGTTCCTGTACCCTGAATCCTGTCATAGACTTATGAAATTACCAAAGCCACTTGCTCTTGGCAGTGTAGTAATGCACCCTACCATGGAGTTCTGGAAGGAATGTCTACTGCTGCCTGGGATCCGTGTTTTGCCAGCCGGACAATATCAGTCTGACATTTTTCTGTCTGAAGAACACTTTCAATGTCAGTCCAGGCTTAGCACTCATTGAATGCTCTCTAAGTAAATGTTCAATAAGTAGCAGCCAAGATTTTGAAGACTGATGGGATTCAAACATCCCTGCTCTTAGCATTTACTACGAGCTAACTACAGGCACTCCTCACTCTCTGTGCTGACTGGTTTTGGTGTGATTTGGAGACACTGAACTTGTGGAAATGGCATAATACCATTTTGTGAAGGTACCAGTGTAATCACTGAGCCAAGTAGTTTAAAAGTGTATCACTGTAATTAATTTTTTCAGACCTGCTGAGAAATTTACATATATATATCCTGGAGCAACAAGAGCAACAATAAATGTTTAAAAGTTGTATGCAAATGTCAAGTGGCTGATTCAGTTCTCCCAGGAATTTTTGCATTGCAACTACTACTTGTAGGAGTTACTTGCACTCTGCTACCGGTAACTACATCTAATTAATGAGTACCCAATCTTTTGGCTTGCCTGAGCTGCACTGAGTGAAGAGAAATTGTCTTGGGCCACATATAAAATATGTAATGTAGTTAATGTATATAAGTTACAAAACTTTTTTTTTTTATTAAAACTTAAAAAAATAGAGTAACAAAAACATAAAACTGCTGGGATATTTGACCCCATTTTTGTGAAACATGCATCAGTGTCTGGTTCAATGGAAGTGGATGTAATTCTTAGTGCGTTCTCAAGGCATTCGTAAGATAATTTTATTAAATATTACTCTTCCTGTGATTCATCCTTGAAAAATGTTGTTCACAAGTGTACTTAGTGCCAAGAAGCAATGACATGGATAAGGTGTGATTGTGAAGTGCAGGATATTTTTTTCTGTTAAAAGGGTGTTACTGACGTCTAGGCATGATCAGTTTTTAGATATGATCAGTTTTTAGTCTGAGTTGGATGCCTGTTTACAATTCTATACATTCAGTTTGAAAATGTGCAGATAATGTATTTATGTCAACAGAAAATGAAGTTGTGAATACCAAAAAATCATGATTTTTTCAGAAATCTTCATACCTATTCTCAAATACTTTTATCACAAATAAAAGCAAGTGCATATTTTTCAGTATTCACAGAATTATATTTAGTTATCACATCAAAATACATAAAATTATTTGCCATAACTTGAACTTACCACAATCTAAGTTTCAATTTTAATGTTGTTATGGTTTGAAACATAGAACAGACAAGTTGATTTTCGCCTCAAAGACTCATGTTTAACTTATTTACGTGAGTGGTGAAATCTACCAAAATTGCTAAATCTGCAAGCCATTTTTCTGAGTTCCATTTTTCTTCACCTTCTGCTACAAATATTCCTTTGGATTCTATGAAGACTTTATTTCATTTCACAAATTATAAAATCCTTTTTAGCATTTTACCCCATCTTAGCCACTTTCCTTCGGAGAAGTGATGACCCCATAATCAGCATCCATACTTTTAACGTACTCCTGGAACTGGCGATAATTCAATACATTGAACTTTCACAGCTTTTATGATGATTTGTATGACATTATCCATTTTTAAAGCTTTCGCACATAAATTTTCTTGAAGTACAATGCAGTGATTTTTTATCAAATGTGGGTTGGTGGTGGTAATTGCATCTTTTCTACCAACCATCACTGGGACCTCATCAGTAGCTATATCAGAAATGTTGACAAGTGTTAAAGAATATTGCTTTAATGTAGTTTTTACTGTTTCATACAAATCAAGAGATATAAGAGTGTTTTTTAAAGGCACCAAATAAGCCATTTCTCCAGTGACATTGTATTTGTTATCAGTATCTCCAACGTAAATGTCAAGTTGAGCCTTGACTATAGCATCAGTACTTTCATCTACTGCCCAAGCATTAACTCAGAAATTATCAGCCTTACTCTCCAAATTTCTTTCAATGGATGTTCCTAATTTTTTTGTTTCTCCTGACTACAGTCTGGTTTTAGAGACATCTATTTTTTTTTCAGGATGCATTATATCTGTCATACTTTCTATACATTTTCTAATAAACTCATCATCACTACATGGATTTTTTCATAATCAGATTTAATACCATGTAGCCACATTTTATAACAGTCCATTTGAGTTTTAATTTTTTTTTTAAGGAATTTGTTGAGATGACAGGGTTTTTTCAATTCCACTATTTTGTCTTTTCAAAACACTCCTTGATATGCATCAAATTTGGCAGCACATTATTGCAGATAATGTCTTTTCAAATTGTAATCTTTGAAAACCAGCACCGTTTCCTTACAAATTAAGCATAGTGCCTTGTTATCTGTCTTGACAAGAAAACACTCATTTGTCCATTTTTCATTGAACATGCTTCCTTCATCAACAATTTTTCATTTTATGTGTTGTTTTCTTCTGAGATGTCATGAGGTAGGCTGAAATATTAGCACTGGCATTGTTCTCAACAAGCAGCACAAGCATGTGCCACATGTAATACACACAAGGCTCGATGTGACTGAGTGCGTGAGACAGGCATGAGAGGCAGAGTCAGCACTGCACTGTGCCCTCCCCTTCCCCTGGTTCCAGCCCAGGCACTGCTGATGGCGCACTGATGTCTGATTGTTACTGAGCTATGAGTGCACACACAGGCCAGGGCCGCTGCCATGATGATGCAGGGCAGGGAGAGGCCACATTGCAAGCTGTGTCAGGGCTGCATGCAGCCTGCAGCTGGGACATGCCTGCTCTAGTTTAAAACGCTGGACCATTTTCTCAGGTAAATAACCCAGCATTGTCCCAATTTCATTAGGTTCAAGAATGCTTCCCTAATGCTCCTGGATTTCTACATAGAACAAATGAGTAGTCTGTGCAGTTCTCCAAGTGGTCCAGACAGCAGTGGTTCTGGGTGCCTGACTGCACCCCAAGCTGAGAATCCACATGCAAGCAATGTCTCCTAACCCTTCAGGCTTCTGCCTGGCTTTTAATCCCTGAGATCAAGATCTCGTACAGCCAGAGAACACTTTGTGTGTTCACAGTACAGAGCAAGCTGTCAGTTTCATAACTAGTTTCATAACTAGGATTTAAAGTGTATAACAGCTGAATATTTGCTTACTGGGGGAGCCGAGTAACATTTGAATGCACCCGTCTAGGCAGGCAGCTACTCACTCAAGGGAATTCTGTCATTCTCTTGTTTCCAGCATTCAGTCTTGAGCTCAAGGGTGACACTAGGTTCCATCTCCAAGCAAATCTTGGATTTGCTTCTTCAGGGGGAGCACCTCATGGTGTATGAGTTCTTTTCTAAGTGTGCTTTTCTAGACCTGCAGCAACTCTGCATGCACTTAATGTGCTATTACAACACTGTCTCTGTCTCTGATGCATCAGTACCCCTGTGCAAGCTATGTCTGGCATGAGGAGGTAAAAGAAGCTGCCCCTGAACCCATCACTCTGAAAATGAAAAAGAACAAAGTAATATCCTCAAGGAAGGGCAGTGTGTGTACTTAGAGCCAGTTTTAATGTCACTCTTGCACTTTTCACTATGTTTCCCATATTTTCATTCCAATTGAAGAAACCAGACAGAGTCAAACAGTTTGTCTGGATTTGCTTGTTTTTAAAGCAAAAAACTTTTTTATTATTTTTCCATAAGAATACTGACTTGGATGGAACCCACATCATCAGATCTTGCTTTCTGCAACCTCTTTTGATCATGCCACTTTATCCCTTTCATCAGCTGATTGTACTCTGTCTAGAATCTGCTTAGGTCCCCTGCAGTCTCTGATCCTAATGGAAAACTGTTCCAGAGCCTCATTCTTTCTCTGGTTAGAAATCTGTTAATTTGCAGATTGTGTGAAGTGCTAGTCTGTTTATATCACTTAGTTTTGCTGTCTGCCTTTTTTTCCACCATTCAGAGACATGTTTCTCTGGGGTGCTTTGATGGAGCAATCAAACTCTGTTTCAAGCTGAGCCCAAGTTTCTTTTTTATCTTCAGCAAAACCACTTCTAGCCCACAGAGGTCCAAGGAACTCCATTCTATCCCCTTTGGGAATTTGTACTCAGGAAGGAAAGCCATCTTTGTGGAAAAAAGATCATGCCATAGATGACATTTTCATAGGATCATAGAATCATTTGATTTGGAAGCAACCCTTAGAGTTCATCTAGTACAACTCCCCAGCAGAGAACAGTGACACAGCTCACTCAGGTTATGCAGAGCCCCTATCCAGCCTGACCTGAATGTCTCCAGGAACAGGTCACCCACCACCTCTCTAGGCAACCTGTTCCAGTGCCTCATCACCCTTGTTGTAAAAATCTTCCTTATATCCAGTCTAAATCTCTCCTCTTTTAGTTTGAAACCATTTCCCCTTGTCCTATCACAACAGACCCTGCTAAAAAGTTTGTCTCCTTCTTTCTTGTTATCTCTTTAGATACTGAAAGACTACTCTCAGGTCTCCCTGGATCCTTCTCCAGGCTGAACAGGCTGTTTTCTCACCCTGTCCACAGGAGGGATAGAGATCTATTGAAAATGTAAAAAATTTCTTGCATGAGCTTAGAACAGCCAGTATTAAAGTCCATGCCATTTTTCACTGCTCTTTCTATTCCTTTCCTCTCTGGAGCTATTCTCATTCTGATTCTTTCAGCTCCTTAGCTATCTAGAGACATTTCCTGCACTTGGGGTAGCTGTGAGAATGGCTCAATGCATTAGTCAGTGTTCCCATAGATGTCTCCTTACTCACATCAAATCAAGTTTCTCTTCCCAGAGCCCAGAGAGAGCAGTCCTCTTACTCCTTCCACCCAAAGGTTTTTATGATGCTGCCCTTTGCTCAAGGCTGTGAAATGAGCGGGCTTTTCCTTGTACCCCCTTTACACAAACCAGTGTTTGGTTTGTTGGTCTTAGCATGTGATCAAACTCATATGGAGTACCAGCACTGAAAGATGAACTCTTCTGACACAGGTTTTAAGCCTGAATTCTTTAACATACAATACAGTTGTGGATTTAGTGTTATTCATAAGGACATGACAGCCAAAGCTCCCTTCCCTAAGAAAAATGCAATTATGACTTCTTCTAGAATGTTATTTTTAATAGGTTGTCAGAGATACAATCAAACCATTGGAGGCTGTTAAAAATATGACGTTTTCAACAATTCATGTTTGGATTGGGAAGTTACCTTTGCAGTGCTCATTATTATCTGCCCATATCTGGACAGGTTTATTTCACATCTTTACTTTGTAGCCTTTAAGTTTCACTTCTCTTCTAGTCAAATCTTACTTTTTTTTTTTCTTTACCAAGCAGGTACAGTGCAACTGCTAGTAAAATAAAGATCTATTTACTCGTAGGTGATAAAAATTCACAGTAAAGCTGCAGATGTAGCAAAGTGAGAATTACTGTAGCAGCAGGAACAGAAGATAAAAGAGGATTACATACGATGAAATGTAGTAATTGACTAGAAGTCACTGAAAAATACCAGATGGATGTCACTATTCCACACAGCTCTAATATGCCTGTAGACTTTATTGAGCTTCACTTGTGCTTTGCTTTTAGTATTTTCCTGAGAGTAATTGAGGTTTATTGATATGCTATTATGGGCCAGTTTATATGTGACCATAAAAAATACAGTTTGAGGCCCCTGTACATCCAGGAACACTGCACTATTCCACGCAGCTAAAGACAGTTGCATTAATGACCACAATAAGATAAATTCCTGCTTCCTCCATTAAACTTTTGCATAGAGTATGAACAGTAAATGCTTCACACAGCATTTAAATTGCAGGAGCATTTTCAATGAGGGATTGTAGCATAAAAGATTAGGCACACAATTTCAGATACTGCCAAAAGAAGCTTACAGGGGATTTTGATTCTGGTTTTAAGTAAAAAGAAAACAAATCTACATACTATAATGACATTCCAGAGCCAGAGTGGAGCTCAGCTTAGTTGTCAAGAATCTATTTTTCTATTTATTTTAGCACTGAGGAGAAAGGAGGGAGGAAATATTTGCAATTTGGCCTGCTTTATCTTTTTCCACCTGGCAGGGGTAGAAAAAAGAAAATGAGGGAAAGCTGGCTCTCCCATTTAAAGCTGACATATTTCAGCTCTTCTGACCGAGTCCTGCCACATTTCCTGTTTGTTTGACAGGAAGGTGCCTCCATGGCCAGGAATTTGCTAGTAGCAGGGCTAACTGATGCTTCATCCAAAAGTTTTGGCCTTCTTGAAAAGAGGTTAGAGCATTGTACAGGGAATGAAAATGTATCCCAACCGAGAAATTCGCCATGGCTGGATTTTCACAATGGATTGAGACATGGAGGCAGCTGGGAAGTAAAATAAACTCACATGGCACGTCCAAAACAGCAAAACATGGTGACGTCTCAGATGCTGCTCACTGGCTGAGCCAGGAGCACAGTCCAAGCTCTGGTCAGATTAAAAAACATAGCTCTTGCAAATACATGGGTGTTGCTTTGAGCATAGTCAAGAGGCAAAGAGAGGAAAAGTGTCCAGAGATCCTGATGCTGGGATGCTCAATGAGGAAGGTATGGCTGACTGGCCATGGGTGAGCCCCTTCCCCCAATCTAGTGTGAGCCATCTCCAGAGAGTCAGTTCCTCCACTGGGTCAGCCTCCAACAGAAATGCTCTCTCCTTCTCATCTTCATCATCTTCATTATCTTTCAGTGCTGAGCACAGAGCAGAGGAGCTGAGGGGAGGCCTGATGGCGGCTGCAGCTCTCACAGGGAGCGGAGGGGCAGCGCTGAGCTCTGCTCTGTGTGACAGCGACAGGGCCCGAGGGAACGGCATGGAGCTGTGTCAGGGGAGGGGCAGCTGGGGGTTTGGGACAGGGTCTGCATCAGACGATGGTGGGCATGGAACGGGCTGCAAAGGGCAGTGAGCACAGCCTGAAGTACTGGAGTTCATGAAGCATTTGGACGCCATTCTAAGACATAGAGCTTGAATTCTGGGTGGTGCTGCATGGAGCTGGGAGCTGGACTCCATGATGCTTATAGGATCCCTTCCAACTTGGGATATACTGTGATTCTGATTCTGTGATTCTGTGACTCCAGTCCTCTGTCCACTATAGCTCTATAGCTCTCCCAGCTTCTTCACATGTAGTCTTTTGCATCAGCATTGCAATGCCAGACCAGAGGCATGTAAGTTAGAGCGAAATGTTGTGGTTCTGGCACTCCAGCCACAGTGCCCTGCAGCCAAGCAACCATCCCTGAGCCAGATGTGTCCAGCCTGGCACAGATGGGTGGCACTCGCAGGTTTGCAGAGGGATGCAGGGCAGGGGTTCCCAGGCATCGGGGGAGCAGCAGTGCAGCATCAGCACGACTGGCCATGTCAGCAACCCCTGCTGGCACAGCAGATGCTTGTCTGCTTCTTTCATTAATTAATTCCCCTAAAACACCACATCAGCACCACTCACCATCTATCTGTTACTGACACAGAGGTTTGCACGTATATCCTGCCTCCAAACAGCTTTCATCCAAAAGGAAAGGAGGCACTTCCCACCTCTTGCAATCTACTCCAAACGTTTCCTCATAATACATTCATTCTTTGATTTTAAGATAGTATGTTCGTCATTTTACTTGCAAAAGAAAGAAAGCACCATTGCTGCTATTTAATTTTAAGGTAATGATTTTCTTTTGTCTTCAGGAAAACCTCTCCCTCCATTTTAACTCTGGTAGTGAAAATTGGAGAGCCAAACAAATATCGTCCTGCTCTGTCATATGTGCTACATGTACAAAATCATGTGCCCTTGTTTTCCCTCCCCCTACCTAAGGCAACCTCCACTTCTCACAATTCCTACTCAGTTCAGTTTCTCTTTCTCTTTCTTTCTCTTTATCTCTCTTTCTCTTTCTCTACACCCAGTGAGCAAGATGACTTTGAAAGCATTAAAAACAATGATAGCAGTTGACCTGATTCCTCTGATGTACTCTTAACCCTGACTGTGTCACTGACCGAACTGTGGTGCACTGTGGCTGTGGCCACTGGTATTGAGCCCATAATTAATATTTTGCACTTACTATGAAGAAGATGTGCCCTGTGTGCTGTGTATTTTAATCATTCTGCAGCAAAAAATCATCTTTTTGTTGTTTCTTCCCTTTAAAAACATATCTAATGAGCACTGGGTTATAGCTAGCATGAATGCAACAATTTAGCACTTACTCATTGTTAGGAATTAAATTGTAGGAGGCTGTCACACATACTTGCCCTTAAATCTGTTCAAATGAAGTTTTATTTGTACAATATAAAATAATTATACTATGTTAAGACATGTAATTTTCATTTATGTAAATGGTATTTTCATAGGAAAAATGTGTTATCTGAGCTGTAGTGTTCTCCAGGCTGTGCATGTTGCTGCTAGACACTTCTCATGGTGTAAATACATCATAATATATAGACTTTGCTTCTTCTATTCAGATATCTTTATATACATTACAAACAGAAATGCCCTTGCATAAAGAGTTAAAAAGGAGCTTACAGTAATCATTTTTAAATGATTTTTAGCATACTTGAAAGAAAGAAAGAAAGAAAGAAAGAAAGAAAGAAAGAAAGAAAGAAAGAAAGAAAGAAAGAAAGAAAGAAAGAAAGAAAGAAAGAAAGAAAGAAAGAAAGAAAGAAATTAAAAAGTTCAGAAATGAAAAATACCATTTCTGCATTTCTGCTTAGAGCTTTTACCCCAACTGTAGAAAATGAAATAAGGACAATTTTTCTAAACAGCCTGTATTTAGTGCACATAAAACCAAATAATCATCTTAACAAACTAGGAAAATAGGTATTATATTATTTGGACCTTATTTTGTGACATGTTTTTTAAGAAAATTACTTGGCAATGGCAAAACAGCTCCACAAAACAGTTTAGTGTTATAGAACACACACCACGGCATTAAGGGAACACACCAACATACTAACAGGAAAAATGTGATGAAGATTACTTTAACTTTCTACAATTTTCCCTCTCAACAAAACATTCATAGTACATTTTTCCCCTGAACAAACATCGGTTTTATCTTTGGGTCTCTGGCATCTACTGCTTGCACAAATAAAATTATTTTCTGATTGTTCCTCTAACTTTGGTTTGCTGCCCAACAGAACACCTCTTGCCTACATATTTAAGAATGCACCATTTTTGTCATCATTAATAAGTTACAAGCTTCCACAGGAACAGATAGTGAATAATAATTAATAATAACAAATAGATTATATGTATAGTTAAGCATTTGAAGATGAAACTCTGAGCACTGGCAGGCTGTCACCTTGACATTTGCTTACATTCATCCAGAACCTGAGTTAAATATGTCTGGCTGTTTACTTCAGTATAATGCCACTGCCTTTCTCTGGAAGGATACATTAAAAATGTTATAAAAATAGAGCACAACAGAAAAATGTTTCTATGTAATTGCAACTCCACTGCAAGTATCAAATTATATTCAATAGAAAGTCACATAAAGAAGTAGCTATATGAAACTTACAGAATAACAACTCCTGACAAGGATAAAGGGCTGAACTGGAGCAGTTTGAATATGTCAGATGTTCACTGTCATGTTACGGAGCATGGAAAATAAAGTATTTTAGCTACTTCTTTTGATCCTCACATATATATATGCTCCAGCATAACCATACACAACCACATGGCGTCTGATATACTGCAGAACAGGCACTTGGTACCAGCTTTAATTATTCCCTGGTGACTCTGTTGCACCAAGTGTTTGCTAATTAGCATGCTGCCCTACTGCCAAAGGATGGGTGCGATAAAAACAGAAACAAGAGGAGAGATGAAAGGAGATGAATGGGGTTCCCTTTCAACTGCCTGTCTCTCTTCTCTCTGAGGATCTCTCTCCCAAACTACCTTAAGTCAAGTGACTGACACACAGTTATAGTGCAGGTACAGATGCATCTGGCTCAAGTGCAGTTATTTGGTACGTACCACTTTATCTTTGCTTCCCACTGCCGTGACAAGAAGCCAGATTCTCTCAAATATCCACACAACTGTAGCAGAGTGAATGCTCCTGGTTGCTAACAATAGAAATAACCATTTTTTTCTGAGTTCTGTATTCCATTTGGAGCCGCTTCTCTCAATTTTAATAACTTCACATTTTCAGAAATGCATATAATTAGCTTTTTCCTGGCTGAAGTGAAATAAGCAAAATTGTTCTCTCATCGATCTAAAGGAAGTCAGAGAAAAGAAGGCTGATTACAGCTCACACATGGTAACATCTCATCAAATATTCTACTTTATGAGGGAGAGAAGAATCAGACATGAAGTTTACATCATAATCACATCAAATAAATACTTGCTTGCTGTCTCATCTGCAGCTCTGCAGCTGAACTGGCATGACAGGCCCAGTATTTATGAAGTCTGACAGAGTAATGCAGCTTGGGGGGTTCTGATATATGCTGGCTTAGATACATCCTTTTTACTTTACTTTGTTGCTCAGATCAGACAGATATTAATCACTCTGATTAGAAAGTATTTATGCCAGCGAATTCATAATGCTGTAAAGCATTCTTTTTCTAAATTCTCTGCTTTCACAGCTTTGGAGATTTTCAGGAAAACAGGGGAAAGCTGGAAGGATATGTGTATTTCACAGCAGTCACGATTTTCAGCAAGAACTGTAGGCAAAAAACAACTTGTAAGCTAGTAAGTACCATTTAAATGGGTTTGAAGCTCCTCTAGGGAAGCTAAGGGACCCTTCTTTCAGATTGCAAGCATAAATATCACAATACATAGCAGCCCGATTTTGCCTATAGGCCTCACTGTGGGGATAATAGAAGGGCTGCTTCTTTATGGAACTCTCTCTGAGCAATTTTGGGTTTCTGTGTAGAAAAAGATAGCTTTAGAGTACCCATTGTTCACAGAAATGCCTGGCCTCCATCCTGAGTACAATCAAATCTACTAATAAATACCAGCAGAATACTGGTGCTAGGGAGATATTTCTGGTGAGATCATCTTGAGTGCTTCATTCTCCCAATATGTACTGTCATAAACACCCTGCCTGTAAAATACATCATTAGAGCATCAATCCTTATAATTATATACAGCAGACTTAGGAACAATTGAAAAGAAATATTTCCCTGTTCAGTACATGCCAGTTGTTCCCCCTTGTATTTAAACCCACTGTTAGCAGCGCAGAAGCCCCATATTTTACAGCTCACTGTAATTTTGGCACCAGTCAGAAGCCTGCCTAGCACTTCTGCACTGATCAGATCACATTGCTGTTACAGTATTTCTGCTAATAAACCTTTCCCTTTGCTGGTAAGTTGACTAACAGCTTCACAGACCACAGATGAACAAATGATTAGATTTGTTTGCCAAATCTGACAAAATGTTTACGTCGACCCCACGAATATATACAATGTCTTCCCAAGGAATGCATTGGCATTTATCTTTGGGCTGGCACAGCATGTCCAGTCATGCCGGCAAGCCAGAGAGATCAGAAATAAACCAGGCATGATTTTACAAGTGTTCACGATCCCATTCCTCATCTACCCAACAGCCTGTTTGAATAAAACTGGTAGAAATGTAATTACTATTAAGACTTCTATCAAAAGTGTCTGGAAACCGCCACTGAGTTCAGAAAGTAAGAGTGAGGAGAACCACCCATGCACTAAAGAAAAGCTCATACCAGGCTTGTTTCCATGGGAAATCAAGATGCAAACATTTAGGGAGAGAGGTCTTTGGTACAGCCCACAGCCTGCGTGAGGAGAGCTGGGAGGAAGCCAGCCTCACTCCAGAGGGGAGAGCTGCTGGGGCTACTCAGGAAGGGAATGTCACAGGGGAGATGCATGGGGTCAGCCAAAAGAAGGAAAACTGCTGGATTTCCAGAAGAGTCAGCTATTTGCAGCCAAACTCAGCTGCACTGCCTGGACTAATAAATCCCTTCACAGTGGTGGCTGATGAGGCAGAGAGGGAACTTCTGGCTTGGTGACAGCAACAGAAGCCCTGTAAATAGCCTCTCAGTGACGCCTTCTGAATCCCAACAGGGAGATGGGCTGGGGTAGCAGCTCCTGTGCCATCCCTGTCTCAGTCAGCTAACAAACATTCTGTAACCTTCCCATTAGTCTTCAAAAGGACTTTTCCCTGTGGAGCTTTCAGCTATCTCCCACAGGGCACTGGCTGAGGTCTCCTCATTGGCGGAGTTTCTCTTCATGTTCAAATTGTAATGCACAAGAAAGTGGAAGCCACAAATAAAGCTTTGTCCTCTTGAGAGTCTGAACAGACATCTCTTCTGGATGGCATCTTCAGTATACAGTAAGATATGAACTGTTTTATTTTCGGTTTTACAATATAAAGCTAAAAATGTAGAGACTTCCTCTAATTTATATGGTTTTATAGTGACTCTTTTGATAACTCTTACTAAAAACCTGACCAATTACCTATCTAATTTCAATGTGAACTTGTAGAACTCAGACCTTTTTGTTTATAACGGCTTGATTTTTAATTTGATATTTAAGCAAATGTTTTGCAAAGTAAAAAAATAGAAAGTATTTCCATACCTGATTTATTTTTAAAATTTATACTACCTGCATTAGTAGAGCATGAGATATCTTTTTAGAGTGCTCAACAGTTTGAATCTGCTTTTTTTTTTTTTTTTTGCTAATTAAAGCCATTAATCCAAAAAGTCTACTGTGGGCGGTAAATCTTTTCCACGTAAATACATTTATTTGATAATGAATTGCCTGCTACCTAAAAATCTATCCTGTGTTTTTCTGAGGGTTTTTTTTTTTTTTTTCAGCTCAGTTTAGAGCCTGAATAATGCATTTGCTTTCTCTAATTAATTGTCTGTATGGAATGCATCTCCACCTGGTCTTTTAGAAATATCTCTGTCAACTTTGGCCCTTTTGTCTGGATCAAGCCTTTGACGAGATTGTGCATTGCCCTCTGAGTGTGTTCATTAACAGCGAAGGGGAATTGCAGGCAAGAGGAACCCTAATTGAAAAAAAAAAACGTTTTTGAATCACACATGTCATAGTACCAGTTAGAAGTAAAATGCAGAAAATGAAACACAGCATGCAGATTGTCAGTGTTTATGCATTCACCCTACCGATGGTACAACTTCCTGTTGTCTGCTGTTGAATATTCTTTCATCTTTTTCTCTCCTGCCTAGTGACGTGTGCTAAGAGACTTAATCAGTTCTGTCCAGATGGATGCTAATGAAGGAGACATTATACAAAACACTATTATAAATTCTCATTGACATCTCATTTTCTTTTGTCTCACTCTATTTTTAGAGCTGATTTCTAGAGGTGTAATTACAATCTCAGTATTTATCAAGTAGGCACCATCTCAAGGTGTTATTTCATGTCCACCCACTCAGATTTTCATCTGTCCACAGCCAATGAACAAATCCTACAATTCTTATTCATCTGTCCCATATTAATATTGGCATAGTGTGACATTTATGAAACAAAGGATACAAAAAACACAATGGGCTTACAGATATGTGATGAAGATGTTTTTCTGCCCATGTACGGGCAGCCATTTTTTTACAGACATTGTTGGAACTTGCACATGGGAAGCAGCATCACCTAAATATTCAAAAGTGTTGGGAAAATATTTCAGGTTCCAATTTCAGGACCCATTAGGAAGGAATAAGTGATGCCATGAGATGCTAATAAAGTCTGATTACTGTCAGGCTTGAATATTGTAGCTGACGGACTTTGGTCCTAAGAAGCTCCAAGCACCAGTGAAACTATTGTCAGAATTGGGGATATTTATAGATCAATTCTCCTGCTGAATTTTTATGGTGGTGTTAAAGGACAGTGTCACACTGCCAGGACTTCTCTCATCAGTACTCTTGCAAAGTGCCTGAAGCATTCAGAAATGTCCAGAAATAAGTAATGGGGAAAACAGACAACTGGATGGGCACAGACATATAGATTTGACAGCCTTGCATAAAACCTGGAATCTGAGATAAAGTATACCTAGTAAAGTCAGTCCACACCAAGCATCCTTCCAAACAGTGCACTTGTGCTTCTCTAACAAACACAAGTGTTTAAACTTCAGTTTTACAGTTTATTCAAAAGGATGTTTTATACAAAGGTGCACTTGCGCTTCTCAGCATTTGCTGGGATATCTTTTCATTGCTGGCTTAGAAGTGGATATAGCTCTCAAGGAGGACAAAAACCTCAATTTTGTGATACTCTAACTGCTGGGACTGGGGAGAAAAGAAGGAAGAGGACTGCTGTGCTCCTGGGAAAAAAAAAAAAGAAGGCTTTTTTCAAGAAAAATGACCTGTTATGGTCTGTGGAGAGAGAAATGCTGGCTGGATGCTAACATTTCTCTCTCCACAGAACACAGCTAACAGAACCTTTATGAGTTTCTGCGTATTGACTCTTTTTTTTTCCCCTCTACTTTGTTTCTTACAACTTTCCCAGACTTAAACATATTGGCCTGGGCTTTTTTCCTAATCAATATCTGCCTCTATTAATGTAACGTCATGTTGTGCACAGTGCCAAACATTCCCATCCATCCCAACAACCAGATGAAAAGAGGATGGCTCCATCTCCATCAAGATTGGTCAACTTTTCATTTTAAGGAATCCATATGTTATNTTTTTGAATCACACATGTCATAGTACCAGTTAGAAGTAAAATGCAGAAAATGAAACACAGCATGCAGATTGTCAGTGTTTATGCATTCACCCTACCGATGGTACAACTTCCTGTTGTCTGCTGTTGAATATTCTTTCATCTTTTTCTCTCCTGCCTAGTGACGTGTGCTAAGAGACTTAATCAGTTCTGTCCAGATGGATGCTAATGAAGGAGACATTATACAAAACACTATTATAAATTCTCATTGACATCTCATTTTCTTTTGTCTCACTCTATTTTTAGAGCTGATTTCTAGAGGTGTAATTACAATCTCAGTATTTATCAAGTAGGCACCATCTCAAGGTGTTATTTCATGTCCACCCACTCAGATTTTCATCTGTCCACAGCCAATGAACAAATCCTACAATTCTTATTCATCTGTCCCATATTAATATTGGCATAGTGTGACATTTATGAAACAAAGGATACAAAAAACACAATGGGCTTACAGATATGTGATGAAGATGTTTTTCTGCCCATGTACGGGCAGCCATTTTTTTACAGACATTGTTGGAACTTGCACATGGGAAGCAGCATCACCTAAATATTCAAAAGTGTCGGGAAAATATTTCAGGTTCCAATTTCAGGACCCATTAGGAAGGAATAAGTGATGCCATGAGATGCTAATAAAGTCTGATTACTGTCAGGCTTGAATATTGTAGCTGACGGACTTTGGTCCTAAGAAGCTCCAAGCACCAGTGAAACTATTGTCAGAATTGGGGATATTTATAGATCAATTCTCCTGCTGAATTTTTATGGTGGTGTTAAAGGACAGTGTCACACTGCCAGGACTTCTCTCATCAGTACTCTTGCAAAGTGCCTGAAGCATTCAGAAATGTCCAGAAATAAGTAATGGGGAAAACAGACAACTGGATGGGCACAGACATATAGATTTGACAGCCTTGCATAAAACCTGGAATCTGAGATAAAGTATACCTAGTAAAGTCAGTCCACACCAAGCATCCTTCCAAACAGTGCACTTGTGCTTCTCTAACAAACACAAGTGTTTAAACTTCAGTTTTACAGTTTATTCAAAAGGATGTTTTATACAAAGGTGCACTTGCGCTTCTCAGCATTTGCTGGGATATCTTTTCATTGCTGGCTTAGAAGTGGATATAGCTCTCAAGGAGGANAGAAAACTGAGAATATCACAAAATCCCAGACTGTCTGAGATTGGCAGGGCTCTCTGGGATCCACTGGACCAACTTCAGTGGAGTCACTCACAAGAGTGTGTCCAGGTGGCTTTGGAGATCTCTAAGGGGGAGACTCTACAGCCTCTCTNAAAAAAAAAAAAGAAGGCTTTTTTCAAGAAAAATGACCTGTTATGGTCTGTGGAGAGAGAAATGCTGGCTGGATGCTAACATTTCTCTCTCCACAGAACACAGCTAACAGAACCTTTATGAGTTTCTGCGTATTGACTCTTTTTTTTTCCCCTCTACTTTGTTTCTTACAACTTTCCCAGACTTAAACATATTGGCCTGGGCTTTTTTCCTAATCAATATCTGCCTCTATTAATGTAACGTCATGTTGTGCACAGTGCCAAACATTCCCATCCATCCCAACAACCAGATGAAAAGAGGATGGCTCCATCTCCATCAAGATTGGTCAACTTTTCATTTTAAGGAATCCATATGTTATTGGCACTGAGGATGCACAGTGTCCCATGCCTTGGAAGAGAGACTGATATTATCAAGGAAATCGTCTTGTTGGGAGGGATGTGGCATTTGTGGTTTCTGAATACTGCACCATACTTTTCTATGTAATGAGTGGAGAAATCTCATCTTGACTTGTGTTCTTCAAACAGGTATACACTCCCCAGAATCAGCAAGAAGACACTCTTTCTGTTTTGTTGCTATTTGTTAGCTTCTAGCACCATTGATTTAGTATTCTTATTATTCCCTTCCAACATTTGTGCTTCGCTGGATGCTGAACAAGATAGGAGAACAACAAAACCCCCTCCTGGAAGAGCTCCAACTTAAGAAGTACAAGAAGGCAACCAGACTAACTGATTTCAGACCAGGGAATGACTCTCTTGCAACCTTTAAATTATTCACAAGTTCTCTTCGTAAATTATTAAGTTCCTAGTTCTTAGATTTAGCTCTTTGAGTTTACAGGATATGCCTTCAGATGCTCACATCTGTAGCTGGCTGCTGTTTATCTCACTCAAAGGTTGGCAGCCTAGCACTTCGGAGTTAATCATTCTAGTTTTGCTTTCTTGTTATCATTTTATTTTGACTTCTCTGCTCTTTAAAAGCATGACTACCAAAGGCAGGTAAGGGAAAGAGAGAGCAAAATACTTACATTGAGACTTAACCATGGCTCAGTCTACTCAAAATCTTTCATTTGTTCAAAGCACCTGCACAACATTGTGCTGTACAATATTGTGCTGGGACATTGATACTGTTTCAGTAACCCGGAGTAAATTAAAAAAAAAAAAAAATTTAGGCTCTTATCCAAGACTTAGACCTTGTCTAAGCTATTCTGAGCATGGTGTGTACATTTGCAGAGCCAGTCACATCGAGGTATGTTCCACAGTTAGCCAGGGAAGAATGGTACCTCTGTAAAGTTCAAGTTCCTTATCCTCTTCTTCAGCCATCAGTGCCATCTGTCTTTGCCCCCAGTGACTGCTCTCCTGAGCACTGATGTTAACCAGAAACAAGTTCTTTGAATCAGAGCTCTATCTCCCCTCATAATTCAGAGTTTATTCATATTCTCTAGCTGCTTTCTGCTATTTTCTGTATATATGTTCCCCTCCTCCTTTTCCGTCATAATGTCTTCCTTCCTGACCTCATCAGACAGCATTGGCTCTAACATTTACTATAATACTGGGTCTGGTCTTCTCCCTAGTGCTTCCTTTGCATCCTACAATTATTTCCATGTTTCCTCTTGTTCCCCCCAAGGCAGCAAAATAAGCACCGGAAAGATTCAAGGCTAAAAGTAAGTGCCTCTTCTGGCTGCTCCAGCTAAGAAGCAATGTATTTAAAGACAGAAGTGCACTGACAAAAAAGAAAAAAAGCAAATTAGAAAACTGAGAATATCACAAAATCCCAGACTGTCTGAGATTGGCAGGGCTCTCTGGGATCCACTGGACCAACTTCAGTGGAGTCACTCACAAGAGTGTGTCCAGGTGGCTTTGGAGATCTCTAAGGGGGAGACTCTACAGCCTCTCTGGGCAGCATGTGCCAATGCTCTGTCATCCACACAGCACAATAGTGCTCTGGTTTGTGCCCACTGCTTTCCAGTATGTCCACATTTCTTTTATACTCAGTACACCGGGTATGGCCTCACCACTGCTGAGGAGAGGGGAATGATCACCTCTCTTGACCTGCAGGTGGTACTTAGCCTAATGCTGCCAAGAATACTGCTAAATTATTTTGTTGCAAGGGCACAATGTCTGATGCCCTACTGCATCAATATCTAACTTATATTTGAACAGAGAGAAATATTTCTGAAGGCCGAAACAAACCTTCCAGAACCTCCTGAAGGTAGATCACGAATACTACAGTCAAAATTTTGGTGCATTGCTTATATACTTTTCTTAGTCAACATTATAATTCACCTAAAGGCCACTACAGATTATTGTGTCCATTTAGAAACACCAACAGATTCAGGCCAGCATTTGAAATTTGTACATCACTAGTCATATCATATTTAATTGAGATTATATTCTGGAATGTATTACTTTTGGTGAGGGAAGGACAATAGTGCTGTCTTTTATAGATCTTTGTCATCTTCCCAGGCCTCAAATCTCCTTTTGAAGCATTTATTACTGACAATAGAGACAGACACCACAGTGAATTAATCAGATTAGAGTTCTGACTTGGTTTGGAGTTTACCAGATACGTTGTCTTAGTCACACGATCAACTCTCTTCTGACTGTGCAGTTCACCACCTTTTGCTTCTCTTGTTCTAATTCTCTATTTGATACTGTATTTCCTTGGCATATGTATGTTCTTGTTCTTTGCTCTGAATGCTGTGGAGTTAACCCTGGTGTACCAGAAGCTGGCTTGCTGCCTGACATAGGCTTACCACATCCTGCATTGTCATGTCCAGACAGAAGTCTAGCTTTGCCTTCTCACAGATATTCTTGCAGATATTTGCTACTCTTTAGCAGTTCTTAAGCATTTATTCTCACAATTCAAGCTCATCCTACATGTTCTTTTTATTCTTTGTGCATATGTTCTATGGTTCAACTTCCTTTGTAAACTATGATGGGAAAGATTTGTAAATTTGCTGAGAAAAATTATTAACCCAGCTCTAGAGCTTCCATACTGAAACTTCATCTGCACTGCTGCGCTATCTCCCTTATCTTTTCAGTGCATAAATGTCACAGAAAGGTATTTTTTCTGTTTGTTTCAGAGTTCTGAAAAATCTACCCCCAAATCCACAGCTATAAGCTGTATGCCTGTAGCTGCGGCTGAACTAAGAGAGACCACCACAGTTCATGCCCCAGCAGCATCAGCACTGCTTGACATGGATTCTGAAGGGGCTGAGAAGCAACACGAATTGTATGTTAAAATTCTGGGACAGGCAAGGTTCCTTATTTCTAACACTCTTTCACGCACAGTCTGCAAATAATTTTGAGTTTTTTTCCCCAGGAATTGAAAGCTTTATTCTGAAACACTGGAAATATTTTCCCTGTACCACCAGAGGAGTCTGTATTTGCCTGTGAACGTATATCCTCAGCAGGTCCCAGCTGTGCTAAGCAAAGGGCTCACCCTCCCTTGCTCACATGCACTAGCTTGCCATTACTCTTTCACAGAAGATGACATGTTGATCAGGTAGCCAACTGAGCACCTCAGATGAATGTTCCCTGTCTGCTCCCATTGAAAATATGAGATGAAATGGTGAAGACATAGCACTATATTTCCTCAATCCTGCCTGGTTAATTGTATCTAGGATGAATTACAGAGTAACTCTATGAGCAGTGCAGCAGGCAGATGCGAGGGTGATCTCCTCCACCTGGCAGGATGGTGGTGACAGGGCGTAACAGTGTCTTCCAGGAACATCACTGAAACATGTGTGAAAAAAGAAAGACGTTGTCATGGTTTTAGCTGGGATTGAGTTAATTTTCTTCATATGAGCTCAAAGCAGGGTTAAACCACAACAGTCCTTTTTGTGTTTAGGGTGGGATTGAAAGGGTTAAGACAATGATATGTTTGGTTGGAGTGTGCTAGCCTGAATGCACAGAAGTTATAGCTGTTCAGATGCTAATTTGCACATTTCTGTGCTTGCCACAGGGTTTGTATACATTACTGTACATTGGAATCTAGTACTTGTTAGTGACAAACTTTTCTTCTGCTGTTTGCTCTGCTTCTCATCGTCTTGCTTTGCTGTACTCAGGAACTATATGAAAACAGCTATGGTTGTGACCAGGGCAGGCAAATGGCCAGGACGTCACTGCTGTTCCCATGTTGCTGTACTAGAAAGGCCAGAACTCCAGTGTGAACCCCAGTCAGAGGGACTCTGACCTGCAGAGGAGTTCACATGGGAACACATACACCTTGAAGTGTCTCTGGCTGCGGATAAGTTCATGACACAGTAGGAGACTTCTGAAGGGACTGTGGCTAATGGATCAGTCCAGTGCAGCAGTGACCTGACCTGAGCAGGCTGAGCAGGCTTTGTGTCAGTACCTCCACAAAACGTGCTGCCCCTCCTGTCCTGTTCATAGGCAGGGAATTGTCATCCAAAGTCCAGGAAGAAAACTTTCTAACTCCAATGTGGTGTTAGAAAGCAGCATTCCTTTATTTCTTATGATGCGCACCAGGCAACAAGTCAAGCAAGCACGCCCCTCAGAGTTCAGGTTCTACACGTATACAGTTAAAACATACATATGCAGTACATTGGTTTACATATTCCTTCTTTTTCACAGAATCACACAGAATCACAGAATCACCAAGGTTGGATAAGACCTGTAAGATCATCCAGTCCAAACATTCACCCATCACCGATGGCTCTCACTAAACCATGTCCCTCCACACAACAGGACTCACAAGGTATGTGAGTCACAAGGTATGTGTTTCAAGGACTCGCAGTTATGTGCTAATGCCCCCTTGGGAATGCTCAGTGCGTTTTAGGGTGGTCAAGTGCTTGCCTACTTCTTCCCCTTTTTTTCACCATCAGCTTCATCACTGAAATCTTTGACTCACTTTCATTCACTTTCCCCCAGTTTGGAAGTTTTCCATTGCTTATTAGGCCATAGTGAGCCACTTTTTAAAAACAATGAATGTGAAACCCGAGGAAAATGTCCTTGCATGTTTTGAGGCAGAAGATAAAAGTATTCTGTTCAGACTCCAGTACTTCTTGCGAGGCAAAATCATTGAAGCAGAAGATGAAAGTATTCTATTATGTTCCCAGTGCAAAATTATTGAGGAAAAGGAAGACTGTTCACCCACTAAAGCTGAAATGAAAAGTTCTAGAACTATCACTTATGGGTTCCTTTTGCTAAACTAATATATTGGCTCTTAAACTAATGTGTGAATCCCTACTGCTAAGCAAGCCAACCTATATCAGAATGATCAGGGAATTAATTAAAGGGTAGTTGTTAATGAGGATGTATTGGATATTATGGCTCCCGGGCATGACATAAATTGTGTGGAATAAGGGGTTATTATTGTCAGGTTTTGGCTGGGATAGAGTTGGTTTTCTTCACAGAGGTTTGTAGGATCCTGCAGTTCAGATTTTTGATGAAAATATTGATACCACACAGATGTTTTAGATGTTACTGAACAGTACCTGCACAGAGACAAAAACTTTCCTACTTCTCATGTTGCCCTGCCAGCAAGGAGATGGGGGTGCAGAAGGAGCTGGTGCCAGAACCAGGACAGCTGAACCAAATTGTTCAATAATATATTCTATGCCATATGATGACATTCTCAGCAGTGAACGCTGTGTGGAAGGAGAAGGATGAGGGATGTTTTGAGTATTAGTATTTGCCCTCTCAAGTAACGATTACACGTGATGGACCTTGATTTCCTGGAAGCATGTGGATGGAAAGTAGTGAATGTATTCTTTGTTTTGTTTCATTTGCATGCACAGATCTGTTTTACCTATGAATGTGTGTTTATCTTAACCAACAAGTTCTTGCACTTCTACATTTCCAGTTCCTTCCCCCTTCCCTCTGGAGCAGGATTGAGTGCACGGCTGTGTGGGGTTGAGCTGCCTGCTGGGTTCAACTACAACAGCTGTTTCCCCAGCCCTAGCAGTGCCACATCATGCAGTGGCAAAGCTTTGGATCATCTCTTAAAATGCTGCAGGCTGCTAAAGAGAGATGGGTAATTTGCAAGGAGGCTGCAGTTCCCCTCCCACACCTCTTCCAACAAATGGAGTCAATTAGCAGTTCCTCCCAGAGCTGTTAGGAGGATTTCTGATCTGATTTTACAATAGTAAACAGTCTGAAATCCAGAACAATATTGTCAATACAAGCACAAACTGTCATCAACAAACTGATTGCCCAAATATAAACAAAGCCTTTTAAAGGCCTAATGAAATTTTATTTCTCTTTCATTGGTATTCATTTATTTCCCACAGCTTTCCATTATTTTTAGATGTTGATGGACAAAGATAGAGGGGTACAAAAGGGAAAAAAAGAAAGAAAACATATGTTCATAACATTTTCAGTCCTAGAATTTAACAGGAAACAGAGGGGGGTGCCTCATTACAGATTTTTACAAACAGACATTTTAGATATGAATGAATGTCCCAATTTGACAATATTCTGAAATAAACCATTCTTATTATCCATACACATTGCCAGATGAGATCAGGGATAATGAGAAAGCCAGTGATCAGAGCAGGAAAATACCAAGATTATTGAGCTGTTTCATGTCCACTTGTTCATGCTTGTGTCATGATCTCGTTTTGCAAAATCCTTAACTCCCTCAGCTTCTATTGAGATTGCTGAGCAAGTAGTGGATGCACATATTCCCTTGAAGAGAAAAACTTCTAGCTTTTCTCACTTACAACGTGCTTTGTTTGTTGTTTGGCACAGGAATCCTTTGCAGAGCCATGAATCGATCCTTCTGAGATGCTGACCTTCATTTTGCTGAGACTTAAAGCAGGAAGAGTAATGGATCAACAGGAGAAACACAAACTACATTAGTTTTATTTCATTTCTTTTCTAGGTGACAGAGTTCATAGATATCATTCATTTCCACCTTCAGGCTGCACAGAAAGCCCTTGCCAGGTAACTGCAGAAGCTGAGCACTCACTAGCTGAAAAGCACCCAAGAGAGATGCTCTCAACCTTTTTGAGACATTCCACCCCCAGTGACGTTGCATTCCCAAACTAAGTGTAAAAACATTTGTGAGTCTCAAACCATACTCTATATTTCTGAATTGACTAGATAGATAGGTGAACTGTGGTTCATCATGCAATGGATTGCATGCCAGAGAATGTTTTACATACAAGCAGGTATGCTAAGGTAAAAGCTGAAGAAAAGAGAACAAATATGCACAGATGGTCAAAGTAATTCTGTTAGCTTTGCAATGATTCTGTCTCAGGGCTCCTTTTGTGGGACAAAAATACAGTAAGTAGACTGCTGAAGTTCCAGTGCCTGAGCACCCACATGTAGCTCTGATCTTGGCCTCCTTTCTTCAGTATGACAGTAAGAAGATTTGGTAACACCTGATACAATCAGTACCAGATTCTTCAATATGCAGCCATACAACTCAACTGTGAGACACTTTAAGCAGAGCCAAAAACAATGTCAGCCCTTGCAGAACTTCTTGAAGTGATAAAAATAAAATCTTGCTTCAACAAGTGTGAATGCTGTGAATTAAGTTACAGCTCTGCGGGTTGTGCATCTCGTCTACCTGTTGCTGTAACAACATGAAGGCAATGCAGCCTTGTTTCATTCCTAAGACTTTTGTTAGACACCTGGGAAGTTATGTGCAAATTATGTATGGCCACTGTAAATCCAGTCAAGGGAGAATTGCAGAGCTTGTGGAAAAGGGAGAAAGCATGAGAGAGATCATGAGGGCTCTCAAGAAGTGTTGGGGATGGGGAGTTCCAATATTACCATAAGAAGCCAGAAATTTAAATATTCTGCAAGAAGAAAATAATCTTTCTTACATTTTTGGTATTTGTTTCTAGAAACAGAAGTTTATGATGAAGGGACTCTTACACAAAGAACTTCTGAAAGACTATCTGCTTGCATTTATGGGCCCAAGTAACTGTTTGGGAAAAAATCTCCTGTTTGTACTTCATCTCCTATAATGAAAAACAGAAGAATTCATGAGGGGCATTGACAGAAGGCCTGAGGCCAGAGTGGCTGTGGACTGCTCAGGCTGTTGGTTGTTTGCATTTTTTTGTTGTTGTTTTAATTACTGAATTTAGACAACAAGATTTCAATGGAAAGAAAAAGGGCAAGAATGATGAGGTTTTTTGACCTTTTATTTTCTGTTTCAGGCTTCTGTTTACTTTAAGAGATAAGGGCATTCAGGAATGTTAACTAGAAAAAATAAACATACATACAAAGAAATATGAGGAAGGGATCATACTGCTATGGCAAATAGAGCTCTGTTTGCCCAAGCTTACAGAGATATCGACTGGGGCAGTCCTTCATTTTCTTGCCAGGTGTACCACAGCATCTTCATCTTTTGCTCTTTATCCTCTGTTTTTATTTTGGCTATTAATTTTACAGAGTGGCAAAATAGAGTTTCCTTTGGGGCTCATGGTATTAACTTCTTCAGGTAAGAAGATCAAAATATTATTTATCGAGGTGCATTATTTCCTTTCTATGTCAAACAAGACAAACAAACAAACAAACAAACAAAAATGTCATCATACTTATCTTAAAGCTTGAAAGCCCACAGTTATATCAGTGCTGGGCTGTACCACTGTTACCCAGACAGGGGCAATTTTGATTAACTGTGACAGCCTCTTTCTGTTAACTGTCAGTCTGAGTGACAAGAGTGGATCACTGCTGTGGCTTAAGAGAATAACAAAGTGTATTTATTGCAAACACCAAGAGATTACACATTATTTTCAAGTTAAAATTATGTCTTTTTTTTCAGGCATGAAAAAGTCCTGTTTATATTATTCCATAACAGGGAATGCAAAGTGCCTATGGGAGCTTTTTATGTGCCTGTATTAATCTTCATGGTCATTCAGATACATTACTTAGTGAGCCTCCCAGATGTTGAGTGTGGCCCAGAGGACAGATTTAAAGCCTTCAGTTTTGAAAGATAATTAAATGTTAATGTATTGGGTAAGCCTGTTTCCACAAGCTAAAGCAAAAACTGTTCATAGACCATGGTTTGAGATCAACTCCAAAAATTAATTGAAAGAGAAAGTTCACAAAGAAGGTCTTAGGACAGCTGATTTAGAAATGTTTCACACAGCAAAATCCTCTAGAAGAATTTTTGTGATGATGTGTGGGGTCATCTGCAGTAACAATGCCCTGGGTTAAGTGAGTCATAGAATCATAGAACCATCAAGGTTGGAAAAGTCCTCCAACATCATCCAGTCCAACCATCCACCTACCACCAATATTTCCCACTGAACCATGTTCCTCAGTACATCTAAACATTTCTTGAACACCTCCAGGGACTGTGACTCCACCATCTCCCTGGGCAACCTGTTCCAGCACCTGACCACTCTTTCGGAGAAGTTTTTCCTGATCTCCAACCTGTATCTCCCCTTACGCAATTCGAGGCCATTCCCTCTAGTCCTATCACTAGTTACACAGGAGTCTGAACACTTCACCACAATCTCCCTTCAGGTAGTTATAGAGAGCCATAAGGTTTCCCCTGAGCCTCCTCTTCTCTAGAAGAGGTAACCTCAGTTCCCTCAGCAACTCCTCATAAGACTTGTAAAAAAATACATGCTGTAAATAATACTGAAGAGCACAAAAGAAAACCAATGAGCAGAACTTTGATAAATAGGATGAGATTTCTTCTCCAAATATAAACAAAACCCCACATATTTGTATACTTGGAAACAGCATCTCTTATGTTTGTGTCCTATCCATTCTCATTTATGATTTTGTTCTGCTGCCTTGTTTGTTTTTCTTGCAGAAAAGTCTGAATGTACTTAGATTAAATAATTCATAAACAAAAGTGTGTAAAAGTCATAAGATGCTGCTACAATGGCAATGGTATAAAAAGATGAATGTTATTAGCGTGATAAACCAGGCTTGGGCTAATTCAAGAAGTTTGTTACACCATGGCTTGTAGTGAACATACTTCTCAGTCGTGCTTACAAGAAGATAAGAAGATCAAAAGCCCCAGAGATACTCAGCTGGCATCTGTATTTCTTACTTGTTTTCTTGCTTGCTTATCATGTTTGAGAAGAGTGAGACATCTGAAGTATAGAAAATGCAAGCAGAGTAACTCCTATAGTGATACTTCTTTATTTTCGGTTTAAATAAGGAGCAGCTGATCATCACCAAGTCTGCTATGAAACAGAGAATAAAGGGGTTGTGGACGTTATATGGTAGTTGAAAAGAATTCAGATCTGGAGTAAACTGAAATTTCAGTGAAGCCGATAAAGAACTCCAGACATCACATAGTGGAATATTGCTAAGCATTTAATATAATTAGATAAACAGGACAGATAATCAAATTATGCATATCAGGTATCAACAGAAAAAAACAGTGAGTGTGCTAATATGGAAAAAGGGACTGCAGTCATGCTGATTCTGTAGGCTATGTGTAAGCAGGTTATGGTGCCAGGACGCATAGCACAAAAAGCACCTACCTCTCTGAATAGCTACAGAAATTTGGATGTATATATATCTTTATTTTCATTAGCCAACCTTTTGTCAATAAGTGCTTGGGTAAGCTTTTGGATAGAAGTAATCAACTCAGATACCGTTATTCAATTCTGTCCACTGAATTATTGAATACTGACAGAAAAGTGAGAATTTAATGTTGATCAGAATTGCTGAATTCTTCTGGCTGGACCAAACAACTTTCTAGCTGTATAATGAATCATATTTTGTCTTATTTGTTCCTCTCTTAGAGTAAAAGCACTTATTTTTCTGTCAGGTCACTGTCAAGAACTACTAAGGACTCAGTTTTTCCATTGTAATCTGAGTAGTTTATCGCCTGGACCTGCAGGTGTAAGGCAGTGAGAATAACAGCAGAACAAGAACAGCATGAGAATCTGCAATAGAAAATACTGCCACGGCATCTTGTAAAAGGTTGTGGACTGCATGTAAAAGGCAGACTACAGGGTTGCAAATAGAAGACCTTTAGTGTTTCAAAGGTTAAGGCATTGTGCAAGAATGTTGTTCGTAACCAGTGAAAAGTGGATAGTAAAGTTCTGATTTTCTTAGTTGAAATAACATCTGAGAAATTTCCAAATGGTAAATCTTAGGAAACCTCTCACATTTGTTTGCCAGTCATGTCATCGCATTTTAGCTATTCTACACTGAATCCACTTACAAAATATTAAAAGATGAGTAGACTATGGACCATTTGAAGAAACGGCAAGCTAACCCAAATCCTACCCTTATTTGAGCTCAACTTCTCAGACTTGTAAATGTTATCCTGAACCTGAAGAAGGTAAGTGGGGAGCTGTTAAGAAGATTGTCAGTGAACTTAAGGAAAGTACCAGGAATATAAATTTGGATCCTGTCATAAAAAAAGATGCATTTCACTCCTTTTTTACATTTCACTCAGAAGAGATATGAGACTGATGACAGTAGGACTATAACTTTGTGCACTGGAACAATGGCAGTCCAGAAATGTTGAAGAAAGTAAAAAATAACCGTTGTTTCCTGCTTCCAAAGCTTTCTGTCCCCACAGCAGATGGCCAAGTGCACGCATCATTGAACTGGCACTTTCAAATCATTTTCCTCTCCATCCAGTTTATAGTAAATAGTAGTATTTCAGCCTTTTTAACATGTCTAGTTTTGCAGAAGAATGAGCTCCAAGCGATATTTACAGAATTTCTTGGCAGTTTTAATAACCTTAGTAAAAATTTGCTTCAATGGCTTTTGAATCCAATGCCAGAATTGTCACCAACTACAAGGCAAGGACAAACTTGGTGTGGAATTTGTGAAAATTGCCATTTTTAGATATTTTCAGCTGATGTAAAGCACAAAGCAGAGAGATGTTTTTAGTGAGCATGGTTAAAGCTTTAAGGGTCTTGTGTAACTCTGCAAGCAAAATAAAAATAGAAGTAAAACCTGACTGTGAAGCGTGCTTTCAGTTTTCCATTGAAGAACTACTAATTTAGTAATTTCATCCTTCTAGAGCCTGACTTTGCTATTTGCATTTCTACCAGATACCCCAGCAACAAACCCCAACAGCAATTGCCTTGCACCATAGTAAGGCTATCAACCAAACACATCCGTTTGCTCTAACATATAAAAACAAATTCTAAACACATCAGGATGAATTAAAAGTATACACAGATTTTTTATAACTTCTACTCTTTTTGTTAGAAGTGAAGCATTGCTGAAAATAATTATGATACCATTAAATCAGCACAAAATTAATATCAATCCTCATGTGTGTAATCAGTAATACATCACAGACAGCATTACTATATAGGATCAAAAGTGACATAACTATACAACAACATATGCAGATTTTGTACCACTCACACAAGTGGTTAGCACAACATAGCATACTGATGTCTAAGTCAAGACTAGAACATCTTTCATTACTCTGCATATGTCAGAGTTATTACCCATTCCTTATTTGGGTAACATTCAGCTATTACAGGGTAAAGATCTTTTAGTATTTCCAAAATGCTTTGGAAATGCTATCTAATTAAGCTTTACAGAGTCCTGTGCAGTAGGTAAATGTTGTCAACAACATTCATAGTGATTGGAAAACCAAGACAGATCTTTAATGAGTTTCCCAACTAAAGTCTCCCTGGGAGCAGAAAATACCCTGAAGTATTAGCAACCAAACCTCTGGAGAATGAAAGTGAAGAATCCCTTAGATAAGAGGTTAATAATAGTTTTATTTGACTGTATTTGGATTTGGAATTGTTGTTTGCATTCTACACACATGCTAGGCTGAAATAGACACTAGTTCCTCACTCTGACTGCAGTGCTCACAATACCATGCCTTTTCAAAACCCCTTTATCAGTGGAATCACTTACTGAAGTCTACATTTTGGTAAATTGAAAACCGTTTTCCTCCTGTCAGTGATTTGCCTGTGCTGTGACCACTCCATAAAACTGATGAAGCTCTTCTCTACAGTGCATTTCACAGGAGTAGCGCAAAAAAATGCCGCACTGCAGTTAAAATGCTTAGACATTTTATCAGAGACGTAAAAGTGAAAGATAAATCCCTTGTGAAAGAGAAAGCTCTTGCTAGCAAGGGCTCACATCTGCAGGAGCAAAGTCCCATCATGATCAAGGTGAGTGACTTGGCCATTCACTCTGTGCCTTTGAAGGTGCACATACATGTTAACTCCTTTAGTCTCACAAGAGTGCAGAATCTCACATTCTCAGGCTGTCATACCTCCTGTATGAATGGATAAAGAAACGAAGCTGTCATTCTGGGCATTCTGTTCTGATTTCCCAGGTGCTCACCTCATTAAAAGTAACTCCTATAAGAAGAGGTAGATGTGAGTTGCTCAGCAGACCACTTGGAGCCCTTAGGCTGCCTCTTTGGGACCAGTGTGAAAGAGGAATTAGAGAGAAGAGGAGGAACACCTGGTCCACTGAGGTTCCCTATAATACTTATTCTCCTATGTTTATCTTTACAGTAGACAATACTGTAAATTTCTGTCAGTGCTCACTTGTGTCCTTGTTTGGTAAGCTTGCACAAAGGTCTTACTAGGCATTACAGTTGGTTGTTGGTTTTTTTTGTGGTAGACTTCAAATGACGGTGAGGAATCCTGGAAAAGCAGCCTTAAGTAAACTATAAAGAAACCCTGTGTTAGTATTTTGTTTATAATAACCTGTAAATAAGGACTATGTTTTTTTTTTCTTTCACCTTGTTCACCCCAAGAGCAGAATTCCAACAGAGCTGGGACTATGCTGAGACGCATAGAGGAGGCTTTGCTTTTCCACAAAGTTTTTTGAGATTTCCTAAGTAGCTCTACTGCGTCATATCTCAGAAAGACGCTCAAATGGATGGTTCTCTCAAAACTGGAAGAGAAAAAAACACAGCGAACAAAAGATTCACTTGAAAATTGCGAAGGACTTGAGTGACTTCAAACCAAAGGCAAAAGTACTAGTAGGCCAAATGATATTGCAGAAGCCTGCAAGCTTCTTCAGGGAGAACTGTGAGGAACTCTATAGGTAACCAAAAATATATATTTTTCTTTTTCCTTTTAATAGCAGCTTTTGCCATGCTGTGAAACTGATACCATCCTCTGTCAGAAATAGTAATGCTTGATTCAAAGACCTGATTTCCATAAACTCTGGAGCTTAATACAGAGAATGTCAACAGAAAAGAAGGAAGCCAACAGTAATGCTACCTGTATTTTCTGCAATACCTGTTCTAAGTGTCTCCTCCTCTAGAGATGTTCAAGACCTGCCTGGACACCTACATGTGCAACCTGGTCCAGGGAGCCTGCTTTGGCAGGGGAGTTGGACTTGATGATCTCTAGAGGTCCATTCCAGCCACTACAATTCTTTGATTCTGAGTAATCCTTCAAGTTGCCTGTTAAGACATCTTAAATGTTACTGCTTAAGATATCTCTTTTCTAAACATTCTTCTTTGATTTGAAAAGTGATGGTGGAATGAAATATTATGCTCTGTTAGTGGAGAATATTAAAAGAAAGAAAAAAAAGTTGTACTTACCGCAAATTTTGGCTGCACACTCCAGCATATAATAACTGCTTTGGAACCAAAGGATGATGTGGACATGTCTCAGCATGACTGGCAATGATTGAAAATGTAGTTCCCTCTTTTTTGCCTAAGAGTAGGTAAAAACAAATTACAAGAACACTGAAATGAATTAATTTCAATTATGGTGTCTGCTCCTATGATTGTATGTAATAAAGATCCATGTAATACATAAATTACATGTAACTGATTCAACATATGCTCCTGTTTCTTTGCTGCAGCACATGGGAATTCTTTTCTTCCTTGAACTGATCTTGCAAAAAAAAAAAATAAATTTGTTGCTGTTGAGCTGTTTATTCTTGAATTTATATTGAATTTTCCATAGAGTTTTGGTTTAAAACGTCGAGATAGATGAATCAGCAGAAAGCTGACTTAGACTATTGCCCTACCTCTTCAGCTCTTTCTCCATTCAGTTTCAATTAATACAGCTTACAATTCTTTTAGAGACCTGAAGACACATTTCTTTCTTCCTAAGTTCATCCACAAAGGCGGGATAGAGCATATACACGTCATCAATTCCATAGTTTATATCTTGACTCCCAACTGATAAAACTTTTTAGTCTTCTTTTCTAACAGTCACAATACCCCATTTCAGTCAAGGGTTTAACCTTAATTTCAAGCAGGTACATATTCTCTTCCCTCTGTGAAAGATTAATCATACAAAAGCAGAGAAGAGCTCGCATATAAGCAGTCCATGAAACTTACTGAGTAAAAGTAAATCCCTGAAAAACAGAGGAAGACTAGAACTCCATAAGGCAGAAGTGATGGCCACACAGGATATCTTCCACAATATATCAATAATAATGCAAAAAGTCTGGCAAAAGCAAGATCTGAATCCTTTTAGTGATGAATGTCTGATATTCAATCTGTGTTTTCGACCAGCTTTTCTTTCTTTGGGTCAGTTTTCACCTCTTCACCCTTAAAAACAGTATTCTCTACCCATACTTTTCGTAGTGTCACCACTGAGGAGAAAACAGCATGATGCAGCAGTTTTATTTTAGGTTGGGGAAATACAGAAAAACAATTAGATTGCTGATTTTACACAATTGCTGAAGACTTCACATTCATGAGCCGCATTTAGGTCTGGGTTTCTAATCCCATTCCACACAACTAGAATATCTATAAATGAAATTATGATAATCACCATACTTATATAGAGAGAAAAATCGGAGATTAAAATGTCTCCACCCCAATCTCACTCTAGTAGGATTCCAGTCTTGTTGTACAAATTGTTTAGGAAAGGTTTGAAAACATAAATGACAAAAAGATTTTCATAAACCTTAAAAATCACACAAATTTGAATTAGAATAATTACAAAGAAAACTGCAGGGTCTGCAGTGCTAGAACTAATGGATCTTAATTGTTTGCAGTACTGCTTCTGAACAATGTAGCTCAATGATGAATGTGAGGAAGCTTTTCTCACATATCAGAAGATATTCATCGTATCTCTTCTGAAATCATGACAAAGACATTAGTCCCTCACTTCAAGTCCTGTATCTAGTACCCTAACCCAAAATCTTTCTGAAAAAAAAAAAAACAGAAGAGCCATTTACATGTTTTGAGAGTGGATGGTGAAGAGTGACCGCAAAACCAAAGGGAAATACGGAGTTGATTTTACAGGAGATAGTGACCTAAATTTAATAAATAAGTAAAATTAAATAACTTTATGGAAGATGCTGGAAGTTTGAAGAACATTTTGAAGACTGTTGTTACATTCCTCTGATTTTGCTATATTTTTTTCCTCTAATAGCTCTTGGTACTACTGTCTATAAGGTCATCTTTATTACTTACGAAGTGGAGCAGACTCACATCAGTGTTTGTGAATCTCAGAAAAATTATCTTGTCATGTTTTATATCATCTTTCACAGTAGTGTCATCTAATAATTAACAACAGAACTCACCGTTCCTAGCTCTTCAGTTTCACCACCACATACTGTTCTCTTATATGGCAATTTATTTGACTAAACAAAGTCAAATTATGCACCCATCATTGAAAAAGGCCAGAATTATCTGAGCATTTAGGGGTTAAAGTAGAAACCTTTGAAGGGCACTACCAACTTGTATTATCCTAAAGACCATTGAAGTTTTACTCAGACTTGAATGGAAAGGAGAAATATGTCACAAGGATCCTCAGAACAATAACTTCTTTTTCATTGAAATGCAAGAAATAAAATGTACACTTTCCCTTATTTTGTCAAGAACCGGGTGGATGTTTTCTGACTAAGTACAGACCTGAAGAAAATTTCATCTTTCTTTTCACAAAAGGGCACTTTATTATGGATATGGCTATAGTGGAAACAATTCACCACATGTAGGTTTCACAACCGTTTCAAATCAGTTAGATCTTCATGTAAAGGTGTCTCACTCACTTGAAAATAAGAGGCACGACAAACTGTACCAAATTTGGTGTAGGACACGGCACATAAGGTTATAAAAATATCGAAGACTTAATACTAAGCAGGATACTTGCTGCTATTCTGTTGATTGATGGGTAGTAGATTAACTACTTTCTTACTCTCCATCTTTTTGTCTCCTTGTCTCCATCCTTCAGCGCCTAAATCCATTATCCCTGGTCAACACAGGCTTGCAGTTAGCCCTCTCTTATCAGCCCCTTCACCTCTAGTTAGGGTCCTGTACCAGGTATAAATGACAAAGCTTCCAAATAACACTCTGCTTCCACCTCTGTCACTTTGAGATCAGGCATACACCTTACCATTTCTCACATGCAATGGCTGAAGACACAAGCAGCTCCATTTTTCACCAACTGAATGTAAGTCCTGCAACCAATTCTGTTCTTTCTTAAGGATTTTTTGTTCATTGCTCATATATCTAACAAGATTGTTGTGAAGACTTCCCATGTTTCTGTAGCAGAAGAGAAAGAGGAAATGAACTGGTAGTGATAAAATGCCACCTACTATCTGTATGGACCTGACAAGTAATAAATTGCAAGCAGTGGATGAAAACAGACTGTACTTGAATTCACACTAAGATGAATTTTGAGTTCTACCTCTTACAGGCATGTTCATGTATTTATGGGCAACGATTCTCAAGACTCCTAAATCATTAGTTGTTTGAGGCTTTCAGTCCATTTTTGATTGGAGGAAGAGAGAGTGAAATGAAAAAATAGTTATGAAAAGTATACATAATTACCAGACATCAGAAATGGAACATGTATCTCTCCTTTTTTTTATTCTGAAAATCCCATGAGATAGGGCTGCCAGCAGTCACACCATGCAACACAACACAGAGTTATTTCTCCTTTCTATTGTCCTTACTCCTTTTAGCTTATAAATTCAAGCAAGGGTTTTTTATCACTTATGGAACTCTAAGTATGAGTGATGCATGCTATAAACCATAGTCTTAATCTCACAGAGGTTATACTAAACTTCTTTACATTATATACAATTATCTCTTCCCAGTTGAGGGTTTTCAGTTGCCTACCAGACAACCCTTCTCAGCCAGGTCTGAGCCTACTCAATTAAGGAACTCAGGCCTTGGGAATAAGCAGTGTCTAGTATTACAAATTTTTACATCTGAAAGTAGGAGCCAGAACTGAGTATGAAGTACTTCTGTACATAAGAACATAGGCAGATATCTCCTTCCAGTCTATGAAACGGTTTGTCAAGATTACAGCACAACAAATACACTTGTAAGGGGCTGCATCTTTAGAATAAAAGACAAACTTAGAAGTAATTAATGGTTTCTCACATAGCAACAGGGGTTATTGTAGAGCATTTGTTCCACCAGAAGCATTCATACTGAAAGGTCTTGAAATCTCAGTTAATAGCACACAAAAAAGAAAGCAACCTTGAGGTCGGAAGCAAATTGCTATTATACATCACCAAGGACAGCATGTCAAGTACCATATTTATGTGTGAAGTGGAAAGGAATTAATGAATACAAGTAGAATTCAGAGTGTATGTTCTCTGGAGCAATACAAATGAATGATGTCTAGCAACCATTATTGAGCTAAATCCATTCAGATAGGAATTACTAACATATTAACATGTTAATTAATTTGTTAACCATCATGACTATAAAGAGAATGAAAAAGAGTTTGCATTATTTTTACTGAGGTTTTTAATGAGCTAAAAACATTTGATTGTCAAGAGGTTGTTCAGCTATCACTGACATTATATATTTAAACTTTGGATTGATAATACAATATCCTATTTTATACAACATGTACTTAACTATTGTCTGTGAAGCTGAGGTAAATAATTCATTCCTGAATGCTCAGACATCAGTGCCCCTTGAAACTAGTTATAAATGTTTGATTAGATTATTCTTATCATTTCATTCTTCTGAATATCCTGTTTTTTAATACAGGGTAGGTTTTGTCTCCCTTGCTTATGAGGCAATCTCAGGCTTGCTTTTCTCTTACAGCGGGAGGAATTTTGTTCCCCTGACCTTTGCCTAGTGTTTCAGGGGTGTGAGAGATTTGGGAAGACTGACAGTCAGTGAAGACTGAAGCAAAGAACACTTTAAGTACCTCAGCCTCTTCCATGTCTGTTAACACTACTTCTTGTCTTCTCATTTTTCAGACGAGGTATACTTTCCTTTGCCTGTTTTTTATGACCAGTGTAGCTAAGGAAACCGTTCTTGTTTTTTTTTTCACATCTGTTACCAAATTCAGTTCCTTGATTTTCGTGATCCCATCTCTGCACGTCCAGATGATGTCCTTGTATTCTTCCTGGGCCACTCATCTCTGCTTCAACTGCTTATGTTTTTCCTTCTTATCTCTCAGCGTGACCCGCAGATCCTAGTTCAGCCATGCTGGTTTCCTTCCTCCTTTGCTTGATTTCTTATGCTGGGGGATGGAGAACTCTCGAGCTCTCAGAAAGGTGTCCGTAAAGAATTGCCAGCTCTGTTCTATTCCTATGTTCCTAAGGAGAGTTTCCCAGGGAATCTCATCCAAGAATTCCCTAAACAGACAGAAGTTCGCTCTCCTGAGTATCTGAATCCTGTCTTTGCTTTTTGCCAGGCTTGAGATCACAAACTCAACCAAGGCATGGTCACTACAGCCCAGACTGCCTCCAGTCTTAAGCCTTTTAATGAGTTGATCTTCACTGCTGATCACCAGGTCCAGTAGCACTTATCCTTTTGTCTGTTTATGTAATACTTGGACCAGGATATTATCCTTGGTGCATTCAAATCATAGAATCACAGAATCATAGAAGGGTGTCCGCTGGAAGGGATCTTAAAGCCCACCCAGCCTCAACCCCATGCCTTGGGCAGGGCTGCCCCCCACCAGCTCAGGCTGCCCAGGGCCCCATCCAACCTGGCCTTGAGCACCTCTATGAATGGGGCACCAACAGATTCTTTGAGCAGCTGTTCCAGTGCTTATTGCAAGGAAAAATGAAGATATTTTATCAAAAGTGAGAAACTTAAAATGTAGGCATGTGGAGGTGTAGACAAAGTAGAAAATTTATTTGTATTCTTTTTTTTTTTCACTGGGAAGTGAGAACTTTTAGCAAGAGTTAAATTGCTACTTGCTCACAGAGGAGATGTTTAGCAAAGGGGAAATGTAAGTCAAAAATTGTGTGCTGTGTACAATGCTGAGTCAAGCCATTTGTGCTGGTGTTATTACAGTGTTTCTGTATTTCTTCAACAGCAACTATTAATTTAAGATAAACATGTAGCATTGACATTTATGCTGAGACAATTCAAAATCTATGACATGCTTTTGTGAAACAGTGTGTGATAAATCAAAAAGTCTCCTTAAAGCCTTCTCTTCTCCAGGTTGAACAAGCGCAACTCCCTCATCCTGTCCTTGTAGGAGAGGTTTTCCAGCCTTCTGATCATCTTCATGGCCCTCCTCTGGACCTGCACCAACCGCTCCATGTCCTTCTTGTGTTGAAAGACCTAGACCTGAATGCAGTACTCCAGACTGAGACTGACAAAGGCAGAGTAGAGACAATCACCTCTCTCCCCCTTCTGGTCACCCCTCTTTTGATGCAGCTCAGGATACTTCTGGCTTTGTGGGCTGCAGGCGCACACTGCTGGCTCATGTCCAGCATTTCATCCACCAGGAACCCCAAGTCCTTCTCTACAGAGCTGCTTTCAATGAGTTCTCCAAGTCTGTACTCATACCCTGGATTATCCTGACCCAAGTGCAACTCCTTGCACTTGGTCTCATTGAGCTTCACTAGGTTCATGAGAGCCCACCTTGTCCAGGTTCCTCTTGATGGTATCCATTCCTTCTGTCATATCACACTCATTACCTTGGCGTCATTCACAAACTTGCAGAGAATGTACTCAATCCCATCATCTATGTAATTGATAAAGATGTTAAAGAATTCAAGTCCTTCAATGCTGTACCATCAGAAAGACATTTATAAATTTTTAAAAAATTAATAGAATAAATTTCCTCAAAAATAGTGAAGCAGTAGATATTTTAGGAGTAAAGAATTAAATATTTTTTGAGATTCCAGTGAGGAAAAGCAGAGGTTGAAGCTGTCCACACTATAAGAAATGTAATCATACAATAAGTCAGCACCTCCCACCTCTTAAGACAGTGAGTGAGCAAACTGTACCTGCTGATCTGAACCTTTTGTGCTATTCTAAGAATGTTTGTGCATTACGTGAGAATTTTATGAGCAAGGAGGAGATGCTGGAATAAACCAGTGTCTGCCTTACCTTCTGGAGATTTCCCTTCATGTGTCTCCTATGCAATGAAGCATGAGTTCAAAAGGGCAGATTTCATGCTAGTAAGCATGGCAGCAAAGAAAGAAACTTCACATTTGAAGTTGTGTCCTTAATAGCTGTTTCTATATGAAAGTTTTGCATTCCTGAAATAAAAACAAGAACAATAAAAACTTTCCTTGTTGTGAAGGCTCTCAGCAGTTGCTGCAACTGAAGTTGTGAAGATGTAGCAAACACACCTTACCCACATACATTGTCAGCCATAAACATTGCTTCTGTTTGTTACCCAGTATTTCACCTCCCAGATATGTACAAATACAACTTTTTGGTGAAGTATTCTTCCTGAGACAGAGAAAAATGAGAATCAATCCTTCAACAGACTGTAAAAAAATCAATATTCCTCAATACCTCTGACACTTATTCATGGAGCTGTAAAAAGATTAAATAAACTGTAATATTTTTCTTGACTTATTTCTAGAGTCCTAAAGTATGGAGCTGCTATGTGCATGGTTCCAAACATCCTGCCAACAAAAACTCCTCTAGTAGTGAAGAACATTCAAATGCCTTTGTCCCCTCAGGATTTGTTTTATTTGTGAGGCAGTATTTTCTCCCAGCCTTCGTGAATTGTCCGCTCCTAATTTAATATTAATAGGATCCTTCTGCATGGTTTTTTTGTTTGTTTGTTTGTTTTCATAGAAACTAGAAAGAACAATTCTACTCTCACCTTTTGGCGTCTGAGCATTTAATTAAAAAGCTTTTGTATCTCTCAAAAAAAAAAAAAGAGAAACCTGTTAGCTAAATCTAAAAGGCACACCTCACAGCCCTGTTTATTTTTGCTTTTCAATGATTTTTACTCACCACTGATGTGAATGGGATCTGAACTGTTGTAAATGTCTTGGCTATACATTTCTTCAGCTGCCATAAGCAGAGCACGCATAGCTGATAATTTGTTGGAAGTGGGATTATGCTATGAGCTAGTCTCATCAGTCATCAATGTCATCAATGAACCTGAATAAAGCCCTAGAGTGTGAGTGCTTATTAAAGTCTATGGCTGCTGATGTATTGCTGAATTGTCTTGGGACACGGACTCTGCCATCAATTTCAACTTCGTGCTTACTCTTACTTCATGCTGTTTAGGAGTGGGAGCCAGATAACACAGAAGTCGGTGGACAAGTTATGACTAACTCAGTTTCAGCAAAAGCCTCTTTGTTGAAGTCAGGATTTCCTCACGAAATTGTCCTCCTGAACTAATCGCAAATTTATCTTCATTTCAGTTACAAAAAAGTGAACCAGGGAAGGCATCTTTTTATGTTACCTATTTATGTTACCTGGTCTGCCATCCTACTTGAGCTTTTGCATTGTCAGCTACGTTGGTGCAAATCATTTGCAAATCTACCAGGATTGGTAGCATTTCCTCCATGTACAGCTTGTACCCATAAGGATCACAGCCTATTATATTGTGTGTCATAATATGTAGCATGTCTAAATTCAGTAAATAAACTATCTTGAAGGGATTTGAAGAGATCTGACTTCCTTTTGTGAGATTTCACAGATATCAAATGGTAACGAGTATCATTCTCCTATAATTCTCAGTGAAAATAACTTTCCATGTCTCATTTTTATATGGAGGAACTCGAATGGTAGGAAGATATCAAGACTCTTTAAGCTAGATAGGCACATTCAGAGGTATGTAGTATCCTTAGCAGAAGGCAGCAAATGTTACTTTAGAGGATTCTTTCTTTGTCATACCTTCCAGTACAGGAATCATGGTATGTAAAGAGTTAATTTCTTTTTTTTGCACCCAACTTCTCGCTTAACTTCATAAAAAGTTTTTGAACTGAGTACGATTTTTCCAGTATGTTAAAGTGAGTCTTCACTACAGTAAATACTTACACTAATAACAAAATAAGACTCAAGGGATAAGACTTCCTATAGAGTAATCATAGCCTCAGGGAATTGGCATCTCTATCTTGCATTTTGCTATGCCCCACAGAAGAAATTATCATACTCCAGCTACACAGTTTGTTGTAACTGTTAATGAAGGACAAATGTATGTGCAGAGTTGCACACTGGGAAGCAGAATCTCACACAATAAAAGAGCAAAAACATTTACAGATAATTACTCATCGAGATATATTATTCTGTAGACCCAGAGACCTTGCAAATGCAAATATGTTTTATAATATTACTTGTGTAAGTAAGGCTATAGGATTGGGCCCTGGCAAACTGGATTGAAGCACCAATTATAACAGTATGCAGAAGTTGTGATTTAATGAAGTGTCAGTTATAAATTGCCAATTTAAATGGGATTAGACAGTCAGCTTCACAATAAAAAAATCCCCCTGGGGAGAATCTTGGCCTATTCAATTCACAGATTTGGAAAGAAGTATTACACAGTAAAATAACTTGACGTGGAGAATTTATAGAGGAAATTGTTTCTGAGACATTTTCCTGAAAATAGTGGAAGTTTAACTTTTATAAAAAGTCAGATAATTACAAGATCTTTTAAAGTCCCAGAGTATGACTGAAGAATAAAATTCAGATTAAGCTGTCAGTAAATTACTTCTTTTAAGTAAATGAAACTACGCAAACTTACCTTAGCATCACCATCCCGACCTTCTCAAGCTTCAGCTTTTCCATTGGCCTTCATGTTACATAAACCTAATTCTTTTATCACCTCTGTTCTCCTCTCCACACTTCCAATGATGACCTGCTTGCTTCTCTACAACATTTTCATCTTTGCTTCAACAGTTAAGAAATAAAGTTAAAAGTAAATAAATTTGAGTTTTTCCTAGTTATGGGAAAGAAAATGAAAAATAATCTCGATTATTTATATGTATAGACTCCAATCTGCCTGAACCAGCACGCACAAATACATCTGCAAGCATACATATTATGCACAGAGGTCTTCAAAGCCAGACAATTGGTTCAAAAAATCTGATGGACCTGAAACATCAGTTAAGTTGCTGTGAATAAATGTCAAGGGTCTCTTGCAAAACAATATTCAAACACAATCCTAAGACAAGATAAAGTCTGAGTAGATCATCTGTAAGTAGTAACTTCCATATGCAATCTCTTAATGAGTTACAGTTTTCAATAGCCCAACACAAGTGCATGGCCCTCACTTGGGAGAGTGTCTTTAACAATATACTTTAACTTTTGTTTAGCCTTGAATAAGTCAGAGGACTTGATGATCTTTTAAGGATCCTTCAATGTGAAAATGTGAACTACTCTGTTCTAGTCTGTTCTGTTCTGTTCCATTCCATTCTAAACTTGATTCTGTTCTAAATTCTGTTATTCTGTTCAGACAGAACTACCAAATGTCAACAACTTGAATAATAAAATAATTTAAGACAAGGTAAAAAGTAAAACAAAGTCTACAGATATTAATTTCAAACGTATCCATTTTTTCTGTGCTCTTACTTCCTGTATGAAATGTTTACGATCACTTCCATCTTTTTCTTGAGTGGACAAAACCCATATGTCCTGTCCCTCAGACTCCATCCTAAGCACTACAAATTATACAGCAATATAGAGCAAAAGCATCTTGCACATCCCATTGAAGATGTTCCAATGTGTAGGAAAAAAATATCAGATACAAAATCATCAGTGGATTCTTCAAATGAACTGGAAGAGGAATCATGCCTTCCAGTTTCTGTTTCACGGAATGTTTTATCTCTTTGAGTGGTCTGCTCACTTGAATTACAAAACTGGCTTAGCTTTGTTTGCACTACTTTGTTGGGCTTCTGTTGTTTTATTGCAGTCAGATCTGGCCTCAATCTCATTAAAATCCTCATTGTTCGTTTCGGCAAGTGCACAAAGTTCACTTTTTGTTAAAGAATCCCCTCAAATAACCAGTAGAAAAATTGCATTTGAATCTATATTTGAGACATAAACAATTTACCTGTAAAACTTGTATGACATTAAAAATTAAAAACTCTGTGTACATCGAGAGATTCTGACCCTAATGTTTTAAAAATTTAATTGCAACAATGACAAATTCCTCTAACAGAACATATTACAAAACCCCTCTCCTCTCCTAAAATAACCGTGGTACACAGGCTATTTTTCAACAGAATCTCTATTTGCTACATAAATGTGGGTCTAGGTGGCTCTCTTCGCTTCCCCACCTTTGCCAGACTCAGACCCTGTTCTGCTTGCAACGTTGGTATCCAGTTCAGATTTAGTGAAACAGGTTTTTGTCTACTTTTGCAAAAGGTGCAAAGCATGTTGCAGTCACATCAACAGTTGCACAGACTCACAAGCCAAAATGGTAAGCCAAAAAGAACTTCATAAGCCAGAAAGAAACTACACCTGAGTAGAAAGGAATGTTGATGGCAGATGATGGCCTTGTTTCTGGGAAAGAACACTGTCTATCAATTCATGTAAATGTGTAATGTCTTCAGGATTTTCACCCTGTACTCCTTTGCCAATGCTTTTCCCAGTATTTTTCATGCACGGTACACTCTTGTTTACTGTATGTTGAAGGGCAAGGGTGAAAATAATAATAATGTGTTTTGGAGGTTTATATCTTGTACAAAATTCTAAAAGAATTAACTTCTAGAAGAAAATCCAGCTGTTTGGGAATTCCAGTCTTTGAAAAACAGATAACTGTGGGGAAGTTCAGGTTTTCAATACTTTGTATTTAACAATGGCATCGCAAAAGGCTATGAAGATATATCCCTTACCTTGACCACTGTCATCCTGTCGAATAATTTGTCAATCCAAACTGATAAAATAAAAGATGACACCAGGCTGTCCAAGCTGATTTCAGGCAACATGGGAAATCTGCATCTGGTGCAGTAGAACCTAATTTGTTAGTAAAATAAATGGGTTTAAAAGTAGAGCAGGACACATAGGATCATAAAATCATAGAACTATTCAGGTTGGAAAAGAACTTCAAGATCATCAAGAACAGCCTCAACCTAACCAGACTACCATAACAACCCACCTCTAAATCATGTCCCTGAGCAAACAAACAAATAAACAAACAAACAAAAAAGACACCAGGCAAATTACAGGCTGCATGTCTACACAGTGAAATAGTGAAGATCTACCTAGACTGGCACAGACCTGCAACAGTAAGTCAAAACCTTGTAATTGAACTCCTTGCAGATTTTAACAGAGCAGATCTGGACATTCATTCAGCATAACGCCTGCAGTAGGATATATTAAACTGTGTATAGAGCTGCAGTAGATGGATTCACTACCTCAGATTCCCGTTAGCTAAAGCCTCCTCATTTCATGTGAAGACACAGGTTTGGTGATTAAATAACAGTCAATTTAGACTTTCCTTCAGATACACAGCTCTTGTGTCTTCTATGAAACTGTGGAAAGATTAGTAAAACAAACTAACTGAGGGGGAAGAAGATTGCTTAGATAAGTAATTATAGTAACGTTCACCTCTACAGCTAGGTCACTGGTTCAAAATCATTCTGATCACTTGTGACTGAAAATCATTGCTAGTTGACTCCCCTCAATGAGCTTTTACTTCAGGTCAGAGTAATAATTACTGCAGGACTCAAGTTTCCATTAGTGGTTCTGTTAGTAAGGAGAGAGAGAAAAGAAGTAGCAGTTTTGGTCCTGTTCATGCTGCTTCCCAGTCAAGGACAAGAAGAGAAAATAGTCAAAAGAACCATGTACCGTTGAGAACTATGTTAGCTGCCAAAACACAGTTAGTGCCATTTGAGATAGTGAAGGATATGGAACCTAGCCTGCAGCTGCATCTCCAAAAGGACACAGGTCTGCCTGTCACATCTTCCAGCATCGTGTAGGAATGAGAAATTCCCTACATCATCTTGGCTCTAACACTAGATGTCTATCTCTAGACAGTCTGGGGGAAGCCCTTTCCCTTCCAACCTGCCTCTGGTGTGCCTGAAGAGAAACATCAGTCTCAGAAGTAGTGAAGTTATTAGTAATCTTACTAATGAAAGCCTTCCTCTGTCCCTGTTTTTGTCTTTGTTACATCAACCAACAAAATAAATACACAAATATTGGGAAATGTAAGAATATTTGTGTGCATAAATGATGAAGTCTCAGCAGACATGCACTTGTAAACCAGTTTCTCTGGAGATTCCTTATAGTCTGAATTATGCCCCAATATTTATTACCAACAATTTGTCTTCATGTTGGTGTAGGTTCCTCTCTCCTATAGAAAATGGAAGTTTAAAAAATTTATTACCACGAAATAGACTGAAGAAGCTGGGATGAGGATTTGCCCTAGGAATTGCTGTCAGGCTAAGAGAGAGATTTACTACAGCTCTGCGTGGCTGAACATGCAGGCAGTTTTTCTGGTACATGAACTATAGTACAATATGGCTGAGCTAGGATGTCAAACCTACTGCTCTGCCAGGTCAATGACGGACACATGCAAGGCCAAGTGAAAAAATACAGATTAGCAAGAAAATTACTTTCATTGGGTGAAAGGAAAAACATGGTGGAAAATTAAGCCTTTAAGAGAAAAGAAGAAATATTGTGAAAATGCCAAATACTAATGAGCATAAATCCGGAGAACTGTGAAGGAAGAGCAGTACTTCAAAAAGGATGACAAATACGTGAATACTGTGTTAAAGATTTATTATAGAGCCTCTATCTTCCTAACATTTTCTGATAGTTTTTAAAAATGCTTACTTAGAAATCTTAAAATCCTAAGATATCCTCACTAAAACTTGTATTCATAATCACATGGACTTATTAATGGTATTTAAGAACATAGCTGATATTTTCGATTGGGTCTTTTAACATTGTAACAGTTTTCCTAATGGTTTCTAATTTAATTTGTCTGTCTCTTGCAAAATATGTCTCTCTTAAATATTTATCTCTCTTTAAGCAGTGTCTCTTAATTCAACATGAACTCTTGATTTCAGGAGGAGCTTCTTACAATACATAAAGCATATGGTCTCACTTCAGCAGTATACATAAAATTAGTGAAAAAAAATACTAGCTAATCACTTACAAAGCATGTGGTTGTAAACAATCTTTGCTCAGAAGCATCTTGGGACTAATCTAGCATGACAAATGCAATATTTTTTTTCTTACCCTTCTCTTATCTTTGTAGGTCAGATGGCAACAGAAGGCAGAACCTCAAGACAAAGTTCGTTCTCTCTACCTCACTGTCCTTCACTTATATTTCATTCAAGGTTGTCTTTTCTTCCAAAATAACAATTGCCTTCAGAGTCTGGGAAATCTATTTTCAGAATTTATATTGCCTTTTGGAATTACAGAAACATATAAATCTCACCATGCTGGTTGATGCAGAAACTTCAAAGCAATATAATCACAGTACTGGAAACCTGAGCTAATTCAGGGTCTTGGTCACAAGAAAATCTTCTACTATATGAGATTGAAGAATGCTCTGTGATGCTTAGATGCTCTGTGGGAGCATCAGAGTTTACTGCTTGGTCCACTGTTGGGAAAGGGAGCACATTTGCTAGTTGAAGCACTGAGCTCATTACCACCCACACTGCACAGAGAACCCTTCTCCCCCTGGGTCTGCTTTGAACTACGAGGCAACCACTGCCTTCAAGAGAATTCAAGTGAATGTTTTCTGCCGGGACCACTCAAAGTAGATATTTGTACAATGAACTCTTGTTTTGTTTTCTGCCATTCAGTGCAGTCCTACATCAGTACCCAGGAGGGGCTTGCACCCTCAAGATCCTTGGGCCTCACACCACAGCAGAAAATACATACCCTCAATTTCATGCTTCGAAGATACCACCCTGAAGACACTGTCAGTTCTGCCTCCAATTTACTTCAGTACCTTTGAACTGGAAATAGGACAGAAAACAGTTATTCTGTTTTATGGTCATGGGAGAGTCATACTAAATCCACAAGACAGCACTAGATGGGGAGAAAAGGAGCTTCCTGCACCAGGGGCTTAGTGAGCAGTGATAGCATGGCATGGGCAAGATCCTCTTCCTCTTCTCTAACAGCAAGGGCACAGCAAAGGCAACTGCTCTGAGGGAAGAATGCAGATCTCAGCCCTAGGATTTTCCCTTAACCTCCTTGTCTGGAGAGGAATTCTGGAGAGGTGCAGCACATGGACCTAAACTCAACACAGATGCCAAGCCCTCAGGCCAACTTTTCTGCACACTACGTTAAAAGGACATGCAGCTCAAGTAGATCAAGCTGTGATTCACCATCAACATATGCTGGCATGTAATAACTGTCAAGGGTTTCAGGCTGGGAAGCAGTCTTAAGGACAGATTTAAATATAGATACTACTGAAACTTCTGCAGTTTTAGAATTATAATTCCTATTTAATGTAACTACATGGCAGACTACAGAGGGCATAAAACTGAAATAGGAATATTGAAAATAACCTTTGACATTCTTGACATAGTGTGAAACTGATACGCAAAAATCAAAGTAAAAATGAGTCTTGACAGGAACAGTTTTAAAAGAAAAACATTTTTCCACACACAGATATTTACTAACATTTTTCACAAGATTTTCCGAGTAAAAAGAATCTAAAGATCATGTTGCTGGGGAAACTAAAATAATGGTGTAATCTTCTGAGAAAGTGTGAAACATAGAATTAACACTGCTGAACTGAATTTAATAACACTGTGCAACATCAGACCTACTCTTAAATCAATACTTAATTTTCTCAACCATCCTACAGATTAGTTATAGCCATTATATTTTCAGATAATGCCACCCACCCTGTGGAGAGTCAACTTACTTAAGGAATGTTTCAGTTGATCTTTTAGTGGACAGATATAAAAATATTTTCAAGAGTATATAACCTCAACCTCCGTATGTTTGCTTTTCTTTTTAAAATATATTGTGGAAATAAACTTCATGTCCTGTACAACAGATGGTTTTACCACTTAAGTTCAGTGATACCTATGAGTTATTACACCTACTATTTCTAAACCAAAACTAAACATAGACCACTTCTGGAAAGCAAAAATCAACAAGATTGCACAAAAATAAGCTTCTACAGCCACTACATTCCCAGAAAGCTTATTCTAAATGGAAGTCAGAGCTACACTTTAAGTTGCTCACAGAAAAGTTCTGCTAGTTGAACTTCTTCCATACTCTACTTCAATCCAGTTTTTACTTGGAGCATCTTACAGTGTAAAATCAAGAAATTATGTGCACCTTAAGATGAATATTCACACTTGCCTTGAAAAAATAGCTGTGTATAGCCGATGGCAAGATTAAGACACAACAGGTCAAAGTTTATTACAAATGCTAGTTGCTTAGGGATATGGGGAAGGTGAGCGATAGAAAAGGGATAAAAAGCAAGGAGTCTTGGTAGAAAGTAAGAGATATAATAACCACCGTGAGTCAAGCAAGGTTGGTAGTAGGGCCGTTGATCTCAGGAACTCTCTGATCACTGCAGGTGATGGGAGAAAGCCGGGAAGCTTCGCAGCAAGCAAGTTTCAGGGTTCTTCCTGAGGAGTTTCTCTGATCAGGGAATTCTCTGTTTGCTCTCTGGGAGTTCTCCGTCAAAGATTTTTTTCTTTGGGAATTCTTCTCCAAAGTCGTTAGTTTAGTGAAGGCCTTTTATCCCCCGTTTCTCAGGTTTTTTTCTTTTTTCTCTGTTAGTGTGACATACCTGGCCCAACAGATAAGCCAGCAGGGAGTGGTACCTTCATTGCCGTGCGCAAGCATTGTCATCTTTTGCAGTGGTCAACTTCTCCAAGCCAAACCCCGAAAAAGACAGGCTTGGCCCTGCTTCTGCTTATCTTTACAACAATAAGCAGAGGCACTGTGGCAGTGACACCCACCTAGATAACCTGCAGTTCTCACTTTGAGTCTTTCACCTAGATAACCTGCACTCTCACTTTGAGTCACCAGAAAGGCCTCACAAAGTAAGCTTTGAGACAAAAGAAAAGAAAACACGTTTCTGTCTTTCACAGGAGGACCAGCAGATTCACATGCAAGGGGACTGGAAGATCTGAGACCCACCAGTTAACCAGAATAGAGATTTTGTGTGTGACCTGGTAGAAGATAAATTTTGTAGCTTTGTCTTTGTCAGTGGTCTGGTAGCAACCAGTCAGCTGCAAACTCTCATGAAGATATTTCAGAAATCATGTAATAGAAAATTTATTTTTGTATTGTACCCAATTTCTAGCAGTCACTAATTTATGGACTACCTAATTGAGGTGTTTTAAGACTGAACTTAATATCTACTGGAAGATAAACTTATTTAATCAACACAAGAATCAGGGGTATATCAAAATATTACAAGAAGCTTTAATGGATCTGATTTCAGAGATTAAAAAGTACCTACGGCTCTACCCATAACTTCAGCTTTAAATGATTTTGTCCTCCATTCATTTGGCTATAAAGGAGGAGAGAAATAACAAAAGAACAGATGGTAGAAAAGATACACCAACATGCTGTATGCAACAATGAAGACTAGAATATTATAGGGAAAAAATAGTGTTTTATTTGCTTTAAAATGATAGACATGGAAGATCTTTAGGTATATGTGTGTGAAAACATGAGCTTCCAGACACAAGAAATAAAGTGGCATTATTCTGGGTGTGTTTTTTACTATTGAAAATAGCTGAAATATCCCTGGTGTGGCATGACAAGGCAAGTAAGTGTCCGTGTCTAGAAATGCAGCACTGAACTGGAGAAAGCATAGCTTTTATCTACTCTTGATGGAGCACTAATATTACTGCCTTGGATTGACAGAAATTGTGAGTATCTCCAAATAAACGTCCTGAAAAGTCTTAACCTAAACATCCACAAGGACTGTAAAATCTGCAAGTACTATTTGTCCTCAGGGCTGCTTAAAAAGACATGACATTTCTGCCACTGGCCTAAATATATCTGTAATATAGGACTTTGTAATTACATAGTAGCTGTGGCAGATAACATATCTAAATGTAAGATAGTATGTCTGAACTCATCTGTAGCCTTATGACTAAAAGAAGTAATTTAAATTACTTATGCTACGTTTACTTTTTATATGCAATATTTAACAAGCAATCTTCAAGTAACCCTGTGAGTAGCTGGTGATACTGCCACAACAAAATTTGGGAGAAGTGTTAGAGCCTCAGGAGGCAGACATCAGTCTTGGAAATAATTATGGAGAATGCGCATTAGTGTGCACAGAAAATTCTTGAAGACTGAGACTAAGGATATCATGCATAAATATTCACATTAAGGTACGTCTGGACTGAGGAATGACCCTCTTTTATACGTCTGGGAGGTTACCTCCAAAGGTATCTTAATGTCAACAGCAGGGAAGCCTTGGTGGAATACAGTTTTTTCTTTGCTGTATTTAAATGTGGCAGCTAAGGGATTTTTCTTAAGTATTCATTGTTTGTTCAACCAAAGCACTAGTTACAGAATTTATTGGAGTTTTAGCACCTTTATGAATTAAAATAGTAATTGCTTTTCTCCCAGCTACACTGTGCTGCTTCATATGTGATGTGAAAGTACAACCAGTACAGCTTTGATCTTAAATATTTTAAAGAAACTTAAAATCATGCAGCCTGTTCTTAAGTGTAAAGTTCTTAAGAATACTGTTCTTAAGAGTCAAGATGCAAACTGTGTAAACTATATTTGAATAAAAAGGGGATAATGATGGCAATAGATTCCTAGTGGGGTTTGCAGAGTTCTCACACTGGCATTTGGAAATAAATCAGCGTACAGTGCCTGAGACTCTGAATAACAGTGGTAACATTGACTCAAGAATAACTGAGATTGCATTCTGTTCTGCAATCAGAGAAGAAATGACTCTTTAATATGATTTAATTATATTTGAATTTGTATGTAATTCCTCTTTTACTTGTTGTCTTTACATTTCTAAGACTGGAAGCAAATATGTCTGCAGAGAAGCAATTTTAAGGCACACAGTACTTATAACACTAAGCTGTTACAAGGCAATATTCTTCCTAGATAATGGACATTAAATGTAGATTTATTATTTGAAAACATATTGCAAACTACTTGAATAAGAAATAACCAAAATTAATCTGTTCTACAGCAGATGTGACTAAAAAAAAAAGATGCCAGTCTTCACCAAGAGATTGAGGAGGGCTGATTATTCTAGTTAGTATATGACCTCAGCACTGTTGAAACAAGTAAAAAGATGAGGGAAATTACAATCCTTTAATGCCTACATTAAATAATGAGCTAGGCAAACTAAATAGGTAAACCACAAGGGTCTAAGTGTCCACTATGCTTCATTCATACAGGACACTGCCTAAGCCCAAAAATGTAAGCATATACCAATCCAAACACAAGAGTACCTGAATGTTTTTCAGAGAAATAGTGCCAGCACAAACCACTGCTTTTTTTATTTTGACATTTTGATGGGAATAAAATACTTCATACATTCAAAAACAGACACTTGATTCTGTTATTGAAATAACTGAAAGCAGTCTACACAAATACAACATCTACCTGGATATTTTCATAATCATATTAATCATGCTGACTTACCTTACTGCTTTTGGTTTTAGTTCAACACATTCCTGGCAGTTTTTCTGTAGTGGAAATTAACAACTCAAGAACCTGATTATAATAAGAACTTGAAGGCATCTCTTGATTATAGGGCAATATGCATAATTTGGACTAATAGAATTTGTGGCTGATGGCCAAAGACTTTATCAGACCAAAGTACAATTATTACCAAGTTGTTATACTCAGTGTTTAATTAAATATTGAAATCTTAAAATACTGAAATAGGAGGAAAATTGCTTTTCTTCCTACAACCTCTTCCAGCTATGTCCTTTCCTGCTGTACTTTCTGCTTGTTACACTGTGCCCATTTTACATTATCTTCTCTTCATTTGTGTACAGTTTCCTTTCCATTCCACAAACTTTGGTGACAACTGAAAAGGGAGTTTAGATTTTATCTTTTGCAATGAGAAACACTTTGAAAACTCAGAACACATTAGTTTTACCAGAACACAGAGATAAAAATACCAAATTGTGGTAGAGTTACTTGCATATTAAAAGTAAAATTACTGTAGAATAATAATTACCTGATTAGGAATACTCAGACATGGAGAGGGCTAAGTCTGTCTCTGAAAGCAGACAAGATAAATAATCTTTATGCCAGTAAAGATACAGAGCCCTTCATAGAACTAGGTTTCATGTATGCCTAATTTTTAGGAGGCCATGGGATGAGATGGATCCCATTCCTGCTGAGTTCTTCCCTGACCTCCATTTTCTTGTACTGTAATAAAGCAGTCTTGAATTCTTACGTTTCTTACAATAACACTGGCAATGGAATGAAGTTGACATGACTATGTTTAGCAGAATCATCAAAGCAAAGGAGCTATATTGGCTTAGGGAGATGTTATCAGTCATGAGAGACCAGTGAGCAATATCAGGTGGGTATGTATGGAGGAATGAAGCAATGAACAAATGAACCTGGTGAAAGAGCTGAACATCAGTTTGCAGGAGTTCTCTTATTTGCTGTAAGTTCACAAGCAGCACAACATGGGTGAAGACAAATGGTCTAGCAACATAGTGGGAGTAAAGTTCAAACAATGGAACCAAGAGGCTAATCATAGACACTTCTATCACCATGATGTTCACCAGTAGCTTTTGAGGAACAGTCATCTATTACCAAAATGGATGTAGATTCACAGTTCCTGTTCTTTCACCACAGCCTGGGGTGACTGTATTTCCATTTCTTTAAGGGGAGTTCCTGTCCTCCCCTTAAAGAGAATCACACTTTCCAAGTTCAAAAATATTTTTTTAATCCCTGGGATCCTTTGAGCTCATGTCGACATCCAGCTCACATTTCTGGCAGCCACAGAGGTTTAATATCTGGCAAGATAGTAGTTTGCTGCCAACGAATTCAGTAATCTGCAAAAGGAAGGAGTGCTTCATAAATGAAGGGAAAAATATACATTCCAATAGTAGTTAAGCTTCCAAATAATTTCCAGGCTTTTGCTATGTTACTATCTAAAATGCCACATGAGGAGGGTACTGCAAATAAAAGTATAAAGCATATTTACAGTTATCCAGAGACCACTGTCCACATGCACACTCTGTTCATTGTAGACTGCTGGGTTATTTCCAAGTTAAACAGGAAAAGACTCTGTAATCAACAGAGTGTTACAGAGTGAAAACATGAACAAAAACAGTTACCCTAAAGCAACAAAACCTGTAAAATCACATTCCATCTTACCTTCTGGGACCCCCTCTCTGACCTGATAGAAGTTTTTCAAACACAATTCCAGTATTTGAATAGCACCTCACGGACAGCAATCATAGAATTATATATTGTTCTAAATTGAAAGAAAATTTAATGATCATCCACTCCCAACCTCATGCCATGGGTAGGGCTGCCACCCACCAGCTCAGTCTGCCTACAGCTCATGCAACCTGTCTTTGAACATCTCTGGGGATGGGAATCCACAGTTTCTCTGGGCAGCTGTGCCAGAGCCTCACGGCTTTCTGAGTAAGAATTTCTTCCTTATGTTTAAACTAAATCTCCTCTGTTTTAGTTTAAAGCCATTATGCCTTGTACTGTCACTACATTCCCAAATAAAAGATCCCTCTCCAGTTTTCCTGTAGGCCCCTTTAGGTACTGGAAGGCTGCAATGAGGTCTTCAAGAACCATCTCTTTCTCAGCCTGTCTCCATTAGGAGGGGTGCCCTCTCAGCATTCTCATAGTTCTCCTCTGGGTCCACTCCAACAGCTCCATGGCCCTTATGCTGTGCAGCCCAGAGCTGAACGCAGCATTCCAGGTGAACTGAGCTAATAGAAATAATGGCATCAGAGCCTCCAAAAAGAGATGAATTTCACCTTATGAAACTGGATCTGTACTCTGCAAGATAGATGCAAAGTGGGTAGAGACAAGCAACAGACATGAAGGGTCTCAATACGGCAGCAACAGGAAAGATCAGGCAATCAAGTTTTAGGTAGATTCTACAAAAGAGGAGTAATGGAGATACAAATGAGATGGAGACGGGCTTCAAAAGTGAAGTTGCTGTCTCAAGTACCTTGAGTAAACAGTGGCTTCAGAAGCAGGGAAACTGAATCTTCAAATTTGGAAGTGATGATGACTTTAAATAATAGAAAATTCTTATGTACAGACTGATCATTAAAATGTTTGGCCAAAGATCTGGCCCTTAGCCAACACAGTGCATGGATAAGGGCAGGCTTTCCTTTACTCTTCTTTTCTTTGTCTGCTTTATGTGTAGTACATCTGTAACCTGACTTGTTCTACATCTCTCCCTCCACTTTCAGAAGACTGAAGAGCTCTCTACAATGCACATCACTCACTCTAGCCAAAAATCTAGACAGGTGAGCTATATTGCAAAACTATCTTGTCAGAAATCTTCCTCATTACCCAAAGCTGTCAGACGTGTGACTGAGCCTATTCTTCTATGCTGTTTCCTTTCTGTCTGAGTGAGGAGCCTTATTCTGATCAGAGAGCCATCCTTTCCACCTGACCCAGGCAAAACATCTTACCAGTATGCAGGGGCAACAGGAGGAGAGTCACTGAGTTTTTGTTCACCTGTCACTCCAATCCTACTAGTTTCCTGCTTCTCACTTTCCCCCTGGGCTTTCCACCCCTCTAGAGCCCTGCTTCTCACCCTGTGACACTGGCCACATGGAGCAGCCCTGTTCATCCATCTGCAGGAAACTTGAAGTGACACAGCAAAACTCCAGCAGGAAGCAAGGAAAAAGGCTCTCTTGTGAAAGGCAGCTGCCAAGGCACTGGGATGATTTCTATTTTTCAGTTTCAGTACACACTTGTATTTCAAATTCTGTTCTCTGGGTATTTGACCCACGCTGGCAAGTATTCATGCAAAAAAGAGAATATCAATTCTATAGTTCATAAATTCTACTTCGACAATTCTCAGAGCTGAAGCTGAGGGCCAGCTCATGTGCCTGGCAGCCAATGATATTTAACTTATGGCAGTGGAGTAGTTATTTGTCTACAAAATCAATAATTTATAGGGAAAAGAGAAGCTCATAAAACTAAACGTAAAAGAAAAATGGTAAAATCACTGAAACACAAATGCAGGAAATAAATCACACTTTCTTTTCTGTACTAAGAGTTTTTTTGAAGGTTCTTACATCCAGTGGTCAGCTTAATGGAAACAAAGTATCCAGAGTGTAATTCTTAGTAGCATGCAAGTACTGAGTACCTATTCAATTGCCTCAGCAAGCAGCTGTTCTGCAAGGCCAAAGTAGTAGATGAATAACGAAGTTTTACTGAAGAATCCATTGAGACTAAGTGATCTAATCTTTACTTTCCTTGCCTTTAGCTGACCTAGTCACCGTTCCCCCAGGAGACCTGTGATTTATTCACTGATCTTATTTGGTTGGGTCAAACATCTTTCTCACACAAAGATTATAGATAACAGCAGAGCGGCTTGGTTTCAAGAAGGAAAGGCAAGGGGTCAAGAAAGTAGTACTCATGCCCAAGTTTCAACATGGAAAGTTCAAACTTGTAGTGGCATCACATGCAGCTTGATTTGGAGCATGAATCTCTCAAAGGTACTGCAAAGATCCTTCCCATACTGCCCTTTAGTGGAAGGATGCAGCAGAATCTCCGTGCATGAAAAGTCATCCACTTCTTTATTTGAAAAGTTTTTTTGTTCTCAATTTAAGCAAAAAATAACAAAAAAAAAATAGCTCAGAGCTACTAGTGCTAGTAATTTAATTGATTTTCACAGTATAGTGTTCTCTCCAAAATTGCTTTGTCCAATAAAACATGAAACTAAATAATGTGAAAAAATAAACAATTTAGCAAAACTGCAGGCACAGAAAATGCTGCACACTGTCAAATAGTGACCCAAATTGCAGACAGCATTCACCATATAAATCTGAACAACTACCTCCAGGAGGATCCATGGAGGGAGAGGAAGGTAAATAGTTGATGGCATACACTTCATCTGCAGCTTATGTCATGCTGAGTGTCAGCATAAAAGAAAAGAGGATATGAGTAACAGGAAAAGCTAGCTTATACCTATATACCTATACCCTCCTTCCTCAAGGAGGAATTTCTTGAGTCATATTTTCTCCTCATGTTGTCTTAAGAAAACAAGCAATAGGCAGGTTATATTTTGAAGGTGAAGACAGTGCATATCACATCTTACTTGAGCTTGCTTTCTTTTTTTACAGGTTGCACTACTGTAACCTACTGGAACAGGTTGCCCAGAGAGGAGGTGGATGTCTTGTTCCTGAACACATTTGAGGTCAGGCTGGACAGGGCTCAGAGCAA